>CM053786.1:475816798-476399298 GCA_028749045.1 Cupressus sempervirens
CCTACTTTATAGTCTTACATAATGTAATTAACACATTTTACTATAAAGATCAACATGTTTCCTCAACCCAGTCAACTATCAGTAAAACATATTGCATATTTTACTTCAACGAATTTTCTAGAATAATCTCTAAACCTTTCTATCATAAATATATCATAATGAACATGTCTTCAATCATGATTCAAACTCCCTCGCAAGTAGAAATTGGCAAATAAATGACTACATGACTCTCACTAATCAAATTCTACCAATTTTTTTTATTATTCACAATTATAAATGACTAAATAAATGACTAATTTGATCATCTGGTAAAGTTATAAGTAAATAATTAGGTAGACAAATAAAAATGACTAAATGAATGATTATTACTCTTTTTTACTAACATTTGATAATATCATTGTAATCACTCTTTTGTGGTCTAGTAAATTATGTGCCCTCAATTTGAATAATTAAATTAAATTGAATACTAGAACCTTTTTGTATTAAATCAATTTTATATAGTTAAAAACATTATAAAATATTTAATTAGTTCATCAATTCATCATTAAATTGATTAATAAATAAGTTTGATCAGTATATCTAAGCTAATCTGATTAAAAGAGTCACCTCCCCTTTTAATTAAATAATTAAAACCCCCTTTCTAATGTGAACATTAAATTCAATTTCCAAAATAAAATATAATAACACCACTTAAGTGTAAAATTTTGGGAAACTTCAAAAGTAATGAGCACATGGATCACAAATAATCAAATCTCTATTATTGCTTATTATTGCATCTCATCTATCTAATCATTTCTATAATCTATAAAAGGAGGCCCATACCTCATTTCAAAGGATCTCACTTTCATGCTATTATTATTTAGTTTATCTTTATCTTGCATGTTAGCTTAAACAATCTAGCATAACTAGGATGGTTGTAATTCTTCATATTTGTTCATTTAATCTTACATTTAGCTTAGTTTTTTGTTTGTTTGTTTGTTTGTTTGTTTTTTTTTTAATTTTTAATTTTTCCATTTTTACTTGCACAATTTCATGGAGTTTGTGGGGTTCTTGCAAATCCATGGCATACTTCCTATTTGAATCTTCCATTTTACAATGCACCTTGCAATGTCTACTTGCTCAATTTGAGAGCACATCAAATAACACACACCTTTGCACAACGTAAGAGGAAGTTGTAGGTCAATTTTTATAGGTCAGATTGTTTGAATATTTAAAAGTAATAATCTATAAATTATCAATGTTTAGATTAGTGAACACAAAATTATCAATACGATCATAGACTTGTATAGTTGGACTTTACGTTTCACTTGTAATGGTTGTTTGCTAATACAATTATTGCATAAAAAATCCAACCCCTATTCTTCCATATTCCTAAATGGTAACTATTCTCATTAGAAAGTTATAAAATTTATCTAAGGATTTTGTTATTAAATACTTTCCCGTACATATCCATGATGACTTGTATTTCTCCAAAAGTTAATCTTTAGTCTTCTATATGTTAATTAGTCCTTGTCATTAAGACATGTGATTATAGTTTTCAGTTGCTCTTGAGAGTATTGGTTTGTTCCTTGAAAATAGCGCACTCATAAAACATCTTACCTAAAACTATAGTCATGGAGACATTTTAAAGAATTAATCCAAAATTAAAAATTCAAATTAATCTTTGTATTGGCTAGTGTTATATTTCCCAATAGTCTTTTCAATTTTATTATTTCAAAAATAACAAGAAAACAGATCTATAGAGATGGAAGCGTGGAATTTTCCAAAGGCGGGAAGCGTATCATCTACAATGACATTCTTTTGGTAGCATGCATATAGATTTGGTATATTAGCATGCATTTTGTTCCTTTCCAATTTCTCTTCCCTTCATTTTGGTCTTTCACACAACCATGCTCAGGCTTCACTCTCCTATTGGCTATACTTGTCCAACAAAAGCATTCACATAGTAAGGTATGGAGTATGCTTGAGTAAAAGGGATTTAGGGAGAACAAATTTTTGCAAGCCATACAACAACAATCAATTATCTTTCAAATAATGATATCAGATTATAGATTGCAATTTTCTAAATAATGCTCACATTGGGCATTAATTTTTCATGTTTACTTTGATTTGAAATTATAATGTAATTTGATAATATATTTCTTATGTTAACTTTCCTATATTGTAGATAATTATGTGTTCTATTATTTCTGCAAATCTTTTTGTTTTGAATGTTTTCTACTACTGGTAGTGCTTGCACCATTCGCACACTCCATATTACCACTGGACTCTTTTAAAATGCCTAATTTTGTTAGTTTTTTTTTTTGACATTCACCTCTTCTATAATTAAAGGGCAAGTGTAATCACACAAAAATGGTCATCTAGACTATAAGCCCCCTTTCTAGAAATTTTTCTTAATTTATTCATTGTTTATCTTTGATCAAAACATTGCTTTACTATTTATTCAATTATAACCTATGGTTTGACCACTTTATCCCATGTCTTTTATTTAATTGAAAGAACTCGCTCCCTTTTAATTAAATAAAATCCCCAAAGACCCACTTATCCCTAACTCTGCACATGAAAAACATTATTCCTATTTAAAAATAAAAGAAAAACATTTTCTATCTCACATGAGGGGCACACTTTCCAAGCTGGGTGGAATCTTTATTCTCCTCCACACATCTTTTTCCTCTTTAACATAACCATTGATCTTTCTTAGGTGATATTTTTGTGCACATGGATCACTCAAGGCTCATTCTCCACCCTTGATTTTTCCTCTTATTCTCTAACACCCATTTCTCTTTAAAAGGAGACTCTCTCCTCACTCTCTCATTTCTTATAGTCTCGTGCAAACGTTATGCTACAAGTTTTCTTAGAGCTTTGAAGCACTTGAAGAATTATTAGTTGCATTAGGTCATTGTTGCATTCTTAGACTAGTTTCCATTTTACTTACATCATGACATACTTACTAGCTTAGATTTCCTTTATACACTAGCTTAAATCACATAGTTTAACTATGAGATTTTGTAATCCTTTCATACTTGTTAGCTTGCATCTCTCATTTGGCTTGCATTTTCATTGTACTCATCTTGATTCTTGGATATTGGCATACTTGCCTCTACTATTTGAATCTTCCATTCTATGGTGCACCTTGCAAGGGTTGCTTTTAGTTAGGTTCATTTGAGAGCCACAATCTCATAGCTCTTGCACATTATAGATAGGAAGCTTTAAGTCACCATTTAAGGTTCCTAATTTATTGGTTCTCTTGTATAAATTGTCTTAGAGAAGTGTGAGACTTTTTATGCACGCATTTTAGGTTCCCACCATGGGGCTAGTCACTCCTATTTAGCTTCATTTTGTTGTGCTTTGCCACTTTTTTGAATTTGTACGTTTGGTTTTTATTTTCTAGCCATAAATATTGCATGATAATTTTTGTAGTGTCATACAATACTTTGTGTGTTGAGATACAATACATGGCCAATTTGATATCATATTGATATTATGTGTTCTATCATACTGCTTGGTAAGAAGTAACACACTATTTGGTATAGACTATTGTATAGGGTTAAAGTATTACCTTGATATAGGGGAAGTATCATATAATACTACATCAACTAGAAGTTTTGTTATGTCTATTTCAATTGCATAACCAAGCTTTTAGATCTTATTTTGCACTTCCAAGCTTTCATTTTGAGATTTTTTATCATCTAACAGTGGTTTTGCAAGGTTGTTTTGAGATTTCATTTCTTATTTAGATGCCCTAACTTTATTTTTTTAGTAGAGGATGATTATTTTCTTTCTTTGCTAAGGAAAAATTGCAAAAAAAGGACTACTCACATTTTTTGTAGGGCTACCCAAGAAAAATACAAAAAGCTTTTTAATGCGTCTTTATTTTATTTCAAGTGTTTGCATCTATTACTTTCTTTCATTTTCATAGGCACATTAAAATCTATTAGTAAGGTTCCATTGATGATAGGAGTGTTGGAAATATAAGCTATGCAAGGTTACTAAGAGGGGAGGGGTGTACCAGGAACCAATAAAACTTTATCTTACTTCACCAATTAATCCTTCATATAATATTTTAATCTAATTGCATACATGAAAGAATGAAAGAAAATAAACATTCATAATAATTTGACACAAGATATAGTGACCCAAAAACCTTCCAATTAGAAAGTAAAACTGGGTGGGGATGATATCCACAAGCTTTAGTACTATAGTATAAAGTTAACCTGTTAAGGCTTATAATTGACCACTTTTAGTGATCTACCCTGTTAGGAGCAATAAGGACTGTGAGGTCCACCTTGTCAAAGGATTTACAAACATACAATGAAGTATGCACTAGGTTAAGATATTTAGCAAAGACTGTTAAGTCTACCTTGTTAAAGGATTTAACTGATGCACCTATTATGATGAATCAATGGCTGATCTATGATCTACAACTCTAATATGCTGGTTGAGATTCTTTGAATTACAATGATCACCTAACTGTGATAGATAATTCTTTGTTGTCCCTTATACTACTTGTAGCCTTTAATTTTCACTTTTGCTCATCATATTCTCTTCACACATCTTATTTGGATATGATACAATGTATTACATACATGCCGATTCAAATTACAACTTACCAGAGTCAGCTACAATACCAATTTCATCATAATTCACAAAGTTGGAAAAACTACTATAACGTGGGTTCTAAAGACAAACTTGGTGATGTTATAATACATGACAAATATTGTCAATTCTTAGAAATCTTTGGTACTTGGTTGAACTTGAAGCTTGGTACATACTAATCATTTCCAAGCAGCTTGAACTCGGTCAACATTGCGTGACTCGATGAACTCTGAGAAACTTAGTAGCAACTGGATCACTCAATTGACACTACATGACTTAGTCAATGCTAGATCTACTTTGTTAACCTTGTGAGCTCGATAGACACTATTGGACTTGGTTAACACTACAGAGCTTAGTTAACACTACAATATTCTTTACTTCTACTAATTGGCTTAGTAGCCTCTGCTACGCTTAGTTTGCACTAAACTTTTTCTCTACAGCTCGGTGTACACTATGTAGCTTAACAAACACTACAAACTAACTTAGGTGCTTGGTAGACACTATATTCTAACTACTTATCTTGGGAACAACTGAATCACTTGGTTAATGAAAGATTTGAGAAAATATGCAAATCAAATCCACGAAGCCCTCGAATGCTTGCATGTAGAAAACCTATCATAGAGAAGAAAAAGACAAGAAGAGGCAAGGGTTTGCTCTAAAAATATGCAAATTATATTCTCAGATAACTAAAAGATAAAGAATTACAAAGAGATCAATCCTTATAAAAAGAGACCGAAACCTGAAAAAGGGTAACCTAATAAGTTACAAAGGGTAACCTAAAAGGTAAGAGCTATTTAATAATTACTAATTAATTATTAAATAGAGAAAGCAAAAAATGCATACAGAGAAATCTTAAGAAGGGAGAAAATGTAATTTAATTAATGAAATTAAATTGACCTTTTTTCTCTAACACCCCCCCTTAAGATGAACAACAATGCAATTACAAACAATGTAAAAAGAGCAAGGAAACTACAATGTAATGCTAAAAGCAAACTTGGGTCCCAACAACAAGGCCTGATGAGGTACCCAATCACAACAAAATCTTTATGAAACAGAGAAATAGAGAAAACCTAATGGGAAAAACTCTACTACAAAAAAAGATAGCTAAAAACCTAGTGAAGGACTACAGAAGCCCCCAACTGGAGGAATGTTCCAAAAAATAGGAACAAAGAGAAATCATGAAAAAAACCACTGAAGTGTGTAGAAGCTACAAACTCTATAAACAAGAAACTGCTAATTTGTAGAACTTCCTCTGAAATAGAACCTGACCAGGTAGAGAAGACTGTAATCTGCATTGAACTAGGAGGCAAACAAAGGCAAACATTTGAACTAAAAAATATAGATGGCATAAAACACAAAAGCTTGAAGAGCTGATCAATCAAAGCAAGGAAGCATGAGAAATAAAGAAAGAACCCCCTAATGTAGACAAGGGTGAGGTGATAGGCAACTGAGAAAGTGGGCCAATATCTCTTGAAAAATAGAAAGAATCAAGAACATTGAGAGTGAGGAAGAGATATAGACATCTATAAAGGCATGTGTCATCAACACATTATGGGGCTAATGTCATGTAAGGGACACTCACTTGACAAAGGAAGAGGGCACTAAAAGGAAAACAACTATCACCCCATGGCACTTTATAATGTAGTGCGAGTACAATAAGTCACAATGATGAAAAAGATCCTGAAAAGCAAGGAGTGGCACTTTATCTTAGTGCATTTACATAAATATGCTTACAAATGATATCAACAATGATTAAAAAGGGCAACAAGTTGATACAATAGATAGTACAACCCAAAAGAAAAGATCCCATGCTACAAAAATGATCCCTAGACTTGAAACACCCAAGATATCCACTATAGTGCACTAAATAAAAAAATATGATATAAAGAGCATGGAGTAGAATCCAGAAGAAAAACCAACATTTTTGAAAAGAGGTTTGAACCAGCTTTTCAAAAATATAATGTTTTTGAAAAATGGAGTTGGGATGCTCAAGATATGCCCTCTAGAGTGAAAAACTGAACATCTGGCTTTAACTGCCCAAATAGGAAACCAAACTACATCAAAACTAGAAAACACTTGCACCACTATCTTCATCTTGGAACAAGCTTTCTCTTGCTTCTTTCAGATTATAAAAAGACATTCATATGCTCAAGTTACGGTGAAAAACTAATAGGGCCCCTGAAAATGCATTATTATTTTTAAATAATAAAAAATAATTAAAAATTCTAAAAAATCTGGCTACTGGTGAGTGACGACAGAGCCGTGGCCGCGGTGGTAGGTGGGAGGTGGGCCAAAGCCTCAAGTGAAACTGCTAGCAGAGTTGCTAAGCAGTGACCATAGTGGTACCATTGCGGTTAGTTGACCGTGGTGGCTCAAAAATGCCAAATTTTAATTTTTTTTTTGTGATTTTCAAGAAAAATCTTGCATTAGAGTACGTGTAGAGGCTGTATGGCCCTGTTAGGAAATTTTTTTGCCTCTTGGATCAACATTGTCCAAAACAAATGAACTTTATACAAAAATAGGGGTTTTGATGCCTTTGGATCCAACCGTGACGTCCGTTTGGACTCAAAGTGCTCTAAATTTTAGAGACCCCCAATTTGATCTGTCAAATCCTTGTTCTCCCTTTTACTCCAAATACCAAATAAGCTACAATAGATCTGGCTATGATACCATGAAGGATTTGAGCAAATATGCAAATCAAATCCATGAAGCCCTCGAATACCTGCATGTAGAAAACCTGTCATAGAGAAGGAAAAGACAAGAAGAGGCAAGGGTTTTTTGTGAAAACATGCAAATTGTATTCTTAGATAAAGAAAAGATAAAGAATTACAAAAATATCAATCGTTATAAAAGAAGATCGAAACTTGAAAAGGGTAACCTAATAAGTTACAAAGGGTAACCTAAAAGGTAAAAGTAAAAAATGCATAAAAAAAATTCTTAAGAAGGGAGAAAATGTAATTTAATTAATGAAATTAAATTAACCTTTTTCTTTAATAGTTTACATTGCAAACTAAATGATAAGCTTGGTAGCAACTATAGAGCTCGATAGCAATGTAACCAATTGACTAAGTGTTGAGTCATTGATAGACAAATTGACCTTTATGTCAACAATCTCCCCCTTTGGCATTAGTGACAAAAATACTTATCAAAAAAAACAAAAAATTTGATCATACAAAACTATAAGTCAGAACTTCCTTTGCCATCATTCTGTGTCTTTAACTCAGTTTTGACTTCCATCTATTGTGGCTTGGTAACATACTCTATTTTTTTTATTTTTCAAAAATTCTTTTGTAAAGGTATTCCTTGCTTATTCATACTACACCATACTACTCCTCCATACATATATCTCCCTTATATGCATGCATAGTATAGTATACTTCTCCTCTACATATTATATACACTACTCCTTTTTGACATAAATGCCAAAGGCATATAATAACTATATGTTAATACCAAAATGTGAAAATAATTTAGAATGTACCTTCAGAATAAGTACCATTATCTTGTCCCAATTTTCCTGTAGTACTTTTCTTGCATGCAATGCAATCTAAACTTTTGCTGATAATTCCATCATGTGATCAGCTATGGAGAAGTTGTTATCATGGATGAGTGTCTTTACATGTGCAATATGTTTCTGCAATGTATCCATGTTTGGAAGAATCATGCCTTGGATTTTTGCAAGTGCGGCCTTGATCCTAGCTTCTTCCTTCAATAGTTTTGCTTGCAGATTGATTAGATATTTGATCTTCATATAATGTACCGAGCTATGACTTGGGTCAAGAGACAACTGGTGTGCTCTTGCCCTCATGTCTTCATCTATCTTGGAAAATTTCTCCTTGATATCCTTGGTAAAGATGGATGTGTCATTTAATTTGACAAATAGTGATACAACATTATTGATAGAGGTTTCTAATGAACCAAGAATAGTAGCTAACTCAATCTATTGCAATTATTTGTGCAACTTGTTCTAACACTCTATTCTCAAACTTCCTTTTTGCTCTTTGAAGTAACTTCTCTTGTCCATTCAAGTCTTCATTGAATTTGTGGACAATATCTACTAATTGATCCAAAATAGGTTGAGTGCCATCAACCTAAATGCTTAGAGAATCAACAAATGTGCTCTTTTTATCTTCAAAAACTTGGTTTCCTTTCTTCTTCTCTTCTCTAAGCTTCTATTACTTAGCTCTCTTCTTTAGTAGTTCACCCATGGTGTTCATTTGATCAGGAGTGAGGGTAGAGATATCCCAATTTGGAATAACTATATCCTCATTGAGATCAATAATTTATTTTTCTTTGCCCTTTTATTTCAAAATGGTTGAAATAATTTGTTTCCCCTTGTCTATGAATTTAGTACTCGATTGAGACTCTTTCTCAATTATCATTGTACTTGCTATAGATATACTTGGAATAGAAGTAATAGTTGAAAATTATGGACTAGAAATAAAAGTTGAAATGACACTAACAACATGAATACCTTGTTGTTTCTCAGTCAAGCTTGATAATGGAGGACCTTACTGCTCAAAAAATGAAGTAGTAGGAACTTTTGTCATTGTAACATTTAGATGAACAGATTTAGAGCTTGGTTGGGTTCTTGGTGTAGCAGTGTTATCCACAACTAACTTAGTAGAAGCTATCTTTGAGCCATATTGTACTAAGGCTATGCTCAGAAAGTGAGGAAATGAGACCATGACTACTACTACAATTTTCTCTACATTAGTGTCCTCAATACCTTGTGTCTTTGGAAGAATTCCTCCAATAGTTTCATGTTCTTCCTCCTCATCATCTAGATTGACATCATCTTTTATTTCTACATCCTCTTCCTCATCTTCACCATCCTTATCATCAACATGGATAATAAAGTCACTAGGTTGATGCAACTTATAAATATTTTTCCATGTAGTTGTGGTTGCCTTTACTACATATTCAATGTCTTTCATCAATATCATACATGTGTTGAATTTAAGTGTGAACTTCTCTTCATTTTTCTTCAATGATTCCTTCATCTCCTTGTTCCTAAGATTTGACATTATTTGCCTCAAGGTCTATTCAAAGATGTCCTTGATAGTCTTTGTTGCACTTTCCCATCTAGGTTTGATTACCTATAGAAGTTCATTAGGAATTTATTGTGCAAGATGATTCGGTGAGTACTTCCATTTGCCCAATTTTGACATAAGCATGTCCTCAATCTACTTTTTCTCATCTGCATTCTTGGTCTCATACTTAAGAGATTTGAAATTTTTCATGCCATCTCCTTCTTCCACTTTCTTTAATCTTTCCTGAAGTGTAGGTGCAGACCTCTTGAAGATTCTTTGCCTAACTTCATCTTCACCTAACTTCAATTTCTTCCTTGACTTGGCTACCCTTCTAGTGAATACAATAGAGGATAACTTGGTAGGCCTGGTTATGATAACCTTTCCTTTCTTCCTTAGAGGCTCTTCCTCCTCAAATTTTTCTTCTTCTTCTTCTTCTCCTCTACATCATCTTCTTTAATATTGTCACCTTTTCTCTCAATAAGCATTAGAGGGGAACCTGCTTTCTTTGTGCCTTTTAGTAGCTTTGCTACTCTTTTTCTTCCTTTATTTATTGCTTGAGGTAACTTAATCTCAAGCTTTATCTTGCCTTAGCTTCATCATATGTTTCAAAGAATGTGTCTTTGGGATCCATAGGCTCATTCAGTAGAGCCTCTATGATATCCTTGGTGTCATTAATGTTAACCTCATACTCTAGAGGTTTAACCCATACCACTCTAGGCCTGACTGCTTGAATATATACTTTGTCATAGTCCACCATGAAACAAATATCATCTTTGTAATCTTCTAAAAGTTTCTTGGAGATCCTATATCTATTATTCATCTTCTCCTTGAATTTTTCAAAGTAGTTATCCATGATACTTCCAAAAATTTCACCCATCTTTGCTAGATACTCATTAATCTAATACAAAATAGGAACATCTTTCCTCCATACTACTGTACTTTTGGAAGGGAAAATTTTTAAATGAAGAAGAATAAACATGTTAGAAGAGATCCAAACTTACATGGATTTTTCTTTGATCCTTTGATGCTCTCCATATTCTTGTTGAATTGATTCAACAACAACTCGACAAGGTTAAAGGATAGGTTATTCTTCACAACCTTGTAAGCAAGATCAAAAACTTCACATGACACACTATTTAATCTTCTCAAGATATAAATATTATGTGTAATGGCATGAATGCAAAATTTTAGTTCTATATCAGTTACACTACTAATCTTCATACCTTTCCCATCCCACTCGGCAAGAGTTCTCTTTTCCAGTTCTACCTAACCTAATGTTTTAATTGTCTTTGTTTTATTAAGCATTTGGAGTCCAATGATTATATGAATTATTTTCTTGATTATTTGAATAGGTTGCACCAACCATAACTACCCATTATGTACATGACTCAGAATATATGCCATTCATTTGACCTAGAAGTCTCTTGACATCCGAGAGATATGAGTCAAGCCCTTAGTTTCCAAATGCTGATGTTCAGGTTTCAAATCACCATCCACACATAATTTTTTGAATGCTTCATTCATTTCTAGGGTTCCAAGTTGTTGGATTGAGTAGTGATAGAAAGAACAAATTTTGTGCATGAGTAATACCTTAGGCATAATTTGAGATTGTGCACCAGCAAGGTCAAGTGCCTCTGTAATCGTTGGACTCAACTTGAAGTTTGGTGCCTTGCAATCAACTCCTGAACTAACATTTCAGAACCTTTCTTATTTTAGCTACTGGAAGATGCCATTGATTAGTAGGGTTTATGAAAAATTTGAAAATCTTCAACAACAAACACTTAAATCATTTAGAGGCTCTCTATTTTCTCTTCACAAATAGCTCTAGAAATTCATGGTGAAAATAATGCCTTTGATTTCTTCCTTTTAACAAATTTCCACCTCTCAATCATCATTAATGCTTTGTACTTGATAGTTTCTTAGTGATAGGTTGTTCTCCATTCAGTTTAGTCTTTAATGCTTAGAAGACATCTATAACTCGGTAGAGTCACCATCACTCAGAATGAACTACCAACTTGACTCTACAACAATATGTAACCCCACCTTGCTCGGTAAGGTCTTGTGACCCGACCTTTTTTGGTAAGGTCTTTTGCTTTCCATTATGCTCAATGATCCATGTGCATCTTGAATATTGATTGGATTGTTCTTTCTACTGGCTATATTTGATGTTACATTACTTATTTTGAATCACTATTCAAGTGATCTCCATAGGAACTAAGTTGAAATGATTGAACCACCCAACTAATTGACTTGGGTGTCATTCACTTCATGATCTTGGTTTGAATTCACTAGAGATTTTGGTACCCATTGCTGTGTCATTTGTTTTATGATATTGTCAGCTTTGGCTTTCTTTTCATCTTCAATTCTACCAGTGTTCATACAATTCTTGGCAAGATGTCCAAGTTTTGTATAGATAAAACATCTCTTAATATTGTCTCTTTTTCTCATATGATGTTTCACACAGTTTTCTCCAATGTCCCCAAATTCACCATAATAATGACATCTACACCATGTATTGTAATCCCATCCAAATATTGCTTTTACAATTTTTTCTGCTAGGTTCCACTGCTTGGTTTTGCATTCTTAAGATTTGTGTCCTTTTTTCTTGCAATTATGACATTTACCTTCAAACTTATGTTTCTCATTACATTCGCTTGCTCTATGACCATGCTTATTCCAACTGTAACATTTTTTGTTGAATTCTGCTTTTCCATTAGTCCAACATTTATTTGATGTATGACCTATCTTACCATAGTAATTGTAAGTAGGTCTTTGATTCTTTTGAGCTCCTTGTTGAGATGATTCACCTTCTTCTGTGTATCCTATTTCAGCTTTACCTTTGTGTCTGTATTGATTTTGTTCATTCAATTGATTCATGCTTTCTTGAGATTTCATCATTCTTTCATAGGTTTTCTTTTCAGTGTTGAGATCATTTTGTAGTTTTTCCTTCTTTGATCTTAGATTCATAAGTTCTTCATTTGCATTGGTAAGCTGATCAATGAAGTCTTCTTATTGAAGGGATAGTTGTTGAATTTCATTGTTCTTTTCTTCTATCTCTTCTTTGGCTTTGTCATTTTCTTCCATGACTTCACATAATCTCATTGATTAGATTCCTTTTTCTCTTTTAACCTTTCTGACTTCTTCTTGAAGATTGGAATTCTTTTCTAATATATCTCTGATTGCTTCATCAACTTCATATGAATTTCTTTCAGGATATATATCTTCAGTGTAGAGATTGTCATTCATTTTTACTACGAGATCTTTCCTTCTTTTAAATCATTGAGAGAGTTTCTCCTTTTCTTTCTTTAGTTTCCCAATGGCCAATTTAAGATCTAACTTTTTATTGTCAATAGCCTTATCTATTATGTATACCTCCATTACCTCTGATCTTCTCTCAAGCTGATAAACTTCTAATGTGAGAACTTGAATAGCTCTGATACCAATTGTTGGAAATATAAGGTATGCAAGGTTACTGAGAGGGGAGGGGTGAATCAGGAACCGATCAAACTTTATCTTACTTCACTAATTAACCCTTCATATAATATTTTGATCTAATTGCATACATGAAAGAATGAAAGAAAATAAACATTCATAAGAATTTGGCACAAGATATGGTGACCCAAAAACCTTCCAATTAGAAAGTAAAACTAGGGTGGGGATGATACCCACAAGCTTTAGTACTACAGTATAAAGTTAACCTATTAAGGCTTATAATTGACCACTTATGTTGATCTGCCTTGTTAGGAGCAATAAGGACTGTGAGGTCCACCGTGTCAAAGGATTTACAAACATACAATGAAGTATGCACTCAGTTAAGAGATTTATCAAAGACTGTTAAGTCTACCCTATTAAAGGAATTGACTGATGCACTTGTTAGGATGAACTAGTGGCTAATCTCTAATCTGCAACTCTAATTTTCTATTTTAGATTCTTTGAATTACAATGATCACCTGACTATGATAGATAAATCTTTGTTGTCCCTTATACTACTTGTATCCTTCTTTAATTCACACTTTTGCTCATCTTATTCTCTTCACACATCTTATTTAGATATGATACAATATATTACATAGACACCAATCCAAATTAAAACTTACTGGAGTTAGCTACAATACCAATTTCATCATAATTCACAAATTCAGCCAAACTATTGTAACTCAAGTACTGAAGAAAAACTCAATGATTTTCTAATACATGAAAAGCAATGTCAACACTTGTGAATCTTTGACACTTAGTTGATCTTGAAGCTTGGTCCTTGCTAATCACTTCCAAGTAGCTTGAACTTGGTCAGCACCATGTGACTCAGTGAACTTTGAGAAACTCGATAGCAACTAGATCACTTGGTTGACACTACATGAATTAGTGAATGCTAGATCCACTTTGTTAACCCTATGAGCTTGGTAGACACTATTGGATTTGGTTAACACTAGAGAGCTCTGTTAACACTACGATCTTCTTTACTTCCACTAACTGGCTTGATAGCCTCTACTACCTCAGTTTACACTGAACTTTGTCTCTATAGCTTGGTAAATATCATGTAGCTCGGCAAATGCTGCAAACTTACTCAGGTGCTAGGTAGACACTATATTCTAACTACTTTTCTCAGGAAAAACTAAATCACTTGGTTAACACTGCAAATTGAATGATAATCTTGGTAGCAACTATAGAGCTTGGTAGCAATGTAACCAATTGACTAAGTGTTGAGTCACTGATAGACCATGATGAAATCATTGGGTGGGTATGCTTAAGGAACTCTTGTGGTCGCAAGGCCTCTTTCTCCTATATTGGGTGCAAGAGGGGTGTTATGAATGGAATCCTTACTAGAAATCTTAAGATTTAGAGGTCACCCTATTATGTCAATCAATATCTTGGTGAAAAGGTCAGTATTAGTGGACTAGCCAGATCACCTCAGGGTTTTGCTCTCACCATATGTGTTCCTTTAGATGTGGGTAATCCATCTATGATAAAGCCAATATCTATTATGGGAAACCACTTTGTGTGAGGCAAGGGAGCATTAAGTGTGGGCCAAGGTATTAAGTATTGAGTTGTGTCCTTTAGATAGATATTACTTAAATTTGTCTCTGAATGTTCTAGACCCATGGGAATCATTTGAATATACACAAATTGGTAGTCTCATAGGGTTTTTCTTTTCAAACTTTCCAAGTGTTTTTATTGGAAATGTTTCTTTATCCCTTTCTAATTTCTTGAAGACATGTGTTTGCATCACCATTTGTTATAAAAAACTTAATGTCTTACTATCAAAACTAGAACTAAACACTATTACAATAGTCTACTTGATTAGAAAACTCAATCAAATCAAGTCCTTTGAGAAAAAACACTTCACAAGTTCTCTCTATTTTCAAACAGGCATACTATCCTATTGTTGCACAAGAAATAATGTATGACACTTTTGGTGTCTGCAAGGTATTGTACTTATTCATACAAAGTATTGTACTACTTCATATAAAGTATCATACAACCTCTTAGAAAAAAGTATCATATTGGAATAAAGTGTAGTACTACTTCTTGGAAAGTATAGTACATGATTTTCAGCTATCCTACTATCACCTAACTTACTATATTATCTGGCCTAGTTACTAAACTTGACTGGTATTCCTTCAAACTTATTCTTGGCTTATCTAAGGTGTCTATACTTCATATACCCTAGTTATTTTGTCTGAAATCTACATGTTATGGATTGTTTTAGCTAAAATGGTTACCTTGATCTCTTGACTAAGATACTTGATTAGGAGAATTATTCACTTGTTTATCTATATTTGGCTATCTATCTATGGCTTTAATGCTATCTCTTGGCTTGAGTCACAAGTGTCATTAATTACTTGGACATCTTGCTTGATAAGATAGTTTAATATATCTCTACTATCTTAGCAAGTGAACACTCTACTTCTCTAGTTTGGACATCAAGTTATCTTGTATCACCTTGTTATCTTCTTCTAGTTTCCTTCATTCTTGATGTTCTATCTACCACTATAGATTTTGAGTCTTTTTCTTCCAAAAATCAACCAATTCTAGATGATCCTAAGTTGCTTGATCTCTTTAGGGAATTGTAATTCCCATACACTTGATACAACAAACTAGAAGAGATCAATGACCCCACTTACCTTAGTCTTACTAAGGGCATGATGAAAGCATACTCTAAATTTTAAAAAATGGTAGAAGAGATCTTTACATCATCACATGAATCTTTCTTAAGGCCTTTACATGTGCATAAGTCATGTTCTTCAAGGTCTACATATTCTACTCCAAGAAATCAATTGTCTTCATATTCTAGATATAAATTCCTTTCTAGAGAATAGGAGTGTGATACCTCCTTTGAGCCTATGTCAGGATTTCATGATGAACCTAACTATGACCAATATAATGAAGACATAGATGAATGCTATTCACTTGAAAAATAACAAGAAGATCCTAGCCATAATTTTGAGAGGATTTTTACTCCTTTGGGGGATTCTTATGACATGATCTTGCAAACACTTCTTGATACTAAGCTTGTGACATGCCTAAGTCTAGCTCACATGGGAATCCATTCTTGTAACTTTATCATGCTTATCATCGATATAATGAACATGGCAATTCAAATTGCATGGAGTTAAAACATAAATATATCTTATCGATGATGGGATCATTGATGTTGGAACCCCTAATGACTCATGTGATAATTATACTTCTCTTGACCAAGATCATGTTGATGAACCTATGTCTAGTAGTGGTTCCCTTGACACTCCCACTTATTCCAAGAATCATGCATCTCCTAAAATATCAAATATTTCTAACATGCCTCCATCAAACAAAGAACCTAATGATTTTTTTATTGCTATTTTCACCCTCAAGGGCTACCTCTAAAAGAAATTCTAGCTAATATATATTTGGTTGTAGACCTTTTCCATACTATGAAGACTAAATATATTCAACCTTCATGTGATGCTATGCCTATTATTCCCACTTCAACTAGTGCTTCACCATCTCTTCAAGATCCTATCATATAAACCTTATGTTCTCCCTTTTCCTTAGAAGTGATTCCATGTCAAGAGGACTCTTGAAAAGCTAAAGATATAAATGTCAAGAAAGATCAAGATCAAGCTCCCTTTCATATCCTTCAAGATGTCACTTATCCATATTCAATGTCTTGCCCATCTCCCAGGTATGATGATGACACTACTCCCAATACTATCATTGAGCTTATTGAAAATCATGATAAAATCATTATGCCCATGCTATCCAAAGAAAATTTTCAAGATCAAAGTATCCCCTCTCATTCCAATTCTTCATATCCACTTAAAAAATTTGCTCAAGCTTCAAATGATACTATCAAATATGGTTTTCCTATCAAAGCTATTCATGAGTCTATGGATGGCCTTGGTCATGTTACTCACTCTAAATATGTTGATATCCCTACTCACTATCCATTTGCATCTCCTAAGTCTATCCTTGGTCCTTATCTATCAAATCTAAAACCTTCAAACCTTTCATCTATATTGGGTCCTTATATTCCTCCATCTCCTATACCTTTCACTCCTAGCTCATCACCTAGTTTTCCCATTATACCTCAAGATCAACAAAGACACTTATCCTTAATGAATCTCCATCCACTTTCCCATATAAAATAGTCACATAATCTTTCTTTATCCACAAATCCAAAATATTTTGGAAGAAATTTGAATGATCAACACAAGAATAAACACAAGATTCCATTTATAAATTAAGATTATTGTGTCCCATCTAATCGACATGTGAATGCAAAGAGAGGAAAAAAATTCAAGAGATCAAAAGGGTCCACTAAACAAAGATTAAAATCAAGGAAAATATGGGTTCCTAAATCCATCACTGAAGAAATAAAATCTAAAACATCCAAAGGAAAAGAAAACTATAAAGCTATAGGGATTCCCAAGCATCTTTTGAAAGCCTTAAATATTAAAAATAAATCAAATTTTACATTCAAGATTCCAAAGGCTTCATGTTGACCTTATGGTCAAATCATTTAGCTATTAGTGACTCAACACATAGTTAGTTGTTTACATTGCTACCAAGCTCTACAATTGCTACCAAGCTTATCATACTCCTAGTAGTGTAAGCCAAGTGTTTCGGTTGCTACCAAGCCAATCAGTCAAATTTTAGTTCATGTCAAGCTTCACAGTACCTACCAAGCACCTAAGTCAGAGTATAGTGTTAACTGAGCTCTGTAGTGTAAGTTGAGCTTATTAGTGTCAACAAAGCTTGTAGTGTTAATGAAGTGAATGAAGACAATGTTGACTGAGCCATGCAATGTCAACCGAGTAATTTAGTATCTACCAAGTTCTTCAATATTCATCGAGTCATCCAGTGTCGACCAAGTTCTTGCTACTCCAAGTGATTAGTATGGACTATGCTTCAATGTCAACCTAGTGCTAGAGTCTAACGTGTGTTGAAAATGTTTTCTGAGTGTTAGAACATTACAGAGTGCTCTTCAGAACTCGAGTTACAACAAGTTAGCCAACTTTGTGAAGATTGTTAGAGTTTGGTATTGTAGTTGACTCCAAAAGCAAGTTAAGTGGATTGGTATATATGAAATGCATTGTATCATATCTAAATATCAATGTAAACAAGCAAAATAAGCATGAGTGTGAGTTAAAGAAGGCTAAGCAGTATAAGGAAAAGTAGAGACTTATCTATCACAACAAGGTGATCATTGTTATTCAAAGGAATCTCATTTAGAAAATTAATTTTTAGATTTGAGATCATCTACTGATTCATCCTAATAGGTGCATCAGTCAAATCCTTTAACAAGGTGGACTTATTAGTCTCATTCCAAATCTCCTAACAGAGTGCATACTTCATTATATGTTGTAAATCCTTCCACAAGGTGGATCTAACAATCTTTATTGCTACTAGTTTTCCTAGTTTCTATTTCTCAGGTGAATTACAGGGGAAAACAAGTTTTTGAGATGGCAGGTGAACCTAGAAAGCAAGAACTGAGAAATTGCAGGGAATGGAAGGCTAATGCTTTTGTGTGGTAGATTTTGTAGAAAGGAAAAGTGATGACCTACATTGAGAGACTCCATGGGTATAAACCTCACATTATAGAGGCCTTTTTCGAAAATTGGTTTGAAGAAAGGGTCAATTTGCATGGGGCCACAGTGAACTTGACTGAAGAATTTATTTATGAGCTTACAAGGCTTGCCATGGAAAGGATAAAATTTAATAAGAAGACTAGTATTTTGAATGCATATTTTAAGAAATTCTTGAAGACAGAAGCTAAAGAGGACAACTTGGAGAAAAATGACAACTTCTACAACTTGAAACAAATTAAGGTCATCTAAAGGGATGTGCTCTCATGTATCTATGAGTACTTCATTCTTGATGGTAGGGCAAAGAGAGTCCATAAATTTCAATTTGTTTTTCTAAATCATTTTAGGCATAAAGATAGGATTTCCTTTTCATTTTATTTGAAGCATTCTCTACTTCAAAGCCTCTATGCTCATAGGAAGAAAGATTCTTTCCTTGTGATTCATGAAGGTTTAATTTTACTTATTGAATTTTTTTGTAAAAGTAAAGCCAGTAAACCCTCTTTGGTTTTGGAGAAGAGGAAAGGGTCTAGAAATGATCCTCAATCTAAGATAATTAACATTAAAAGTGAGGAGAGTACTAGTGAGACTAAGAAGGTTGTCAAAGGGGAGAGGAATAAGAAAAATGTGGAGGAGATCACTGAATCTAATAATTCTAACAGTGATGACAAGATAGAAATGGGGGAACTTAGTTTCAATTTGGATGGATATTCTAGGAGTAAAGGGGTGTCAACTGGTAAAGATAATGTGGAGGGTGGCAAGGATGGAACTATTGACTCAAATGTTGGGTTGAAAGCCCTTAGGGAGGATGAAGAGAAAAAAAGTGCTCACCCTACCCACCTGAAGAGGAATGTTAATGAGGAGAAAATGAAGGAGGAAACTGGTAAGGATATAGAGGAAAAAGAGCCTACTACTAAGGACAAAAACCTGAGTAAAGAGGAAGATTCTCACAAGGCTAATTATAGTTTCTTCACAATACTAAGCTTAAAGTAGAGGCTTCCCTTCAGGGTGATTCCTAGCTTTACAATGAAATAATGGGGGTTATGCAGAAAGAGTTGGACTATGAACACACCATGAGAGCTCGGATGGAAGTACAAATTGATAACATGCCAAAAAAGCTTAAAGATTATGAGCAAGAGCTTTTTTACCTAATTAAGAAAAGTGGTCAAAGAATGGAACATGTCACTTCTAGTCTGTGTGCTGTGGTAGCTAATCTAGGTAAGAAGAGTGGTAGTGTGGGGTTAGGGAGTCCAAGTGGTCCTAGTAAGAGAACAAGGTAGAGCACAATGAAAAAGGCCACTAAGGATCTTGAGGGTCCTATTTTAGCTTCAAAAAAAATTATCTAGAGTACTACAAAAGTAGGTAAAGAGGTGGTGAATATCATCAAAGAGTTGTTGTAGGAGCTGGTTATGTAGTGGGTGTGTTGGGTGCTGGTCCAAGTAGTTTTGTTTTTTGTTTTCTAGCTTTTTTAAAACTTTAGGTTCTAGGTCCTTGTAAAACTTGGTTGATTTTTATGGTTTATAATTTTGGTTTCAGGTCCTTGCAAACCCTAGTTTCTTTGTTTAAAACTTGGTAGTACTTTATGCTTATCTTTTGATTTTTATAAAGGGTTTTGAATCCCTTCAAAACTTGTTTTTACCATAATCTAAAACAATCCTTATTGCTCCTAACAAGAAAGATCATCATAAGTGATCAATTGTAAGCTTCAACAGGCTAACTCTATACTATAGTAATAAAGCTTGTGGGTATCATCCCCTCCCCAGTTTTACTTTCTATTTGGAAGGTTTCTAGGTTACCAAATATTGTGTCAAGTGTTATGAATCTTTTATTGCTTTTAGTCTTTCATGCATGCAATTAGATCAGTGAATGTTTATTTGGTATATTAAAATATAATTTTAATAAGTTCCTAATTCACCTCCCTCTCAATCACCTAGTCTATATTACATTTCCAACAATTGATATCAGAGCATTAGTTCTCACATCGGAAGTTTAGTAGCTTGAGAAAACATCAGAGGCAATGGAAGTTATAGACTGGAGAAAGCTATTGAAAATGAGAAGTTGTATATGCAATTGTCCATGAATCAATTCAAGAAGATGAAGGAGCAAATATCTCAATCCCTAAAAAGAAGAAAAGATCTTGTAGCACAAACAAATGATAATATCTATATTGAAGAAAGAATTGAAGACATTTTCCAAGACAAAAGTTCAAATGAAGCTAATGCAGTAATCAAAGATCTACTTGAGAAGGATCTTACTCTTCATGAAGAAGTCAAAAAACTGAGAAGAGAACAAGAAATTCAATTAGTCAAAATGTGTGAAGACATGGAACAAAAGTACAAAGCCATAGAAGAGAAAATATTGTTAACCAAAAAGATAGAAGAAAAGGACAATGAACTATCTCTTCAGCAAGTAGATTTGATTGATCAAATCAATGATGCAAATCAAGAACTTATCAACTTAAGGATAGAGAATGAAAGATTGTAGAATAATCTAAGCATAGAAAAGCATACCAATGAGAGGATAATGAAATCTCAAGAATGTATGAATCAAATGGATGAGAAAACTCAATTTAGACACAAAGGTAAAGTTGGATTAGGATACACGGAAGAAGGTGAATCATCCCAACAAGAAGCTCAAAAGAACAAAAGGCCTACATTTAGTCATTATGGAAAAATATGACATACATCAAACAAGTGTTGGAGTAGTGGTAAATCAAAGTTCAATGAAAAGTGTTACACTTGCAAAAAACTAGGACATATAGAAAGTGAATGCACAAAGAAACCTAAGTTTGAAGGAAAGTGTTTTAATTGTAATAAACAAGGGCACAAATCTTTATAGTGCAAGACCAAGAAATGACACCCACTAGAATAAATTGTCAAAGCTATATTAGGTTGGGATTACAACACATGGTGTAGATGTATCTATTGTGGTGAGTTTGGGCACATTGGAGCAAACTGCATAAAACATCACACAAGGAAGAGAGACACTACAAAGAGATGTTTTGTATGTACAAAACTTGGATATCTTTCCAATAACTATATGAACCGAGGAAGAGTTGAAGATGAAAATAAGAAAAAGGCTAACAATATCAAAAGTTAGATGAGGTAGCAATGGGTAAGGAAATCTCTAGAGAATGTAAGCCAGAGTAATGAAAATGTTGAGACCCAAGTCAATGAGTTGGTTGACTCAACTATCTCAAACTAGTTACCTATGGAGATTACTAGAACTATGATTGAGAAGAAGACATTTCACATCAGTTCTAGTTAGTAAGAAGAAGATCCATATCAACAATCTAGATGCACAAGGATCACCAAGTTGAGATGACAGCTAAAGACCTTACTAAGCAAGGTTGGGTTGCATGACTTTATCAAGAAAGGTTGGGTTGCATAACATTACCATGTTTTGAATGCAGATGCTAAGTTGGTGACTCTATTGAGTATCAAACTTAGATCAAGTGATGATAGTTCCTACCACATTCAAGGTTTTTGTCATGTTTAAGTTTAGATTGAGTGAAGAGTTCTTACCGAGTCGAAGGTGTCTCCCAAGTGATCTAGAATTAGCCGAGTGGAGGATAGCCTATCACCAAGTGAACATTGGTATGACACATTAATGGTGACTTGAAGATTGAATTTTGTTAAATGAGGGAAATCAAAGGTTATCTCTCACCACACATTTTCTAGAGTTAAGAGCTAAGAGCATTCTAGAGCCTTGAATGATTTGAAGCTATTGTTGTTGAAGTTTTCTTTCGTATTTGAAGCATTACCAAGAAATAATGACATCTTCTAGCAATAAAACCAAGAAGGGTTTAGAAATGTTGGTTCGAGAAGTCAATTGTAAAGCACCCACATTCAAGTTGAGTCCAACCATTGTAGAGAAACTTGATCTCATTGGAGCATAGTCACAAATTCCTCCAAAAGTGCTTTTAATCCATGACATTTGATCATTTTGTCACTATTCAATTCAAGAGCTAGGAACCCAAGAAATGAACCAGACATTCAATGAATTGAGTGTGGATTGGAGCTTGAAATCCAAGCACAAGAATTTGGAAACCAAAGGGTTAACACATATCTTGCATATGCTGAGGGATTTCTAAGGGAAATGGATTAGACTAATCTTGAGTTGAGTCCATGACATGCATTTATGGTTAGATCACCTTATTCAAATTAAAAAGAAGATGATACATAGGATAACAAGGCTGCCAATGTTGAACAAGGCAAAGGCTACAAAAACCCCAGGTCAAGTTGAACTGACTAAGAGAACTCTTACTAAATGGGGTGGAAGAGGCATGAAACTTAACGGAGTTACAAAAATGGAGATAAAGTTCGATATCCATGTGATTGATCATAAGATATAGAACTTGAGAAGATTAAACATTGTTACTTGTGAAGTTGTTGACCTAACATTTAAGGTGGTAAATAACAACTAATCATTCGACCTTGCCAAGCTATTGTTGAAGCAATTCCATAAGAACATGGAGAGTATCTGAGTCTTGAAGAAAAATCCATGCAAGTTTGGTTCCTTGTTGACTTGTCTATTATTTTATGTGCAAAAGCTCTTTCCTTTCAAAGGAATTGTGGTGTGGAAGAAAGATACACCAATGCTATATAAGAATAATGAATTTATAGTAGAAATGGTGATAACTTTGAAAGTATAATGGATGCTTATTTTGAAACTTTCAAAGAGAAAATGAAAAGCAGATATAGAATTCCTAAGAAATTAGTGGAAGACTATGAACAAGATTTTTTTTTTCTAGTTGACCATGATAAAGTCCATATCCAAGCAGTTAGGCCAAAAGTGGCATGGGTTAAGACCTTGGGATATGAAGTAAACATAGATGATACAAGGGACACCATTGAAGCTCTCTTGAATGAGCCTGTTGACCCCAAGGCACCTCTTTTTGGAACTTATGAGGAAGCTAAGGCCATAATTACTCTTGAAATTAAGCTTTCCCAAGTAGTGAAAAGAGGAAGAAAGAAGGTGGGAAAGATACTTAAGGCCACCAAATCTTCTAGTTCCCCTCTCTTGTTAACTAAAGGAAAAGGATATAAACTTGATGAAGAAGAAGGAGAGGAAGAAGCTAAAGAAAGGAACCTCCCATGAAGAAAGGGAAGCTCATAATCACTAAACTTGCAAAGTCCTCCCCTACTGTGTTCACCAGAAGAACAACAAAATCAAGGAAGAAACTAAAGTTAGGTGATAATGATGAAGAAGATGAAGTAGAAAAAATATTATTTCAAAAGATTGACCATACCTTTGTAGAAAGATTGAAAAGACTAGAAGAAGGAGTAGGTATAGGATCTTTCAAAGCTCCTAAGTATGACATTAGGAGTGAAAAGGAGAAGAAACATATAGAAGTTGCCCTAGTGGCAAAAATGGAAAAGTGGAAATACTTTCCTAATGAATTGGTCAAGCAAATTCCTGACAATATTTTGAAGGTAATTACACCTATATGGGAGGATGCACTTAATGTTGCAAAAGACACTAGAGAATAGAATTTGAGTCAACTTATGCCTAATCTATCAAACAAGGAAGTAAATGAATCATTGAAGAAAAATGAGTAGAAGCTTACATCAAAATTCAATACATTATTGATCCCATCAAAGGACATAGAATCTATTGTGAAAACCAACATTATAGCATGTAAGAATATCTATGGGATGCACAAACCTAGTGAAAAAGTTTTGCAAATTGATGACAAAGAAGGTGTTGAGAAAGATAATGAAGAAATAAATGATGATGAAATTGATGATATTGATAATGTAGAAGGAGATGATTTAGAGGATGAAGAAGATTAAGAAGAAAAGGGAGGTGATTTCCTGAAATCTGAAGTATTGAAGATTTGGATCCTAAAAAGATAGCAGTAGAGGTAATGGCCTCCCACCCTCTCTCTCTAATTAAAGCCTTAGTGCCACCTAGCTTAGAGAAGGATACTACCAAATTGGTTGAGGTAAACACTACTTCACCAACAACTCAACTAACCATTCGATCAATATTATTGAGTGTATTAATGAGTGAAGTTTCCATCACTTCATCTATTGAGCAACAAACTCAAATCAATCTAGCATCAAGCCTAATCAAGTCACATCAAGGTATTGCAAGCATTCTTGTTGTTAGTGATATTTCTTCCACATTTTTTACTATTAATACCATTTCTATTGCTATTTCTACTATTTCTTCTATTGTTTCTACCATGGAAAGTGTAATGATAGTTGAGGTTAAGCCTCAATCGAACACTGATGTATTGAGTAAAGGAAAGGAAATTGTTCCTTTGATTTAGAAAGAAAAGGGTTAAGAGGTAGAAACATATAATGAAGAGATTAATCTAGAAGAGGACATTGTGATACTAGATTGGGATCTTTATAATCTAACTCCTGATCAAATGGATACCCTTGGTGAGCTTTGGAAAAAGAGGGCCAAACAATAGAAGCTCAAAGAAGAGAAGAAGAAGAAAAATGAGATACTTGAAGACATCAAAAGCATATTTGTGTATGCTCTAAATATTGGGGTTGATGATAAACAACCTATTTTGGATTGATTGGTTGAAGTTTTTCACAAGTACAATGAGGACATCAATGGGAAAGATGAAATTTTGTAGAGGGCATAAAGAAAATTTGAGAACAAAGTTTTAGAAAAGGTAGCATAGAAGATAGCCAATGACCAAGTAGAATTGTCTACTATTCTTGCTACATTTGAAGAATTAGTAAATAATGTTGTTGCTTTGTTTGCAAAGTTAAGTGATATATCTAACTTTACAAAGGAAATAAAATATAAGCTAGCCAAGATAGATATTGATATGAAGGAAAGTGCACATCAATTGTCACTTGATCCTAGCTATAGTTCTGCACATTTTGTAAAGATCAAATATCTAACAAATCTTTAGGCTAAAATCTTAAGGGAAGAAGCTAGGATAAGGGCCACACTTGCAAAAATTCAAGGCATGATCCTTCCCAACATGGATGCAATGCAAAAACATATTGCACATGCAAAAACATTGATCCATGATAACAATTTCTTCATAGCTAATCATATGATGGAACTTTCAGCAATAGTATAGACAACCTTACATGGATCAAAAATTTTTCAAGAGAATTGGGATAAGAAAATGACCATAATTTTGAAGGTACAAAATGATTTCTTGTCACATTTTGGTGTTACCTTGTAAATTTTGCATTTTTGACATTTGTGTCAAAAAGGGGGAGTATATATACATCGGATATATGTGCGGGGTGTTATAATAAGAAAGGAAGCCCATGTATAGTATGTACAAAGTAGGAAATGTGTTTACAAAAGAAATTTTGAAAAATAAAAAAGTAAGAAGTTACTGAGCTACATTAGTAGACATAGTCAAAATTGAGTTGAAGACCCAGATTGTTAATAGGGGGAGTTTTGACTTGTATTTTGAGTATTCAGATTTTTGGTATGATAAGTGTTTTTGTCACTAATTCTAAAGGGGGAGATTGTTGACCTTATGGTAAAATAATTTTTTATTAGTGACTCAATACTTATTCTATTGTTTTTATTGCTACCAAGCTCTACAATTGCTACTGAGTTTATCATATTGCTAGTGGTGTAAGCCAAGTGTTTCAGTTGCTATTGAGCCAATTAGTTAGATTGCAGTTCCTGCCAAGCTTCAAAGTATCTACTAAGCATCTGAGATAGAGTATAGTGTTAACCAAGATCTATAGTGTAAACCAATCTTATCAGTGTCTACCAAGCTTGCAATGTTAATGAAGTGAATGAAGACAATGTTGACCAAGCCATGCAGTGTCAACCGAGTAATTCAATATTTATCAAGTTCTTCAGTATTCATCAAATCATCTAGTGTTGACCAAGTTCTTGCTACTCCAAGTGATTACTATGGATTGATCTTCAATGTCAACCTAGTGCTAGAGTCTTCCAAGTGTAGAAAATGTTTACCGAGTGTTAGAACATCAAGTAGTGGTCTTCAAAACCCGAGTTACAACAAGTGAGCTGACTTTGTGAAGATTGTTAGAGTTTGGTATTGTAGCCAACTCTAAAAGGCAATTAAGTGGATTAGTATATATGAAATACATTATACCATATCTAAATATCAATGTAAACAAGCAAAAGACATATGAATGCAAATTGAAGAAGGCTACAAGAAATATAAGGAAAAGTAGAGACTTATCTATCACAACAAGGTGATCATTTTTATTCAAAGGAATCTCATTAAGAAAATTGAGTTACAGATCACAGATCAGCCACTGCTTCATCCTAATAGGTGCATCAATCAAATCCTTTAACAAGGTAGACTTAATAGTCTCATTCCAAATCTCCTAATAGAGTGCATACTTCATTATATGTTGTAAATCCTTTCACAAGGTGGATCTAATAGTTCTTATTGCTCCTAATTGGGAAAATCATATAAAGTGATAAATTGTAAGTTTTAAAGGCTAACTTTATACTATAGTAATAAAGCTTGTGGGTATCATCCCCACGCCAATTTTACTTTCTATTTGGAAAGTTTCTAGGTTACCAAATAATGTGTCAAGTTTTATGAATGTTTTATTACTTTTAGTCTTTCATGCGTGCAATTAGATCAGTGAATGTTTAATCGATAAACTAAAATATAAGTTTTATTGGTTCCTAATTAACCCCCCTCTTTGTCACCTAGTCTATATTACATTTCCAACACTTCC
This sequence comes from Cupressus sempervirens, assembly GCA_028749045.1. Taxonomy (NCBI): domain Eukaryota; kingdom Viridiplantae; phylum Streptophyta; class Pinopsida; order Cupressales; family Cupressaceae; genus Cupressus; species Cupressus sempervirens. The sequence continues at coordinate 475,844,150 of CM053786.1, forward strand.
ATCTCATATTCTTCCAAAAATATTCCTCAAAATATTTTGAAGCCTTCCACTCCATCTTCTTCCAAAAGTCTCCTACCATCTCATATATGAAAACCTCAAGTTACTTCTATTGGAAATCTTATTGTGAAACAAGATACTAAGGGGGGGGGGGGGGGGATGAGTCAGGATCTATAAAATTTTTCACTACTTGAACAATATAATAGATTAACCACATTCACTCCTAATCCATCTCATATCTTATATTTCATACCATATAATCATAAACTATAATGCTGAAAAAATCTATCTAAGCATAACATCCATGAAAATATAAACAAATAACACAAAGATTTTTGGTAATCCAAAAACCCTCCAAGGTGAAGGTAAAGCTGGGGCAGGGATGAAACCCACAAATCTTTACTACTGTAACAATAACATTTTCCTATTAGGGCTACAATTTGATCACTTCTAATGATCTACCATGCTAGGGGTCTTCCCTATTAAGATCTTTACAAGACTATTAGGTCTACCTTGATTAAATGATTTAAACTCACAATAAAGTAAGTGCTTTGTTAGGAGATTTGAACAAGGTATATTAAAACCACTCTAGTAAGAGATTCACCCTAATTCACTTGTTAGAATGTCTCAGTAATTGATCTGTTAGTTATCTCTTAAAATATATTTACAAATCTCATCTCTTCAATGTCTAAAACTAATCTCCTTATCTGATTTGCTTTGTTATGCTCTTCAATGCTAGGTTTCTATGTCTGATATTCTTACCAAACTTAGCCTTCCTTGCTATATCCTTATCTTTTTTGCATCTTTATGATTTCTTCTTGCTCACCATTCCATTCATAATGATTTAGGGTTAGATCCCTTCTTAAATAGATAATCATAGCAAGTTCTAGATTATAATCAACGATCCATATTTCATCCTTTTGTTGTTTACCGCTTCTAATTTTCTTATGAGTTAATATGCTTTTCTTGGGATTAATGTCATCTAAAAAAATGTGTAAATTTCTCCTTGAACATCTCTACAATCATTAAATGTCATATAGAAGTTGGCTAAAATGATTTATATAAGTTTTTATGCCCTTACAAACATATATGCCAAAATTGGTTTACTTGACAATTGAATGTTTAGACACTTAGTCATAACTAACATCCATGTTGGCACTCGACTTCTATAGGCTTGACATATGCTGAATCACTCAACATGAGTTAACTTTACATCAATCAGTCTCCATCATTTTACTTGGCGTGTATATTGGCTTGGTCTCTACTGGGGTGCTTAGAAACCTTTGACTTGCTCGACATGTAGTGATATATAAACATGTCCTTTATAATTCATCCTTCTCTAGATGACTCAGTTGCAATGATGATTGACTAATACTGCCTTGAAAATGACTCAGCGTCAGACACTAATAGGCAACTAGGTTTAGAGATCAACAATCTCCCCCTTTGACACTAGAGGTAAAAACACTTTGTCATGACTTAGAAATGCATACAAAAAAAAAAAGATATAAAAAATGTACTTCCCCTGAGACTATGATTCAGTCTTCAAAGACTTATCTCTTCTATAAAGTATATAGATGTCTATAACCTTTGATGCTAACTCATTTGATAACTCTGCTTCTGATATGATCTTCTAACTTCTAGATTTTCCTCTTGTTGAATAATTTCTTTCATGATATCCCATGATATCCTTGTTTCAATCATGAGTAGATATCCCCCTTATTTTTGACACTTATGGCTTGGGGTCAGCTAATATTTATTCAAAAATGTTTTATGACTTGCCAAAATATCCTTAAGTCTTTGATGCCATATGTCTCGTGCTAATTCCATGACTTGAATGTGAATTTCTAGCTGAGTAGCTAGATCAATTAGGCTCTTTTCTATAGAAATATGTAGATCTCTCTTTGTTAGATTCTAAGCCACAGATAATTCCTTCTAAATTATCTCTAAATGAGGTAATAACATGAATTTAATAGAAATCAATTTTTTTATGATGCTATTATCTCTAGCCATCAACTCGCTAATCTCTCCTAATCAAATGTAAATTTATTGTATGAAGGTGAGCTTGAACTTGCATTCTAGCTCAAATAAATAGTACAAGCCTTCATGTCTCTCTATATTAGATAAATAGAACATTGATTCTCCAATGTGAAGAAATCAACATCAAAAAGTTTCATATACAAAGAAGGAATTACTTGCAAAATTCCTTCCAAACTAGTGGTAAGGTTAGGAAGCTCAACCTTCCTGATTACAAGTTCAGTTGATACTTTCTCCAGAACTTTGTGCTCAAATATCTTCTCAGACCATCTTAACATTTTATCATTGGTCTCTATATCCTTTGTTTGTATCTTATCAACTATATATACAAGTTGATCCAAAATTTGATGTTTCTTATTAACACCATGAATCTCAAACACATCAACAAAAATGTCCTTAATACCATGTAATACCTTCTTTTTCTTGAGTTCTCTCCTGAATTGTTCTTGCTTTGTCTTGCAACTCAACAATGTTTATAATTCTTGCATATGTTCTAGAGTCATATTATTTAGGTCATATGTGGGCAATGTGATGACCTCATCCAAGCTCATTGTCTTCTCTAGTATATCAACATTATGTGCCACTATTTGTGATCAAGGGGTGCTATCATTGGGTATTGATAGCTGCAATTTTTCCCCTTTACATTTAGTCCAGATGTTTGTCTCGATTCTTGTGGAGTTGATAAAACTTACTGTACAAGTGTAACATTTAATGTGTCTAGCATGACACTCAACAACCATATAAGAGCTTGAATAACCTCTTGTTCTTTTGGTTTCTCTAGCTTTGCCAACTCTTTCTCCTTTTATGTCTTCTTCTCATCTATTTTGTCATCTACAACATGAGTGAATTGTAGAAATACAATAATTTCCTTGTCCTACTACTCAACACTCATGTCAATAACCACTATAACTAATGTAACTTGAAAACTATAAGTTTGTGCACTTTCAATTTGTGGATAGTCTTATATTTGTAACAACACTAGATTGGCGCTTGGTAGAGAGATGTTTGAGGCATCTGATTGAGAATTTTTCAAATCTTCCTTAGTTAATACATTTTGATTTGGTGATGATGAATCGGGAATGTCGTAAATGGTAACAACATCTTTTTGTTCACTCCCTTCTACCAATTGCCTTATCTCTTCTTCTAAATTTGCAACCTCTACTTCATCACTGTTCTCTTCTTACTCTTCTACATCTCTCTCTTCTTCCTCTTTCTCTTCCTTAGTCAATGGAAAAAAAATTTAAATACTTCCTTTCACATAATTATGCTCTCTTTTTTTTACTTCATGAGCTTTATTCTTCAAAATGTTTTATGTCCTCTCTTTAGGTATAAACTTCTTTAAAAAATATTTTAAGACTATGGACATATGTGTCTTACCTAGGTCAAGCATTATTTGTGCTAAAGTAGTCCCCTTTATATGTCTTTCACTGGATAAATGTCCACTTCCATTTAGCATATAGTTTATTGTATAGATCTCTAGGAATACTTTCACCCAATTCTATAGGTGTATATATAAATTTTACCATCATATCCATCATAGCTTTTCAAGATTATCTTTCTCATCTTTATTTAAAGAATCATAATTAATCTTCTTAAAAGCTTCTATACTGGCTGATTCTCTAATCTTTTCACATACATGATCAATAGTCATTGAAGGTAGCTTGGGTAAAATTTGAAGTTTTCTTAGATTGTCAAACTCAATTTCTTCATCATCTTCCTCCTCCTCATCAGGTGTAATGGCTAGTTTTCTTCTTCGTCTCTTAGGTAGGCTTTGCTTGGCTTTTTTTGGTCTATTTCTTCTTTGTTGGGCTTTTCTTTATATTTGCAGCTAGGGATTGAGCTGCCTTGAATCTAATAATCCTCCTCCTCTTTGGCTTGGGCTTTGGAGGTGTGACTATTTTCTTTACATCTTTCTTAAAATCCTCCTTCATTTTAAGATAAAAAATGATTACCTTCCTTTTCTTGGTTGGCTTGGACTTGTCAACAACTAACTACTTACCTTTTGATTTATTTTCTTTTGCTTCTTTATCTGATTCTTCATCCTCTCCTTTGCCCTCTATTATCTAAAGTTGACCTATTCCAAGCTTTCCCTCAATATTTTTAATCATCTTCTTTCATTTTCTATCTATCTTGGGCATTTTGATTTATAATATCATTTTGACTTGGTTGTATCGTAATTGTTGAAGGGCAACATTCTTGTCTATCTCTTCAAATAACAATGTAGTAACTACTATAGTAACTTTATCTTTATTGACTTCCTATTGCATTGGCCTTAGCCATGTAATCCTTGGTAGTACTACTTGGGCATAGGTGAAATTGGTGTCCACCATGAAGCATATATCATCAAAATAATGATCTACCACTGGTGTTGGTGTTCTCATCATGTTCTTCATCTTATTTTTGAATTCATCAAAATAACTATCAAGGATAGACTCAAAAATTTCTCCCAATTATTTGATAAGGTTGATTATCTATTCAATAGCCATTCTACTCCTATCCTATGCAATTGTGTTGATAGTAGGGAATGAATTTTGTACATAGAAAAATATACAAATAAGTAAAGATCTAAACTCATAAGAAGCATTCTTCACCTTCCTTATTGCTCCAAGATTTTCTAATAATTTTTGCAATTATAGCTTGGCCAGATTGTAGCTATGATATTTCTTTATTATTTTATAAACTAGGTTAAATGCAATGCAAAGAACATTATTCAGTCAGCCCAATTGATATAATTTGTGTATAATCACACGTACTACAAATTAAATAATTGGATTTATAATCCCATTGATTAACATTCCATAACCATTCCTTTCGGCCTTTGTCTTTTGTTCAACAATATCTTTCGCAATACATCTCATTGTCTTTTGTCTGTCCAAAGTAGGATATCTAGTCACTTGACAAATGATTGCCTTGTTAATCTTTATGGGTCCACCTTCGAACGAAATTTTCATATCACAGACTTGACTTGGCACAATTTTGATTCATTTACTTTTGAATACCTTTGAAAATTCTAGGGTACATATAGTCCCTTTCTTGGCAACAATCTTGTTTTCATCTCTAAAAAATCCATTGGCACACAACTTATCATAAGCTATACACAATTCATAGTCTCCAATTTCTACTATCTTACACATGTAATAGGATCACACATTGTGAACCATTAAAACTTTTGGTGGAATTGATGATAGGACACTAGATTCATCACCAATCACTATAATATTAGGGTGTGCTATAAATTTAGTTGGAGATTGATAATTCCTCATAATTTGTGCATTACTCTCCAACATTTTCTTCCTAGATACATATGTGATGGATGCCATTTCTAAACTAGAGTTTAAAAAAATTTACTTGAACAACTTCAAAATCAACTTAACCTGATACTTAAAACTTTACTTACTATATTCTTTGAATATTGCCAATGACACACTATTATTTGCTTGTTATATCACTTTAATCATGTTTGAATCACCTGTGTACTAAAATTGCTTGGTAAATGAAAGTGAACTTGAAAATTTTGATATGTACCTTCAATCTTGTTCATTTAGGTTTGCAATAAATGTGTTGTACTTTGGTAGGTGCATAACAACTATCTTGGCCTTCACAAGTTGTATTCATGCTTCTTTCCATTCAACTACTTGGTCACTATCACTTTACTTGGTCAATACCATTTGGTTTGGCCAATACATTAGCTTAGTTGATATAAGTTCTTGGTCCATATTACAATGCTCAGTCAATATAGACAATATTACTAATAGTTAACACTTGATAGTGTGATTGATTATGTTGTTCTCTTCTTCCCTCAGATTCACTCTAGTGCATCTTGATTCATGTTGACATAGTCTTTTAATTACATTTCTCATTAGGAAATGGTGTATGATATATCATTCAAATATACAATCCCTTATATACCTTTTTTTATTAGTTAGATGTAGCGTGATCACCTGATCCATTAGATTGGGTGATCTCAACTTTTCTTAGTCCATTACCTCCAACTTCTACTATCTTTTTCCATGATTATCCAACCTTGAGACAATCGAAACAAACAAGGTTTCATTCAACCATTTCTTGTAGTTACCTCTAAAATGTGTCTTAATGCAATTTTCTGAAATGTGTCAATACTCTCAATAATAATGATATTTATACCATGTATTGTAATCCCAATTGTAAGAGTTACCTTTCTTAGGTGCATGTGTTTTCCTTTTAGATGTCCAGTTGGATTTTGTTTTGGATATGGATTCTTGAACTCTATGTCCATATTTTTGATAGGTGTGACAATGTCCTTCAAATCTTAATGTCCCCATTTCTTGCAATTAAAATAGTTCCCAATAAACTTAGGTTTAGGATTTTGCATACCTTTTTTGCTTTTGCAAATGTTTGTTGTAGTTTACCACAATGATAACAAGTAGGTTTTCTTTTAGGTTTTGTATTTCTTTTTTCTCCACTCTTTGATGACTCTCCTTCCTCATTAGTGTACACTCAAAAGTGTCCCACTCTAAACCCTTCAATCCAAACAATTCCATGAGTTGGAATGCTTAGATGCCGGCTTAGAGCTCCCTATCCATGGAGTGCAAGAGAGTGTATTTCAAGTTCAAGGGCTCTCAGATGAGCCTTAGAGATACTCTTCTTGCTAGTAAACCATGCAATGGGAGGTTCCAAAGACAAGATGCAAGAATGCAAATGTCCCAAGGAGTTCCTCAAGAATGCAATGCAAATGAAAATTAAACTAAGATGATAATGCAAAATGCAGCCATGCTAAAACATGTATGAGAGTGTTACAATACCATTATTAAGCTATGTGAGATTAAGCTACATGTAAAAATGAAAGCTAAGCTAAGATGCTATGGTATGAGAGAATGTAGACAAGAAATAGAAGTTCTCCACAAAGCTCCAAAGAAACCTGTTAGAAAACCTGCAGCATAACAATATTCAAAATGAGGATGGATTGAGGGGGAAAGCTCTCTCCCTTTTAAAGATGTATGGACGGTAGAGATCAAGATGAAGATGGTGGACGATCAACGGTGGAATTCAAAAAGAGGAGTGATCCATGTGCACACACAAATCAACCAATAGAATATAAGTTGACTTGTCATATAAGACAAAAGTCACAAAGCCTTTTCTTTTAATTGCAAAATAGAAAAAGGATTTTATGTGTGCACTTTAAGTGGGTTAGAAGAATGGGGTCTTTTATTTAATTAAAAGGGGACATGTTCTTTTAATCAAATAATGAACCTAGGATAGCATAGTCAAACTATAGGTTATAATCAAATAAATTGATTATTAGCAATTTGGTCTAGGTAAATGATTAAATTAATTTAACCAAAATGTTGAAAAGGGTGCTAATAGTCTAAATGACCATTTTTAGGTGATTACATTTGCCCCTCTTTGACTAATGCGTGATCGATTTGGGAAAACATTATGTCAAAGAAAATAGAAAGCCAAGTAGGCAGTAATAGAAATAGATATCTGATTTTGAAGAATGAAATGTAGAAATAGATAGCAAGTCCTAAATGCACAGCCTGATAGTGGTAGTACTGAACATTAGGAAAATGATGTTAGGATCCGAAAAGAATTCTAACATCTAGCAAAGCGAATAAATTGAGAGCAAGTGATAAGGTCAAACAAATGATCCTAAGAAATAGATAGCTGTAATAGTCAGCAATAGAGTATTTCTGCCCCCTCGGGATCGAAATTGAAATGAGGTAAGGGGATGCAAAAACTGGCTAGACATGAGAAAATTAGAATAGAGCAATGTCCAAGATGACAGATAGATGATTAGAACCCAAGAATGACTATAAGAAATTGATAAAATGCCCCAGTTTGACTAGAGTTGACCTTGAAGGATATAGCATAAAAATAAGGTCAAAATGAGTAGAAAGGTGATTTTAGACATGAAATAGTGAATTTAAGTAGATATGAAGTATGGAAATGATGAAGACATGAAGAAATGAAGATGCCCCAGTGATGATTCAGAGATTAGACCTCAAAAGGTCAGCTAACTGCTCAGAAGAAAGTAGAATTTTAAAAGACAATTTTGACCATCAAGATGAACTCGAATTTGGATTTCGATCCCGAAAATGAATCTAGGATGTCAAAATTATTTAAGGGGTCAAAACTTTATATAATGTGATGATAAGATAGAAAAGAGATGAAGTGAAAGATTAAGAAGGTGAAAAGACATGAACAAGAAGAAAGTAAAGAAATATATGAAAGCAGTTAGCCGATATGTCCACAAAAAGATGAAGAAAGAGAGCTCTCCCCATATGCAAGAATGCAAGCTAATATGCAAAGTGGTTTACCAGCAAGAAGCGCATAACATTTAGACTCTTAATTTCATCATTGAGCATTTATTAGGGACATCATGAGATCATACAACCATCACTAGTATAACTATGAGGATATGAATATGATCGATATTAGATAGGTGTGTGGAAATCCAATCTAAGCATCAGAGACATGTAAGTCAAGATAACTACACGATTAGATTCCCTAAGTTTAATTTAGCAAGATTACACCTGTATCAAGGCATAAGCGCCAGGATAAACCTTGAGTGCAGTCTTGCAAAACAGCCAAGGATGATACATTTGTAAGTCAACGTGTTGAATAGGACCAGCATAAATGCTTACAACACTATAGACAAACAAAGTATACCCACAAGCAGAAATCAAGAAGACATGCCCCATGCCCCCAATCTTCTAGTTAATGACATCCTCGAAAGACTATTAGGGAGGGAACACATGGCAAAGAAATCATCATAGACAACACACAAAGTATATAAATGTCAGCATAGCTCAGTCGTTTAAGTGTTAAAGTGCGTGTGTGTAAGTCACTTGGCCATTTCTTCCAGACTTGATTCTGATAGTGAGAAATATTGCGACATCGAAGACCATAGGTAAACTATCTAAAAAGTGTTGAAAAACACTTGATGTCAAGGTGGGGGAAGTGTTGAGAAACACTATTTTGTGAGTTGTCCAAGAAACCCTAATGCACAAGAATACCTCAATAGGCTAAGTAGCTATGCCCCCAAGATGAGGACAAGAAACAATTTCAAGCCAGGAAATGTGTAGCGAAGTGGATGATTGAGACTGATAGACATAGGTGCGAGGGTTTCAAGTAGTGCCTGTTTCCAGGTTTTCACCACTTTGACAGATTTTTTTTTTTTTTTTTTTTTTTTTTGGTGATACATCAAAGTGAGGTTTTCACTAAGATGATCATTTTTTCAGGACATTTTCTGATTTTTAGGATTTGTTTCAGGACCATATATGATTTTTTAGATTTTTTTCAGGATCATATATGATTTTTTTTGGAATTTTTTAGAAGGTTTTAGAGATCACTAGTTCTCAAGCAAGATCACATCATTTTCTCCCAATGTCTAGCAAGGTATAGGATATGATGAAGCAATGAGCTGGTGGATACGCAAAGATGGATGAAAAATGAGTATGAAGCAAGTGAAAGTGATCCTCAAGGACTGACTCCTCAAGAGTACCCAAGCTAGGGAAAGAGATGAAATAGTCATATGAAGCATGTTTTGTATAAGCAATGGAAGAAATGAGAAAGATAGCATGTAGGATAAGCAATGAAGCCAACAAGTGAGATAGCATGAAGTGTGTAGTCCAAAAGAGTAGCCATGTCAAGAGACCTAAGAACCATTTTTCATTTATTATGATCAAGATCAAGGGGTCAACTAGATAGTATAGCAATGGGATAGAGCAATAAGAATAAAGCTCAAGATAGAGGCTCTGAGTGAATGGGAGAGCACAATAGAAAATCTAGTGGATAAGATAGCCAATATGCAAAGATAGCTCAACATTGTCAAGATCAAAGAGAGAAGAGGGGATAGATGGATGATGGAAGAATTACACATGATGCCTGTTTGCCAAGTTTTCATCATGGTACTTATCCAAGATGCCACAAGAAGTAGTTTTCACCATAGGATGGATTTATTTCTCTTTACTTTTGCTACCAAGGTGCCACAAGAAGTAGTTTTCACCAAGGCACATTTTCATTTTTTTTCTTTTTTTTTTGCTTTTTTTGAATTTTTAGAAAGAGCTCAAGCTCTTTGAATGTAGACAGTGCTCCTATAGGAAAGATAAGTCATAATAAGCCAAGACCATAGAAAGGTATGCTCAAAGATGTTGATAGGGTGATGAAAGAGAAATGGTAGTAGGAAGAATATATGGAGGATAAGAGTTCATCTATAGAAAGGAGGTGTAAGCTTTAGAGGATTTCATGTGGGTAGCTAAAATATTGGACAAGATCAACATTGACACACACCTTGAAGGGTATTGGAACAATGGAGGAATAATGGATGAAGTAGCTTGAGGTTTAGATCTATGAGGTGGTAGAAGAGATTTGGAAAAAAGTGGAGTGGAAGGCTTTGGAATATTTTTAGAAAGATTTTTGGAAGAAGATGGAATGGAAGCCTTTGGAAGCTTGAATGTCAACTTTGAAGTATTTTCAATATTCAAGTCTTTTAAAAGAGACTTGGGAATCCATATAGCTTTAGATTTTCCTTTGGATACTTCAAAACACATTTCTTCAATAATGGGTTTAGGAACCCATATTTTCTTTGATTTAGCTTTTTTAATAGTGGACCTTTGTGGTCTCTTTTGTGCATTCTCCTTCTTAGCATTCACATGTCGATTAGATGGGACATAGTGATCTTCATTTTTCAATGGATTCTTATGTTTATTCTCATTTCCAAAGGACTTGGGATTTGTGGATGAATAAGGCTGATATGACTGGTTTAGATGGATAGATGGGTGATAAGTCATCAAGGATGAGTGTCTTTGTTGATCTTGAGGTATTATAGGAGAGATAGGGAATGAGCTAGGAGTGAATGTAGGAGATGAAGGAACATAAGGTCCCAATATGGATGGAAGGTTTGAATGCTTTAGCTTAGATGGATATGGACCAAGGATAGATTTAGATGATGCAGAGGGATATTGGAAAGGGATATCAACAGCTTTAGAGTGAGCAACATGGTCAAAGCCATCAATAGACTCATGAGTACCTTTCATAGGAACAACATTTTTAATTGAAGCACTTGAAGCTTGACCACAATTTTGAAGTGGATGTGGAGAATTAGAACATGAGGGGATGCTTTGATCTTGAAAAGTAGCTTTGGATAGCATAGGAAGAGAACTTTTCTCATAATTTTCAGTAAGCTCAAGGGAGATAATGGAAGTGGTATCTTCATAATACTTAGGAGGTGGACAAGATATAGGATATGGAGGGGAAAAATCTTGAAAGAGATGAAAGGGTGCTTGATCTTGATCTTTCTTGACATTTATAGCTTTTTCTTTTTGAGAGTCCTCTTGACATGAAGCCACTTCTAAGGACAAAGGAGAATGAAGAGTGAATGGAGTAGTGCTTGGATTAGGCATAGTAGTGCATGAAGGTTGAGGATGTTTAGGATTAGTAGCATGGAAAAGGTTTGCAGCCAAGTGAAGGTTAGCTTGAGTTTCTTTTAGAGGTAGCCCTTGAGGATATGCATAGTCAATGTGGAAAGCATTAGGTTCTTTACTTGATGGAGGCATGTTGGAAAGCTTTGAAGTGTTGGGAGATGCACGAGTGTTGGAAGAAGTGGAAGATGTAATGGAGCCACTACTAGACATAGGTTCATCAATGTAATCTTGCTCAAGAGAAGTATCTTCAGCACATGAGTCACTAGAGGTTCCAAGATCAACAATCTCATCATCAATGAGATCTTGGATTTTATGTTTCAGCTCTATACAATTAAAAGTAGCATGGTCATTAGATCGATGATAGGCACAATAGGTATCCAAGAATGGATTTCCATAGGAGCTAGACTTAGGCAACATGATGAGCTTATTGCCAAGAAGTTTTTGCAAAGTGTCATCATAAGAATCTTCCAAGGGAGCAAAAGTTCTATCAAAATTATGTCTAGAGTCCTTTTTTTGTTTCTCAAGTGAATAGAATGCGTTCATGTATTCATCATTATCTTCATCAAAGATAGGTCCATCATGAAATTTTGGCATAGCCTCAAGTGCTTGTTCTCTACAAAGGTCTTTAGATCTATAAGATGAAGTCATTTGATGTCTTGAAGTAGAGCATGTAGACCTAGAAGAAGAGGATGACCTCAAAGAAGGTGACTCACATGCATGTAAAGACCTTAAGGAAGATTCATGTAAGTATGCAATCTTCTCCTCTAACCTTTTCTCAAGTTTAGACTTCATTTCTGTCATGCGCTTAGAGAGATGAAGGTAAGAAAGATCATTTGTCTCTTCTAGTTCTTTGTATTGCGCATATAGATCTTGAAACTCTTTAGTAACATGGAGGATATCATGATCATCTAGATTCAATTGAAGTTTGGTAGCACAAGATTTAGATCCCATAGTTTTAAATGCAAAGCCAAGCATAAAATAGTCTAGAAGATAACTTGATGTTGAAACTATAGGAGGTAGAGTGTTCACTTGCCAAGATATTAGAGAGAGATTAAAGTGACTTGTCAAACAATATGTCCAAGAAACTTATGACATGAATGACTCAAGTAAATAGCAAGGAAAGATGCCCAAATAGCCAAATAGATAGAGCAAGCGAGGTGACAAGTGAACAACTTTCCCAACCCAAGAGTGTTGTCAAGAAATCAAGGTAACCATTTTAGCAAAAGGATAACTAGCAAGCATGCATAGACCATGAAGAAAAAAAGACCAAGAGCACTAAGAGCAAAGAGCCACTTTAAGCATGTTTAAGGACTAGAGACATAACAAATCATAGCCAAATGATGAAACCCCCATTAGTAAGCAACACAAGAAAAATGTTAAGACTTGATGTTTTGACTTGGTTGACAAAGTTTGACAATAGTTGATAGCATAGCAAATTTGATGTTCAAAAACAATTTCTTTCCAAGCAAGATAGTGACACATGGAGTAGTCTTCAAACAATCAAGCAAGGGACAAAGCAACCTTGCATGATACAAGCATATGTGAGGTCTTAAAAGAAATCCCTAGAACTATCATCATGTGTATGTTCAAAAGATTTTCACTGGTATACCACATTTGAGAACACATCAAGCAATATCTACCTAGAAGTCATGGTTCATTACTCAACAACTTGGCCCACGCTTGATGCTCCTTTGCCTCACACCAAGTGGTTTCCCACAAGATATATTGGCTTTTTCATGAAAGTGCCATAAGCATAACCAAGGGAACACATATGGTGAGTGTAAATCTTGGGGTGATCCGGGTAGTCCACTAGGATCAATCCTTGCACCAAGAAGTTGAGCGGCTAAAAAAGGTAGTTACTAACTTAGGGTGTTTAGATAGGGCTTCTGTTCATAGTGTTCCTCTTGCTCCCAATTATGGGACACCTCACCTTGCGATGAGTAACCGATCTCGCGATCACAAGAGTACCTTAAGCATTCTTGCCTAGTGATCTCCTTATGGTCGAAATCCCATAAGTGATCACACTAGGCGAAAACAAACACTATGTCTACCAAAGTTTTGTGTCTTTGGTAGCCTTGATTTTATAGTGGGTTGGAAGAGCCGGGTAATCTGCTTGTCCCCACTTGGGTCGTTCCTCTCAGGTTGTCCGAGAGCAGGCCCTCTAAAGGAATCTAACTACCACAAAATGGATCCACTCTCAAGGGTCAAGATTTCTGATTCACCTCAAGGGTGAAGAGCATACTCTCCTACCTTGATTTCTTTCCCCAAACACACCAAGAAGATTCAGTTGCCTCTTACTTTTGAAACCAAATAGTAAGTCAAGATTTCTGATTCACCACAAGGGTGAAGAGCATACTCTCCTATCACCAAAAGATCTCAATCGTAAGTTTTAATGTGCCTAAAAATAAGCAACTAGTATATATCGCACATGTAAAAAGTAAAGAACAAGAAAAATTGGATTTTTATGCGTTGGGCAGCCCTGTAAACAATCGTTAGTAGCCCTTGTGCATTTGAAGCTTTGACATGCTTTCTTTTTATGCAATGTTTCGATTTTTTTTCATAAGGATGGCAACCTGAAATCACAACTTGTTAGCAACAAAAGTTAGTGTGAAATAACATAAAAATATGCAATAAAAAGTGGTGAGTTGCTTCAAAAATCTAATTTATCTTCCAACTAAGTACATGCAAAGAAAGTGCAAGTTAATCACAAATGCTTTCATTTTTACTCTTTGCTTTTGACCTAGTCAACAAGATTAGACTTTTTTGCTATTATTTCGGATCCAAAAATAGAAATAAAAAGAAGAGACCCATACTAAAAATTAGAGAGCTTTCCAAAAATGTAAGAAATTCAAAAAAATCTCTTCATTTGCTCCCTATAGATCGATTTTGTCAAAACAGGCCAAATTTATCAAATTGAGTTTTTGATCCTTAATATGACCTCAAAATTCAAAACACAAAGAAATAACTCCCATTAAAATTGAAAACCATTTCTGGAAATGTAAGCTTTTCTGAAAAATACGCTGATTTGCGACCAGAAATGACTTTTTATGAAAAATAAAGAAAAACTCATAACTCCTGAAAATCACGTCACAATACTCTAAAAATTGGACTGAGACATTTTGAGCATATAACCAACTTTTAAAAAGAATTTTAGAACCAAACTCCAAGCGGTTTCAAAGATATGATCAAATCTTTAAACCAACTAGATTTTTGGCCTTCAAACCAATCTACTTATGGGTTGGCCTTAAAACCAAAGTGATAATTCTACAAAAGCATTTGATTAGATCCAATATGCTTCTGTAAAAAACCAAAGATTAAAAATAAAAGAAAATGGAGCTAGAAACTTGATTCAAGCCCCACGGTGGGCGCCAAAAATGTACACTCAAAAGTGTCCCACTCTAAACCCTTCTATCCAAACAATTCCATGAGTTTGGAATGCTTGGATGCCGGCTTAGAGCTCCCTATCCATGGAGTGCAAGAGAGTGTATTTCAAGTTCAAGGGCTCTCAGATGAGCCTTAGAGATACTCTTCTTGCTAGTAAACCATGCAATGGGAGGTTCCAAAGACAAGATGCAAGAATGCAAATGTCCCAAGGAGTTCCTCAAGAATGCAATGCAAATGAAAATTAAACTAAGATGATAATGCAAAATGTAGCTATGCTAAAACATGTATGAGAGTGTTACAATACCATTATTAAGCTATGTGAGATTAAGCTACATGTAAAAATGAAAGCTAAGCTAAGATGCTATGGTATGAGAGAATGTAGACAAGAAATAGAAGTTCTCCACAAAGCTCCAAAGAAACCTGTTAGAAAACCTGCAGCATAACAATATTCAAAATGAGGATGGATTGAGGGGGAAAGCTCTCTCCCTTTTAAAGATGTATGGATGGTAGAGATCAAGATGAAGATGGTGGACGATCAACGGTGGAATTCAAAAAGAGGAGTGATCCATGTGCACACACAAATCAACCAATAGAATATAAGTTGACTTGTCATATAAGACAAAAGTCACAAAGTCTTTTCTTTTAATTGCAAAATAGAAAAAGGATTTTATGTGTGCACTTTAAGTGGGTTAGAAGAATGGGGTCTTTTATTTAATTAAAAGGGGACATGTTCTTTTAATCAAATAATGAACCTAGGATAGCATAGTCAAACTATAGGTTATAATCAAATAAATTGATTATTAGCAATTTGGTCTAGGTAAATGATTAAATTAATTTAACCAAAATGTTGAAAATGGTGCTAATAGTCTAAATGACCATTTTTAGGTGATTACAATTAGATGAAGAGTGCTTGATATGTCCTAAACCAGAAGTATCACTAGATGACTTTGGTGATCTCATCAATTCTTCAAAGTGCCCTATAGCTTCACTTGGCTTATTCATTCTTTCTAGAAGTTCTTTATCAAATCTCAACTCATTCCTTAGTTGGTTACTCTATGATCTCAAATTTGTGATCTCCATGTCTTGTCTATTCAAATCCTGATTTGTAAGTAACAACCGATCCATCATATCCAGCTAATTGTTTGTAAGCTTCTACATATCAATTTTCCTTTCTTCAAGTCTAATAGCTATTTTTCTATTATCTTCTTTAGCCATGATTTTGTCTTCTTCAACTTTCTTCTTTTTTTTAGTCACTTCACATAGTCTTACTAATTGAATTTCATGATCTCTCTTTAGTCCTCTATTCTCTTCATTCATAATGTTGTTTTCCAATAGATCTACTATTGTTGCATCACTATCACTAGAATTCGCACAGTTAAGTAATTCTTTGGTATCAACCTCCTTATATAGTGTGTCATTATGTTGAATGGCCATATATTTCATTTTCTTTAAGGATTTCCTTAACTCTTCTTTTTCTACTTCAAGTTGCTGCAGTATGATTTGGATTTCAATCATCTAGTTCTTAACGATCTTTCCCATTTTGTAAGCCTCCATCTCCAAGATTTTAACTCTCAAGCTATTAGACTTCTTTCAGGAGAAGTGAGATCTAATACCAATTGTTGAAATTATTATTGGGAAACAAGATACTAAAAGGGGGGGGGGGGGGGGGGGGGTGAATCACGATCTATAAACTTTTCACTACTTGAACAATATAACAAATTAACTACATTCAATCCTAATCCATATCATATCTTATATTTCATACCATATAATCATAAACTATAATGCTGAAATAAAATATATCTAATCATAATATCCATGAAAATATAAACACATAACACAAATATTTTGGTGACCTAGAAACCCTCCAAGGTGAAGGTAAAATTGGGGTGGGGATGAAACCCACAAATCTTTACTGCTGTGCCTATGAGGTCTACAATTTGATCTTTCCCACTTTCTTACCTACACTTGCACAATATTTTTAAGCCTATACTTACCTACTATCCATTCTCCTTTTATCCTTAGAAAGTATAAAACCTTATCTTCTATATACATTTTGTACCATCTCCCTTACATCACACTATAAACATCTATGAACATAGTTTTTAGTGGCCCTGGCCTATCATGACATGTCATTTCAATAGGATCATTATCTAAAGAGAGAAAGGCTTGAATTCTTCCTAAAAAATATAAAAATCCAAAAAATGAGGAAAGAAGGAAATTAAAGAAAAAGAAAAAATGTGCCTTGGTGAAAATTTGGTAAACAGGTGCCTTAGTAGCAAAAGTAAAGAGACCTCTTGGTATTGATAAGAATGAAGATGAAAATATGGTTTTTAGAGGCCTCTTGACATACCCACTCTTTTGGGCTATACATTTTCATGACATAATTTCATTATCCTATATGTTATCTTTCTCATTAACTTCTATTATTGATCCAAAACATGGTTCATATGGCTATCTTAGCTTAGCTTGGGGGAGTCAGTTCTTGAGGATCTCTATCAGCCTACTTCATCCATCCTTTCTTATCCATCTTATCTACCTTGTTAATCCATCACACCCTATACCTTGCTAGACATTGGGAAAAAATGATGTGATCTTTCTTAAGAGCTAGTCAATCTTGCCAAGTGGTGAAAAACTAAAAACATGCACTCTTGAGACCCTTGTACTTATGTTTATCAACATGTCACTTTGTGCTCTAGACTATTCATCTCCTATCACTTTGCCTTTCCTATCTTGGGATTGACTTTTGTCTACGTCTAGGGTGAAAGAAGTGTATATCTTATTAGGGTCTCTTAGTTGTGTTGGCAACTCTCTAGAAACTCTCTAAAAGGGTATTTTTCAATACTTCCCCTTGATATCTCATGTTTTTCAATACTTATTAGATACTTTGACTATAGTCTAGGATGTTCTGATATTTCTCATTGGAAAATTTAAGTCCTAGGAAGACACTCATGTAACTTTCACACACGCTCTTAAACTAAAATGGATTGAGGCTTGTTGACATATTTTCTTTGTGTGTTGTCTATAATGATTTCTTTTCTGAGTGTTCCTTCCCTAATAGTCTCTCAAGGATGTCATGAACTAGAGGAATGGGGGCATGGGATATCTTTTCCTTTAATTTCTGTCTATGGGTATACTTTGTTAGATCTTAGTTGTCTTAATCATTTTTCTTGACCCACTTGTCACTTAGGATCTTCAAAATTACATTCTTGTCTACTTATGAAAGATTGTGCTTATGCTCATCTCAAAATTTTGTGTCTTGATGTGAGCATAATCTTGATACACTAAACCTAGGGAATCTAATTGCATTGTTATCTTGACATTTATGCCTTTGATGCATAGGTTGGGTTCCCATATACCTATCTGATACAGACCATATTCATATCCTCATAGTTAATACTAGCGATGATTGTATGATCTTACAATGTCCCTAATAAATTTGGATGAGAAAAACTAGGACCTTCTTATATAACCCTTGCAATTGCACCTTTTCATACTAGCTTGCATTTTAGGGTTCAATCTAGCTTGGTTTTTCAATGTAAGTGTCAAGATAATCTTCTTTATCTTTCATAGACATGTTAGTAAACTACATTCATCTTCTTGATTCTCTTGATCACGTCTCCATCTCCTTTTTAATCTTTTCATTTCTCCGCCTCTCTTATTTTCCTATCATCACAAGGGGTTAATATTATCATCCTATCTATCTATCATATGGACCCCTTATATAGCATTTTGGCAATCTCATAATTTTACAAAATTTTTACCCTCACCTAATTTTGACATCTTGGATCCATTTTCAAGATCAAGATCAAAATCCAAGTTCATCTTGCTGGCTAAAATTGCATTTTAAAATCCTTCCCCCTTCCACGTAGTTTGTTGACCTTTTGAAGCTTAATCTTTGAATCTTTCTGAGGCAATCTTCACTCTTCCATTTCTTAATCATTTATATTATCTTCCACTCTTCATATTCATTATATTTCATTTCATTTCATAATTTCTCCTTATTTTTACCTAATTCCAAATGCTTTATCTTTTTGGTCAAACTTAGTCAAACTGAGACATCTCTTCATTGCTTGGTGGCCGTTCTTTGGTCCTAATCTCTTGTTTGTTATCATGGAATTTACTTTATCTTGATTTGATAAATATATTATATTTATGCATCTTCTCTACCTCATTTTGATTTTGATCCCGAGGGGGTAGGAGTACTCTATCATTTCTTTTTTGGCCATAGCTATTTTTGATGTAAATTGGATTGCTTACTAGTCCTTTCCTTCTCTAAGGACTCACCCAAGCTCTCTTCTATCCTATTAGATCTTCCATTTGTTACCCTAACCTCAAGAGGACATATATCCTACCCTCCACACTCACCATCTAGTTACACCAATGATTTTACAACTTGCACTCATCCTAACGGCATTCCCACCTACTCCTCAAGATCACAACTTTACCAAAAAAATGGGCATTCTGCCTTCAACATGTAGCGAGAGAAACTTGATGGTATTTAGTCTTCCCCTAACCTCTTGGACTCAAAATCCATAGATCTTCTTATTGATTCCCTCAAACTTGACAAAACAGTCCTAATTAGACCTAGTAGAATTATGCCTCCAAAGTTGGTTTTTAGGCTACAACTGTTGGTATAGTTTTTTATTTTTTCCTATTTTGGTAGGTTTTTCCTACACTTTTAATAATCTTTCTTAGGTTAATAAAGCATGTCTTATTAGGTGAATGGTTGTGAGGTGTCACCTTCCTACATGTGAGCATCCATTAGCTATCTTAGAAAGATACTTTGCTATCTTTAGTCCGATAGATGGTTGCTCCTCATTGGTTGGTGTTGCCACCTCCTCCCTCTTCCTAGCCTATATAAGCATGCTACCTGGCTTGTATTTGTATCTCTTGTTTTTACATCCTCTTAATGCTATTTTGCTTCCAGCATTTGCATTACTCTCTTGGAGACTAACTCTATGATGCTATTTTGATTTTGTATCATCTGCATTCATAGTTTAGATATTTATTCTTTGCACTAGTTTTCTGGGTTATTAATCTTATCAGATTCTAACAACAACTCCAAATTTCTCTTAAAAAGCTGACAAACTAAACTCCATTATGGATACTATTTTGGGAAAACTTCAAGATTTTGTGGGTCTCATGTCCTCAACCTATCTGTACATTCATTTGCTATTTTTATGCTTAAAACAAAGGGTTTCAAGTATTTTCAATCAACATTCACTAGGGTTTGATGAAATTCTTAACAAATCTAGTCTTGGAACCTTCTCCTTTGGCACATGAATCCTTCATACATACCTCCTCCTTATATAACACTCAAATTGAAGTATCTAACACATTAAATCCACCAAATCTCACTTGCCAACCCTATGATTGCCTAGCCATGCAATGAAAGCTTGCCTAGGGCATCACTTGAAAAATAGAAAAATAGTTTGTCAAAGACTCTCCTTTTCTATATAAACTATATATAAACTCTAATTACATGTCCCTCAAAGCCATGATGGTTCCACTGTGAGGATTCATGGTGGAGTCATTTTACACAAAACTACCAAAACATAACAACAAACAGACTAATTGCAAATGATTTGCAAACTATAACCAAAGTACTTAGAGTCAAAAAGAACTATATGGAAATAAAATACATGGACCAAATGAGAAAATAAATTTTTAAATCCATCATAGTACTTGAGCAATCAAAAACATTAAAATTACCAAAAATGGACACTAGTTTGTGCTTTTAGCTTTTCAAATTCACTTAATATATAAAATCCAACCCTTGGAATGGGTATCCTTCATGATTTTATAGGTTCCTCAAGAGGTTTCTGATAATTATCTTAACTATCAACCTCTTTCTTGTGCTATGCAACTTTCTTGTTAAAGAGTTGTCAAGCAACTTTTCAAAGTTGTTGACAACTTTTTGCATTTCTTAGCAACTTTGACTTCCATCATTTGGGAACTTCCAAATTGACCCACTATGATCCATTTATGATGTCTAGACATGATTTTTCCTTCAGATCATTAATTCACATGATTTTATCAATTTTGACCCATTTGAAAGCTTTTGCAACAATTGACATCTTTCCCAACTTTTTGTGAAATGATAATATATGATCTTCAACCTATACAAAGGATGTAAAACATCATAGAAGACAAAATAAGTTCAAAACCATACCTTCCTCAGGTTTCTAGAGTATAAGACCCATAACCCCTAACAACCTAAATACAAGATAAACCAAAATAACTAGAATGGATTGAACCTAGTTAAATCCACCTAGGAGTAAATACAAATAACCTTTTAAGGTCCACGCACAAAGAAATGAGTTGGCTAAGGTTAGTAAAAGATAGAAATCCAAAAAGTAGAGCTAGGACTAGGAGTTAACCTAGGTGCTCTTGCACCATACTCCCCTAAGAACAAACATTTTAATCCACCTTTGGATTGAGAAAGTTGGAGTCTATGCCTAACTTCTTGAATCTAACTTTCTTGATCCAAGTGGCCTCTACATCTTCTTGGCCATGCCACTTAACATGATGTTCCCACTAAGTTGTAGTGCTAGTCTTCTTTTAAATCCTTGAGTCAAGCACCTTTTCTGCTACCTTAGGTTGTGGAGGAGTCAAATTCAAGTCTTCTACATCTTGAGTGACTTCCTTAAGTATCTAAGAAACATTTGGAATAGGGCCTTTGTACCTAACTAGATCAGCAACATTGAAAAATGGTGACAACCCAATGTCTTCAGGAAGCTCTACCTTGTAGGCATTGTTGCCATACTTTGCTAGTATTTGGAAAGCTCCCAACCTTCTCATTTGAATTTTATGAGGAACTCCCTTATGAAATCATAATTTGTTTAGGTGGACCATCACAAGATCACCAACTTGGAATTGCACATCCCTTTTATTTTCATCCACCTTATGCTTGAGTTTCACAACATTGTCAGTTAAGATTTTCCTTATTGATTCATGAACTTCCCTCATGGAGTGGGAAAATTCCTCAACATATCCACTTGCTTTGGCACCATACTTTAACTCCCTTAGTTCAAACACCCCTCTAGGATGCAACCCATAACCAATTTCAAAAGGGCTCTTACTAGTTGATTTGTTGACTGTATCATTATATGCATATTCAACTTGACCAATGAGTTGATCCCAAAACTATACATATTCCTTATTAAGACACCTTAAAAGTTACCAAGACTCTTATAAATAACCTCAGTTTGACCATCTGTCTGAGGATGATAAGCAGATCCAGAAGACAGATTTGTACATAGTTTGTGCCACAAAGTGTTCCAAAAATGACTCATGAACTTTGTATCCCTATCTTAAACAATACTTAAGGGTATACCATGGATCCTTACCACCTCCTTGAAGAACAAGTGAGAAATTTGAAAAGCATCATGGACTGTCTTACAAGGGATAAAATGTGCTATTTTGATGAATCTATCCACTACAACATAAATACCGTCAGACCCTTACTTAATCCTTGGAAATCCTACCACAAAGTCCATACTTAATTAAGCACTATAATGACCTACTAGGAATTGGAAGGGGCTGATAAAGACTTGCATTAGAAGATGTGTCCTTTTCTATTTGACATACAACTCAACATTCAACATACTATTTGATATCTCTATTCATTTTAGGCCAAAAGTAGAACCCAGTGACTAGATTTGGAGTCTTGTTGACTCCAAAATTACCACTAAGTGCCCCATTGTGTTTTTATTGAATCAATTTTTCTCTCATTGATCCCATAGGAACACATAGTTGATTGCCCTTAAACAATTAATCATTTTGCAAAGTGTATTAATAAAACTCACCATGAAAATGGTTCTTATACTCCTTTCATACCTTGTAAATGTATGGAAAATATTCATCATCAACATATAGGTCCTTGAAGATATCAATCCCAGTGCTCTACAACTAAACCTCTTGCACTGTTAGGAGTCTCCTAGTGAGGGCATCAACTAGCTTATTTTGCACTCCTTTCTTGTGCTTGGTGCTAAAAGTGTAGGCTTATAGATAGTCTACCTAATTCATGTGCTTACCATTGAGTTTATCTTGGGAGTTGAGGAAACTAAGGGCTTCATTGCCTAAATATACCACAAACTCCTTTGGAAGCAAGTAATGCCTCCATTTTCTTAAAGCTTTCCATCCCTTCAAGCCATTCCATCACAATTTTAGGGTCCATCTTCCCACTAAAAAAATGACTCCTTCTAAGGCATTTCAACCTAATGCCTTGATGAATTTTAGGAAAGGTTCTTCAAATAATGGAGGGTCTGGCTCATGTATGATGTCTTCCATATCAACCTTTTCCTTTCCTTTATTACTAGTTTCTCCTTCTTGGTCTGTCTTCTTGCTTAACTTAGCAACCTCCTCCTATTCAATCTTTGTCTCCTCTAATGATTCCTCTAGGAGTCTATTCCTTTCCTTTTTCTTGTTCATCTCCTTTGAAAGTTTTGCATTAATCACCATGTCTACCTACCCCACTAACTCTTTAGTGTACAAAGACATGCCATTAACCCCAAATCTTTGGTGGCTTTGATACCAATTTGATGTAAAGTAGATTGGTTACTAGTTATTTCCTTCTCTAAGGACTCACCTAGGCTCTCTTCTATCTTATTAGGGCTCCCCTTTGTTACCCTAACCTCAAGTGAACATCTATAATGTGCACTCATCTGAAGGACACTCCCACCTACTCCTCAAGATCATAACTTTACCAAAAAAAATGGTAATTTTTCCTTCAACATGGAGTGATGGATAAAAATTTATGGTCTTTAGTATTAGCCTAACCTCTTGGATTCAAAATCTATAGGTCTTCTTATCAATTCCCTCAAACTTGATAAAACTATGAATTAGGCCTCCAAAGTTGGTTTTTGGGCTACACCTCCAAATTTATCTTAACAACGTAACAAAATAACCTCCATTGTGGACACCCTTTTGGGAAAAATTCAATATTTTGTGTGTCTTAGGTCCCCAACCTATCTATACACCCCTTTTCTATTTTATGCCTAAAACCAAGGGTTTCAAGCATTTCCAATCAACATTCACTAGAGTCTAATGAAATTCATAACAAATATAGTCTTGTAACCTTCTCCTTTGGCACATGGATCCTTCACACATCTCTCATCCTTCTGTATCACTCACATTGAAGTATCTAACACATTCAATCCACCAAATCCCACTTGTTGGTCCTCTGATTGCCTAGCCATGCAATGAAAGCTTGTCTAGGGCATCACTTGAAAAATAGAAAAAAAGCTTATACATGCCTTTCCTTTGCTATATAAAATTTACATAGAATTAAATTACATGTCCCTCAAAGCCATGATGGTTCCATGATGAGGATTCATGGAGGAGCTATTTATTCAAAAACTACCAAAATAGAACAACAAATAGACTAATTACAAATAATTTTCAAAATACAACCAAACTACTTCTTACCAACTTACACTATGAATCATAAAACATTGTATAGACATGAAATACAAGGAACAAATGACAATTATTTTTTTTCAATCCATCATAGTATTCGAGCAATCAAAAACATAAAAATTACCAACACTGAACACTAGTTCGTGCCTTTAGCTTTTCAAATTCACTTATTACAAAAAATCTAACCCTTGGAATGGGTCTCATTCATTATTTTATAGGTTTCTCAATAGGTTTCAGAAAATTATCTTAACTATCAACCTCTTTCTTGTGCTATGCAACTTTCTTGTCAAAAAGTTGTCAAGCAACTTTTCAAAGTTGCTGACAACTTTTTGCATTTTTAGTAACTTTGACTTCCATCATTTGGGAACTTCCAAATTGGTCCACTATGATTCATTTATTATGTCTAGACATGATTTAGCCTTCAGAGAATCAATTCACATTATTTTAACCATTTCTACCTATTTGGCAACTTTTTCAACAATTAACATCTTTTTGACACTTTTCCCAACTTTTTGCCAAATGACAATGTATGACCTCCAACCTATGAAAAGGATGTAAAAACATAATAGAGGACAAAAAAGTTAAAAACAATTCCTTCCTTAGGCTTCTAAGGTATAAGACTCATAACCCCTAACAACCTAAACACAAGGTAAACCAAAACAACTGGAATGGATTAAGCTTATTCATATCCACCTAGGAGCAAACACAATGACCTTCTAAGGTCCACAGACAACCAACTGAGTTGGCTAAGGTCAATACAAGCCAAAAATCCAAAATTTAGAGCTAGGACTAGGACCTTTCCATTTTCTCTAGATCTATCTATCCCTCCAAGAAGATACTTTACCTTTCCATTTTCTCTGGATCTTACTCTCCTAGTGTTCAATCTTGCTGCTTATTGGTTGTGCATTTTGGATCATCTATCTCTCTAAAACTCATTTTTTAGAGTTAGATCTATCTACTAGCTCATATCTTGACATCATCATTACTTGACTTAATGTTTTTCTAGACTGATCACACATTAATTAAAGAGGGGCAAATGTAAACACCCAAAAATGGTCATCTAGACTATGAGCCCCCTTTCTAGCATTTTTTCTTAATTTATCCATTTCTTATCTTTAATTAAATCATTAATTTTCTATTTATTTGATTATAACCTATGGTTTGACCATTTTATCCTAAATCTTTTATTTAATTGAAAGAACTTTCTCCCTTTTATTTAATTAAATATTTAAAGACCCACTTATTCTAAGTGTGCACATTAAAAGTATTATTCCTATTAAAAAATAAAAGATTTTTTTTGTCTCACACGAGGGGCACACTTTCCAAGATGGGTGGAATATTTATTCTCCTGCACACATTTTTTGCCTCTTAAACATCACCATTGATCTTCCTTAGGTGATATTCTTGTGCACATGGATCACTCAAGGCTTATTTTGTACCCTTGATTTTGCCTCTTATTCTATACCATCCATTTATCTTTAAAAGGAGGCTCTCTCCTCACTCTCTTCTCTTACACTCTCATGCTAATATTATGCTACATGATTTCTTAGAGGTTTGGAGTACTTAAAGCATTCAGAGCATTCTTACTTGAATTAGGTCATTCTTTCATTCTTAGCTTAGTTTCCATTTTACTTGCATCATGACATACTTACTAGCTTAGATTTCCTTTATGTACTAGCTTAAATCACATAGCTTAAGTAGGAGGTTTTCTTATCCTTTCATTCTTGTTAGCTTGCATCTCTCATTTAGTTGCATTTGCATTGCACTCATCTCGATTCTTGGATATTATCATTCTTACCTCTACTCTTAAATCTTCCATTCTATGGTACATCTTGTAAAGGCTATTTTTATATAGGTTCATTTGAGAGCCACAATCTCATAGCTCTTGCATGTCATAGATAGGAAGCTCTAAGTTGTCATTCAAGGTTCCTAATCTATTAGATCCCTTGGATAAAATGTCTTAGAGAAGTGTGACACTTTTATGCTCACAACTGGTATGCCTTTCAAGTCTCAAGCTCAGGTCTTGTTGATACTTAGAACCATAAGCATGTTCCTATGCACTCCTATGATTTTTTTTGAGGGCATCACAATTAGATCCAACTACTTGGAGTAATTGGCACTCCTATAATTTGTTGAGAGTGTTGTAGCAGGAGTTGAGTGGTTTAAGAAATCAATATAGTGCAATCTTTATGGACTTTTTTTTCTTAAAATGACTTGTGTTGATTCAAAACAACAACCCAAAATCAATATTGTCACTATTCCCAACCTTCCTTTGGTTATTTGATAGGGGTGCGCTTCATTACTAAAACGTATATATCATGACTCTTCTCATGTACCCAAATTTTCTCTTATATTTCAATTTCATTTCATATCAATTTGTTTTAATGTTAGTTATTATTTTTTGCAAAAATTAGAAATTTTAGACAAAAAGAACTCATGGAAATTAGAAGCTAGAGGATTTTTTTGTTGTTGAAGAAGTTACATATTGTCTCATTTGGTCTCATCTATACACTTTAGAGTTTTGGCTAAATGTTTTTGTAATTTTAGATGAAATTGACTTGAAAAATCACGTGTACATTAAAAATTATTTTGAATGTGCTAAAAAGTGTCTGATTTAGTTTCCTTCACTATATTTGTTAAGTCAAAGGTATTTTTTCCAAACTCTACAATTTTAGATGTAATGTTTTTTAAAACTTAGGGACACTATTAATAATGCAAAAAAAGTTAAAATGCTATACTCGGGTTGTCAAATTTCTTGTAATATTTTTTCATGTGTTATTTGTTTGCATATTTATCATATTGTAAGGTTTTGAATGCATGGATAACTAAAAGATTTGGAGTTGCAATGTTTTACCCTAGGGAGTGAGTTTTTAATATTCGGTCTTAGAACTGAGGTTTGTGTTGTTTTAGTTTTGGTGTGTTTTTGTTGGGGTCTTGCTTTAGCTATTCCTATATAAGAGCTTTTGGAGCATTGATTAAGATGTTGTGACCATTTGATAGATATTTTTGGTTCTAGATCTAATAGTTAAAGGTGTTTTTGACAAGCAACCACTTTTCTAGTGGGGAGATTTGGAAGACTAAGGTCACATATAAGTTTTGGGGAGTTTAGGGGGGTTCACATGTCTTCGATAATGTGCCTGCATCATTTTTAAAGGGAAAATAAAGTCTCTCAACTATGAGAAGAGATCTTTCCTTTTTCTTATTCTATAGGTTTTGAATGAGGAGAAAATCAAATAAAGTGTTTACAAGTGATTAGATTTTTGTTAACTAGTAGGTCTTTTTTTTGAAAATTGGTAGTAAGAAATTTCCAATCACCACTTTTTCACTCCATTTAGGAAACCCAAATTATATATCCACATTTTCTCAAACATGTAAGACATACATTCCAATATTTTTTTTTCCAATTTCAATATAAAGAGCAACTAGCTAGGGATTAGACCTTGTTAACTTCACATTTTTATTTTCTATAATGAAATTGAGTTCAAGGTTTTTTGTCAAATAGAATATGCCCTTACTATCATTTGTTAAATTATTTAAGCCTATCTTTTTGTTGGTAAATAGACTGTCCTTTCAATTTAACTCTTAAATGCCCAAATTTTTGAACAACATTTGATTACAATAGTTGGGAAGTTGTTACGAAATGACTAACTTCCCTCTAAGTTCTTAGGTATAGCTCCCTTTTGTATAGTGATTTGCAATGAACTATGTTTACTTCTAAATCTAAAATGGGGTGTGTTCTTAACTTGAGAATAGGAAAGGTAAACCAAGCTAGGCCTAAACAAGGAGTAACTTGGGCAAGAGTTGGTATTTTAAGATTAGTTAAATCTATGAATTCACAAATCTTATGAACCCACAAAGCTTAACAATTCAGCAATGTATGCTAACTAAAAACTAAATTGATATCAATAGGAAAATAACTATAGATATGGAAACATAGACTTGAAAGAAAACACAAAAAGGGATTTATCTTGAACCTATGATAACAATACTATTATCTTCAATTTACTATTTCAAAACAAGAGAACAAAACTCCATTCATTCCTTGATTCAATTTAGATGAAAGAGAAAACATAAAACTAACATAAACAGAATGGAATAGAAAATAATTGACATAAAATACCATTCAATTATCTTTGCAACATCAAGTATTTCACACCAAAAATCAGCTGACCTTTTATTAATTTTTTGATTCAGTACATATAGGATTCCAAGATGACCATTACAAAATGGGACTCAATACATATGTGATTCCAAGATGACCATTACAGGGAATCACTTCAAAAGAGTAAAAAGGAGTAGCATGTTACTGGTGGTTTTTTCCAAATTGGGTTTCCACATAAATCATTGTGTCAAGTGTGTTGATGAAACTATTATGTTTCATGCTTTATATTTCTTCAAGTTGATTTGACAGTAACATACAAGTTTTAGTGATTGCATAATCTTGTAGATGCATGCATGGATATGAATGTTTTATGGGTTCACTAAGTTGTGAAAAGTTTTATAAGTTTTATTTATACATCTAGACCTTGGATAACTGATTCACCCACCCCCCCCCCCCAATTATTCTAAAGTATTCCAACAATTGGTATCAGAGCCATCTACTTAAGATGACTAGTTTTAAGGTACTAGAAGCACAAAGATCGAGATGTCTAAAGGAGAAGTACCCAAGCTCAATAGAGATAAAATTTTTGCATGGAAAAGTTTGATGAAGCTCTACCTTGGAGGACTTGGGGATCATGCACAATCTACCATTTCTATGGAACATGTTGATCTAGTTGGAGTTATAACTGCTAAAGATATGAAGAAGAAGAACACAATCAGGTGATGTTGGAGATTGCCTCTGCTGTAAGCTATGCCAAATTTGATGATATCAAATGTCTTGATAGTGCAAAGAAAATGTGGGATGCCCTAGCCACCATATATGGAGGAGATAGAAATGTTCAAAGAGCCAAATTTGAGAGTCTCAAAGGTAAGTTTGATGATATGAGAATGGAAGAAGGTGAGAATATTGCTCAATATGTTGTTAGAATAAAAGAAGTTGTTAGTGCAATAAGAGGAGCTACTGGTCATATAGATAATGATATTGTGTTAAGAAAAGTCTTGAGAACACTAGTACCTATTTATGCTATTAGAGTTTCTACAATTCAAGAATTGAGATGTATTCTAGGAAATTATCTAACCCTTGATGGTCTAGTAGGTAGACTCATTGCTTTTGAGCTATCTAACTTTGATAATTATAAACCTGAGAGTCTTGAATCTACTTTCAAAGCTAAGCTATTATTGAAGGACTCTAATGAGGTGAAGTAGAAGAAGAAGAAGAGAAAGATAAATATTTGTCTAGTGATATTGATACAGATGAGGAGGATGTTGAACAATTGGATGCACTACTGGAAAAAAGATTACACAGAGGAAAGGCAAGTTCAAAGGTAAGTTACCCATCATTTGTTTCAATTGCAATGAGGTTGGTCATATTGCTGCAAGATGTACACAAAAGAGGAACTACAAAGGAGGTGACAGGTACAAGATTAAAAGAGAAGATGACAACAAAGATTACAAAGATAAAGGCAAGAAGTCATGCTATATTGCTGAAGAGGAAACTAGGGATGATTCTAATGAACATGATGATGAAGTGGTGTATGTTGCAATGAAGGATGAATTTTATGAAGATGAGACAACTACACTTGTGACTTGTGTGAACAAAAATGATAGATGGATCATTGATAGTGAATCCTTACACCACATGACTGGAGACAAAAGTAATTTCATTACCTTAAATTGTTATGATGGAAATAGTGTAAGATTTGGTAATGATGCACCATGTTTAATAAAAGGAAAAGGTTCTATCAAACTCACATATAAGATTTCATTGACAATGCTTACTATGTTGAAGGACTAAACTATAACTTTTTGAGTGTGTCACAATTGAATAATTTGGGATGTAAGATTGAATTTGAAAACAAGACTACTAAGATATATGACACAAATGGGAAACTAATTAGTAAAGGTGATCAAACTAGAAGTAATCTATTCTATCTTGATATAGAAGATGCTACTTGTCTTGTTGTAAAATTTTATGATGTATGGCTTTGGCACAAAAGGTTATATCATGTCAATTTTGATAACTTGGCTAGTATTATTAACATGAAGAAAGTTACAAGTTTGCCTAAGTTGAAGAAGCCTAATAATGTAGTGTGCAAACAATGTCAGCTAGGAAAAATGACAAAGTCAAGTTTTAAGAGTAGATCTTATACCTCTAAAGAAATACTAGAGATTGTTCATACTAACTTGTGTGGACCAATTGAAGTACAAAGCTACAAGGGAGATAAGTACATAATGCTATTTTTTGATGATTACTCTAGGATGATGATAGTTATATTTTTGAGACAAAAGTTTGATGCTTTTCAAATGTTTAAGTGGTACTTGGAAAGAGTTTAGAAAGAAATAGGTAAAAGTCTAAAATGTTTGAGATTTGAAAGTGGAGGAGAATTTACATCAAACAAATTTGAGATGTTCTATAATGATAGAGGAATAAAAGGCAGGCATCTGCCCTAAGACCCCTCCAAAAAATGGGATTGCTGAAAGAAGAAACAAACCTATAATGAACTATACTACAACACTCATGATGGAGAAGAATGTTGCTTTGAAATATTGGAGAGAAGCTGTAAGTACTACTGTATATACCTTGAACCATGTGCAAGTCAATAACGGTACTCATTCAATACCTTTTGAACTATGGTATGGATATCCACCGAATGTAAAATACTTTTAAGATATTTGGAAGTATGTGTTACATTCTTAAAGATGTTAGGAATGGTAAGCTTGATGTAAAAAGTGAAGAAGGTATATTCCTTGGATATTCCACTAGAAGCAAAGCTTATAAGTGTTTGAATACTAACACTAAAAAAATTGTGGAAAGTGCAAATGTGAATTTTGATGAATGTACAGAGGTACATGAGGCTGAACACATGAAAAAGCCAGAAGAATACAAATCATTTGTATACTTTTATGAAGGAATGCCTGCTATAGAAGATGCTGCAAATCAAGTTAAAAATCAACAAGTTTCAGTGACTGCCGAGTCAAATCTTGTGAATGCTGAGTTGTATTTAGGAACTGAGTTGCATTCAAATGCCGAGTCACAGAATGAAGAAGATGTACATTCTAATTCTGAGATTAGTACACATGAAAGAGATGCTGAGATACCTGACAGAGATATACATAGTGATTTTGAGGTTGAAAGACAAAATGAAGAAACAAGAGCTAAACCAAGATTGTCCAAATATGTCAAAAGACATCAACCTGCTACTCAAATGATTGGAGATAGAGATGTTAGAACAATGAAAAGAAATAGATTGAGAAGTGAATCATGTTTGATGATCATGAAGGAACCTAAAATAGTGAAAGATGCATTAGAAGATGTTGACTAGTACAAAGCCATGGAAGAAGAGATTGAACAAATATAGAATAACAAAACATGGAGTCTAGTTCCTAGACTAGAAGACAAAAATGTGATTGGCACCAAGTGGGTATTCATAAAAAAGCTATATGAAAATGGTGAAGTCACAATAAATAAAGCAAGATTAGTCTGCAAGGGATATACACAAGAAGAAGGAATTTAGTATGGGGAGACATTTGCTCCTGTTGCTAGAATGGAAGGAGTAATAACTCTACTTGCTTATGCTGCATACAAAGGTTTCAAAGTTTATTAGCTGGATGTTAAATTTGCATTTTTGAATTGCATACTAGAGGAAGAAGTTTACATAGAATAGCTAGAAGGTTTTTTTGATGATAACAATAAGAACATGGTATGTAGACTACATAAAGCTCTATATGGCTTGAAATAAGCACCAAGAGCATGGTATGAGAGACTACATAACTATCTTGTGAAGATTGGATTTCAAAGGACTGATGATAATAAGAATCTATACATAAAGACAAAGAAAGGAAAATGTATTTTGTTGTTTGAAATATTTGTTGATGATATCATATTTGGAGGTCAAGATGCTTTATGTAAGGATTTTGTAATTCATATGAAACAAGAATTTGAAATGTCTATGTTCGGAGAAATTAAATTTTTTGTGGGATTACAAGTACATCAGATGAAGTATGGTATATACATCACTCAGTCAAAGTATGTCAAAGAAATATTGAAGACTTTTGGATTAGAGGATTCCAAACTAGTAAGTAAACCTATGGTGATAGGACACAAGTTGTCAAAGAATGATGATTCTATTGAGGTGAATCAAACATTATATAGGTCTATGATTGGCAAATTGCAATATGTGGTACATAGCAAACCTGATATTGCATTATCTGTAGGGATAGTTGCAAGATTCTCTACTAATCCCATAAGGAATCACTTAATGGTTGTGAAGAGAATAATGAGATATCTGAAAGGAATAGAAGAGTTTGGTCTATACTACAAGAAGAATGAAAAGTTTGAATTGACAACCTACACTGATGCAGATTGGGCTGTAAACATTGATGACAGAAATAGCACCAGTAGAGGAGCATTTTTCTTAGGCAAGAGACTAGTTGCATGGACTAGCAAGAAATAGAGTTGCACTTCACACTCTACTACTAAATTTGAATATATTGTTGTTGCTATAAATTGCACAAACATTGTATGGATCAAATAGCTACTCAAAAGAATGAAGGAAGAGATTACAAAACCAGTGATACTTTATTGTGATAATACAAGTGCTATCAATATATCAAAGAATCTAGTGATGCACACAAAGACTAAGCACATTGCAATCAAGTATCATTACTTAAGAGAGTTAGTTCAAGATAAAGAGGTGAA
Source organism: Cupressus sempervirens (assembly GCA_028749045.1). Taxonomy (NCBI): domain Eukaryota; kingdom Viridiplantae; phylum Streptophyta; class Pinopsida; order Cupressales; family Cupressaceae; genus Cupressus; species Cupressus sempervirens. The sequence continues at coordinate 475,877,192 of CM053786.1, forward strand.
GATGGAATATGTTAACTCAAAGGAACAAATTTTTGACATCTTCACAAAAACACTACCTAAGAACACTCATGAGTATCTAAGAGGTAAATTAGGGGTGATACCCTTATCAAAGGCTATCTAAGTAATAAGAGGAGTGCCCTGCATCAAACAAGCTTTGATGTTCATATGTTACAAATTGATGCAGAAGATCTTCCTTTAGTAGCTGCCTAAAGTAATCACAGAGCTAAACCTTCAAATCAATCACAAGCAAGGTGATAGAGGGAGAAACTGAAAAAACTACAAAAGCTTATATCTGCATATTCTAAGATGACAAGTTTTTGGTATGTGTCTTTGGCATTGTTGTCAAAGAGGGAGAAAGTATGTTAAACTAATCATCATTAGAGGGAGAAATTATATCAGAGAAAGATACCAAGAGTCAAGTCAGAATAGATAGGGAGATATTGATCAGAGAGCTAGAATGTATAATCATAGAGGGAGATATTCTGCTAATCAATCTAGTATAAAAGAAAGATGGAGAAATCCTAGTCTACCTAGTAGGAGAGAGATAGAAGAAGTAACTTAGAGGGAGTTATAAGAAAGAGTTTTGTAACCTAGCTAGAAGATGGAAGTTGTTGATAGAGGGAGAAATTTTGATACAAGTTCTCTTTTTGGTATTGTCTTACTATTTTAACCTAGTCAGTTTGGTTGAACAAGATGTTCACAATTTAATTGACATGGTTGATCAGTTTGGTTTGCCATCAATGCCAAAGATGGAGATTTATGAAATTTGATTGAAAAGATCATTATTGAGAGAGATTATTGAAATAGGGAGATTGTTGAAGAAGACTATGTGTTTCAATCATTATTTTGTTACTGATGTCAAACCTACTATTTGTTGGGAAGAAAGTTGCTTATAAGATTCAAGTACTATCGCTTAGTTGATTGATAAAGAGGATTTGATCAATAAGATGTAGCAAAAGCACCTAGAGGAAAGGTTGAGTTATGATTACGTAATGAAGTACAAGGATCAATTAAGACAGTAATGACATGATGTATTGATAATCTAATTAAGGTTACAAATGTTGGCTATACTAAGAAATTTTAGAAGAACAAGTTACACAAAGTTTGTCTACCAAGCTTGATCGAGTGGATAGTAGGTGCCAAGAAAAGTCAGTGCAAGCCGAGCAGCAAGTTAGTTGGAGCTGAGTGAAAGAAAATTCTAGTGGATGCCAAGAAAGATAGTTGATGCTAAGTAAAGTTTAGTTGATGCCGAGCATTAGTAAACTTTAGTTGATGCTCAGTGATTTTACAATTGATGCTGAGAAATGCAGTATGTGCCAAGCATTAGAAGGTTGATAATGCTTAGTTGTTGCATTATGTTAAAGATCAAAGATTCATCAAATCTAAGCTGACAAGTTTGTTTTCTTGAAACTTGTAAACAAGGAGAAAGATAAGGTTGATGAACTGGTGGCACAAAACTTGATGTAAATCATTTTAAGGAAAATTCAAATGGATTCTAGGAGAATTTTTTAGAAGAGATACAAGATATAGGGTAGATACATTGTATCCTACCTAATCGACCCGAACCCTAATTTTGACAATGGAAGATAAGCAGGAAAATTTCCTAATTTCCTATTGATAGGAATGTCTAGTCATGAAGCAAAAGTTGTCATGTGCGAGAACCTAAGGAAGTGAAGGAGTCAAGAGTTTTACTTCATCAAGTGACCTAAGAAGAGAATCTACAATGGCATGTTAAGTAAGAAGGCTTAATGAGATGAATGCTTGAAGAGTGAACAAGCTATTGGAGCTACACAGTATGAATGCCAAGTAGAATTAAGGACTGAATATAGATCTATAATTTGCAAGAGAAGTTGTAAGTTGTATTAGATCAAAGATATACTGCTACTCTCTAACAATTGTATCATTTTAGGGTAAATCCTTTGGATTAAGGTTGACGTAACAATCATTTGTAAATCCTTTAACTGGGTGGCATTCCAAGTGAATAACCCAAAGTCATCTAACAAGAATCACTTTTAATAGGGTGATTAAAATTGCTTAACCAGATCACATTTAATAGTGTGTATTGTAACCTTTAACGGGGTTGGCCTTTTATAGGGCATCACTTTAGAAGAGTGAAAAGGAATAGCATGTTACTAGTGGTTTTTCCCAAATTGGGTTTCCACATAAATCATTGTGTCAAGTGTGTTGATGAATTTGTTATGTTTCATGCTTTACATTTCTACAAGTTGATTTTGATGGTAACATACAAGTTTTAATGATTACATAATCTTATGGATGCAAGCATAGATATGAATATTTTATGGGTTCACTAAGTTGTGAAAAGTTTTATTTATATGTCTAGACCTTGGATAACTAATTCACCCCCCTCTCAGTTATTATAAAGTATTCCAACAGTGTTGCACTTAAAAATTGGATCAGACTGCTATGTGGTGAGAGAGAAAGAGTTACTGCACCATCTTTTAATTCATTTGCCTTCTTCTTCTCATCCTTTGTTGGTGTTCTAATCATAGGTAAAGATCTATCCTCAAAGTTATAGCTAGCATAATTCTTTTTTTGGGAGCTTTATCACCTCCATTTGATGGTTGTGCTAGCCCTTAGGTAATAGCCAAGGTTGCACCTGAGGTTCCACCTTGGGAGGAGGAAGCTGCTGCAACTTTTGGGGAAGCTTGAGAAAATGTGCCTTTGCTCTAACTCCTAGCTATGGTCCATTCAACCCATTTTCTAGTCCTCTTGTAGATTTGAGCCATCATTATATCTAGTTCTTCACTAGTGTCTTCATAAGGTTTCAAGCTTATTGGAGTGCCTCTGAGCTTGGTTTACATTTTTTTGCCATCATCCTCTACTCTTCTACATCAATGTTAACTTTGTATATTTTCACCAAATCAACTGTTAATCTAGCAAAGCCTCAATCATGACTCTTGAACTCATTCTTGAAATTGACCCAGTAATCCTCAATGGTGGTAATATGCTTAACTACACTCCCAATTTGCAAAACATCCCTTGCATACCCATTTGAGTCAAACATCAGTCTCAGGACTTCATATATGCCCAACTTATACTTCATCTCAAACACCTTCAACATCTTCTTGGCATTAGAGTGGGTGTCATAGTTGAAAGCCTCCACCTTCGTGGGGAATTTGTACCCCTTCTTCTTTAAGCTCCTGCTCAACAAGTTTACTTGAATGGCTTGTCACACAATTTCAATCAACACGAGCATGTTATTGGGATATCTTGGTAGCTTCAAGGGGAAACCATCGAAAGTTGCAAGACACAAATAAGAAAAGGATGATTATTGGAAGAAATAACTTCCAATTTGGCTGATGGCTACCATGGCTTTAGGATGGAATCTCCTTTCTAGACATCCCTATAGCTCCCTGAAAATCCTCATAGTAAATGTATCATTAACTTTCACATACTCTGCATAGCTATTTTCCAACTATAAGCATGGATAAAACTCATAAGACTTCACATCATCAGGAAAATTCTCCACTCTTGGGAGGCTTGGCCATAGTTGCAATGAGACTAACATATAGATGAGGAAAGAGGACATATATAATATATTATAAACTTTTGCAGCATGAAGAGCATTGGACACAAATTTTCTTACCTCATGGGACCAATTAATATATTGGGTGTCAAGGGAAATGACGTGCACTAAAAAGAAATACTGCTCAACCAAATTCAAAGATTCTAACTCACCTTTCAACCTATGTGGGAGAACTAGGATATCAATAATCTTTGGTTTGAGGTTGGTCCCAAACAAGGTCTTAGGAACCTTACTCTTAGCACTCCATAGTTTTTGGAACCATGTCAACATGTTTTCTTTCCTCTAGACCATCTTCTTTGTAGAGAACTTGGAAACAACTCCTCTGAAGGTCAAGTCAAAGAATTCTTCCCATTTTGGTACTCGAAGGAAATTCACCAAAATTTACCTGTTAATTGAAATCAACATTGTGTCATCCGATAGCACAATTTGCCTTGTTTTTAGGTTGTAATGATGCATAAATTTGTAGATTAACTCTGGGGCCTAGAATACAACCAAAAAACTAGCTACCTTGACTGATCCACATCCTCTGAATTTCTCAGTGACAGGGTGAATTTTTTTAGACCTCAGTCTCTTTTGAAAATCCTTCATGTCGTAGAAACAAAGAGAGGTGTCTATGAAATTCTACAATTGGGATTTGATTCCAGTCAACCCGTCAAAACCCATAAACTTGTTTGCCATGACTTTGAGAGTGAGATTTGAAATGAGAAAGTGAAAGGAATGGATAATGCAACAATTACTAACTTTTTGAAAGTTATACACATTAATAGAATAACAATTCAAAGAAAGAGTGGTAGTTTGTTCAACTATTTATGTTTCCATTAATATGGGAGCCTCAATTCATCCGTTGATCTTCAAACATCATACCACATGAATGGATTGAAGGAGAGATATGTTGAAATAGTAAATGTAAGGGTTTAACAAGCATCTAGGGGTCTTTTCACTATTCTATTGGGTTCAATAGTAGCTTTCTATATCCCCATAACTTACTTTCCCATTTTCCTTTAAGTTTCAGGAAGTTAGCATTAGAGTACTCCATGGGAGAATGTCTACTAAGTCAAATTTTGGTCATTATCTCTTTTTCATAATGATTAGGTTCTCTTTATTATCATTCTAAGATGTTTTATGCACAAATTGTGAATCTAACCTGATCATTGACTTGATTTTCTTTAGAATTTGTGAAAGTATCTTTATGGGTTGAAAACCCACCGAGGACAAGACCATTTCTGTTTCTTTTCCAACATTTCCTTTCTTAGTTGAACTTTAGACCATTGTCCCTCTTGGAATCAGAAAAGTCTAAGTGAGGTGCGAAGACCTTGTTAAAGACCACTTATCGTTCCTTTTTATCTTGAACTACCTTTTCAGAAAACCAACTTCATGAGTTGAAAACCCATCAAGGAAAAGTTAGTTCTGAGTTTTTTGTCGAGGACAATTATATGAGCCACAATAAATCTAAACATTTTATAATGTCATAATCACAAAGTGAGCATTGATTCACCACATGATGCCTTGTTGTTTTCATGTTTTTGTTTCATATACATCATTTAGTGCCTTTAACTAAAAATCATCTTCATGGATAGAAAACCTACCAAGGAGAAGAACATTTTTGATTTTATGCAAGCTTCTATTTATTTGAAATTGTGGTAGGTCGTAAGTGGATATAGCTTGTAATTAATCATTGAATGAGTAAGATGAATGTCCATCAGACTAGGCACTAACCTACCCATAAGATCACTCAACAAAATGAAGAACCACTCGACTATGAATGAGGGGATGGAGAAAAGGAAAAATCCGATGGAGACTCATCCAACCTAAGAGGGCTTAGACCTAGACTCAATCACAACCAAGAATTGAATACTCTCATTAAAACATAAGTATTCACTTTTACTAATTGGTAGTGAACTAAAAGTGGGGCAACCCTCTTGTATGCTTTTTATATAAAGTAAAATTTAGCCATGAGAAAACTTCTGACAATGTTTAGTCTTTCAAAATTATTCACAATAACTATCATTTTCCTACAGGAATCAATTTAATTTTTTAATCCATAGGAATGGTGTTTTTTATTAAGCTCAAATGATTTTCATGATTCATACATGAGTGATGATGCACTAAGCATTCAACCACTGATAATGAGGGCAAATAAGTGATCATTCTTAGAAGATTTCTAAAATATGTCATTTAAAGAACATTTGGCTATTATTTTTTGATACTCTGGTTGATCCACAAAGCTTTCACATGTTATTAAGGAAGTTGTTGTAGGTGAAAAGTTATATTTATGATCATGTTTAGTTGTAATGATATGATTACAAAAATTATTAAAATTGTTCAATAAATATTAATAATAAATATCTAAACCATAGCAAAATACAAATGATTAAAGGACGAACAATTTGAGTCTTTTTTTATTCATTTCTAAAATACTTTATAATTCTTTCTCTCCACTAAAAATATAGGATAAATAATATTTTTAGTTTTTTAAGAGTGTTATGAACTTTTACACATTCAAAAGTTATTTTTAAAAAATAGTTAGAATATTTTCTTAGGGTTAAGTAATAAGATTTAATTTAATAAAGAAAATATCAAGCGTTAAAGTATATATATGAATTTAAAATATCATATGAAAAATCTACAAAGTTTAAATTTAAATTAGAGCTTTTATAAAAGTAAAATAATTTATACATATTATTGTTAGGAATAAGGTGTCTCAACCTTGGATAATTCTTGTTTTTTTTTTTTTTTTTTGTAAAATGTATTTTTTTTGCAAATAATGTAATTAAGTGTGAGTGTACTATTTTAGTCATGATTTCCTTACACACAATTCAAGATAGATTCATGACTAAAATAGTTATATAGATTCCTATGACGCATAAGAGCTATCTTTGGAAGATTTAATTGTGTGTAAGGAAATCATGACTAAAACGGTTATGATAGATTTCTATGATGCATAAGAACTATCTTTGGAAGATTTATTGTGTGTAAGGAAATCATGACTGAAATGGTTATGATAGATTCCTATGACACGTAAGAGCTATTTTTGGAGGATTTATTGTTGTACACTCAAAAGTGTCCCACTCTAAACCCTTCTATCCAAACGATTCCATGAGTTTGGAATGTTCGAATGCCGGCTTAGAGCTCCCTATCCACAGAGTGCAAGAGAGTGTATTTCAAGTTCAAGGGCTCTTAGATGAGCCTTAGAGATACTCTTCTTGCTAGTAAACCATGAAATGGGAGGTTCCAATGATAAGATGCAAGAATGCAAATATCTCAAGGAATACCTCAAGTATGTAATGCAAGATGGAAGATTAAACTAGAATGGAGATGCAAAATGCAACTATGCTAAAACATGTATGAGAGTGTTACAATCCAACTACTAGACTATATGATTTAAGATACATGTAAAAATAAAAGTTAAGCTAAGCTAGAATGCCATGATGCCATGGATGAGAGAATGTAGACAAAAAATAGAAGTTCTCCACAAAGCTCCAAAGAAACCTGTTAGAAAAGCTGCAGCATAACAATATTCAAATGAGGATTGATTGAGGGGGAAAGCTCTCTTCCTTTTAAAGATGTATGGACGGTAGAGATCAAGATGAAGATGGTGGATGATCAACGGTGGAATTCAAAAAGAGGAGTGATCTATGTGCACACACAAGTCAACCAATAGAATATAAGTTGACTTGTCATATAAGACAAAAGTCACAAAGCCTTTTCTTTTAATTGCAAAATAGAAAGAGGACTTTATGTGTGCACTTTAAGTGGGTTAGAAGAATGGGGTCTTTTATTTAATTAAAAGGGGACATGTTCTTTTAATCAAATAATGAACTTAGGATAGCATAGTCAAACTATAAGTTATAATCAAATAAATTGATTATTAGCAATTTGGTCTAGGTAAATGATGAAATTAATTTAGCCAAAATGTTGAAAAGGGGGCTAATAGTCTAGATGACCATTTTTAGGTGATAAAAATTGTGTGTAAGGAGATCATGACAAAAATAGTTGTCACAGATTTCTATGATGCATAAGAGCTATTTTTGGAAGTTTCCCTAAAAAATGGAAAGCACATTATATAAGCACTTTTAGGTTGTAGATAAAAAAGGGTGAATAGCGTATTCTTGGTAGCTACTGGATAAGTCTTCCATGTCCTAAAAGAACTTGCACTACAAGTGTGTTGTAACCTTTGAGTTGAAGATAATACATTGTGCAGGTTTTGGAGGGATGGGGTTGTTTTATCGAAAAGTTTTTCCCTACCAACATATCTTTGTGTTTATGTGTTATTATTTCTCTATTTATTTTTTATATTCATGGTTGACTACAATATTATTGTTTGCATAATATCAAATATGAAATTGTTAGGATTTAATAGGAATTTGAACAATACTTTCCTTAAGAGATTAGTGTAGGAAGTTGTTTCTGCACTTGAGTTTCCTTACAAGTGGTATCAAAGCTTGATCAACGTTTGATCCTAGTTGTTGGGTAGGGTTTTTTGAGCTAATCTCAAGTTTGAGTGGGAGTTTTGTGTAGAGCATTCTAAATCTTATTTGCATATTGAGATGGCTAGTTCATCACACAAAAGAATGAAGGTAGAGAAATTTAATGGCAGTAGTTTTGAGTTGTGGAAACTCAAGATAGAAGACTTGCTTGAACATCATGATCTATGGGAGGTGACTTCACTTGATGTGATACCCACAACAATATCTCAAGTAGATTGGGATCTCAAGAATCATAAAGCTAAGGGTCTCATTAGACTCTATCTAGTTGATTCAGCTCTCTTGAATGTTCTTGATGAGAAGACTACAAATAATTTGTGGACACAACTTAGGTCCGTGTATTAGGCCAAATCTCTAGTGAACAAGTTGTTCCTAAGGAAGAAGTTGTATTCTCTAAGAATGGAGGAAGGAGGATTTGTTATAGATCATCTAAATGCTTTTAATTTACTGATTGCATAGTTGACATCATCTAGTGTCAAGATAGAGGATGAGGATTGATGTATGACCCTATTATGTTCCTTGCCAGATTTGTGGGACCATCTTGTGATGGCTCTTGGAAGTACTGTAGTCACTTTTAGAATGGATGATGTGGTGTCTTCACTATTATCTAAGGAGACAAGGAGAAAGTCTTCAAATTTGGCTAAGGAAGCTCTTGCTATTCACAGTAGATCCAATGATAGAGGCAAGTAAAATAACAACAAGTTTGGAAAGGGTAGATCCAAATCCCATGGAAAATCAAAGACTCTTGGAAAGTCCAAGGAAAAATGTTGGAACTGTGATAAGACTGGGCACTTCTACAAAGACTATAAAGAGCCAAAGAAGAAGAAGAAGGCCTCATATTTAGGTTCAGAAAAATCTCAAGAAGATGACGATGCTTTTATTGTAGCCTTGGCAGCACATGCATCTGATGATGTGTGTTTAATAGTCTCGGGTGCTTCTTTCCACATGACCTCTCATCAAAGCTAGTTCTTAAAGTATGAAGTTTTTGATGGTGGAAATGTGTACTTGGGTGATGATTCTCACTTAAAGATAATTGGACAAGGATGGGTCAATATCAAATTCCTTGATGGATGAGTAAAGGGGATCAACAGGGTAATGCACATCCCTAGTTTGGCATGAAAGCTATTATTTGTAAGTATGATGAATGATGTAGGTGTGCAAGTTGTTTTTTCTAAAGATGGATGTAAGATGATGAGAGGAGCTATGGTGCTTGCTAAGGGTACTAGGACAACTACTTTGTTTTAGCTTGATGCATGCATTTCTTAGTGTAATAGTTCTTCTATTTCAAAGAAGAGAGCAGCTATCACTTCATCCCCACCATCTAAATGAGCAATAAAGAAGATTTTGGTTATTAGTTTTGATGGCAGTGCAACATGTGTACCTAAGGGTGCAAACACATTGGAAGGCAAGCTTCCTATAGAAAAGATAATGTTGTGGCATATGAGATTTAGCCACATTGGTGAGAAGGGTCTCATAATCCTAAAAAAAAGAACCTCGTTGCGGGGTCAAATGATTGGAATCTCGAGTTCAACTTCTATGAACATTGTGTCTATGGTAAACAAAATCATATTCAATTTTACTCTAGTTCTCACAAATCTTTTGATGTTTTGGATCTTATTCATTCTGATGTATTTGGTCTTATAAAAATTCCTTCAATCTCCAAGTCTTTATTGTTTGTATCTTTCATAGATGATTATAATAGAAGGACATGGATTTATTTCCTAAAAATTAAGACACAAGTCTTTAGTAGTTCAAGTAATTTAAAGCCATTGTAGAGAATTAGAGTAGTAAGAAGATTAAGTGTGTGAGAACTAACAATGGTGGTGAGTTTTTCTCAGCAAAGTTTGAATAGTTTTGTAAAGAATGAGGTATTGAGAGGCATAAGACAACTCCTTATACCCAACAACAAAATGGAGTTGCAAAAAGAATGAAAAAGACATTTATGGAGAAGGCTAGGAGTATGCTTAGTGGAGCTAGTCTTGAATAAAAGTTTTGGGCTAAAGCTATGGCCATTACTTACTACCTAGTTAACAAATCTCCTACATCAACTCTTGTTGGTAAGACACCCATGGAGGTGTGGTCTGGTAAGAAGCTTTCAATTAGACATCTTCATATTTTTGGTTGTGAAACTTATGCACATGTTCTAAAGAAGAAAAGATCTAAGTTGGAAAACAAAGTTTTCAAGTGTATTTTCATCAGATATGGTGTTGGTATGAAATGATACAAGCTTTGGGACCCTATGATTAGTAAGGTGTTGTATAGCAAAAATGTTATTTTTAGAGAGCTAACATCTTCTCCTATTGTGCTACAACCTGATGAAAAATAAAAGAAGGAATATATTGTTTAGTTGCCTCCTACTCTTGAGAAGACTAAATAGAAAGACCATGTTGGGTCTAATGATGAGGAGAGCTCTAGTAGCTCTGATAGTTTACAAGAAGAGGAAGAACAACCTCAACCTTAGCTCTTGAGAAGATTCACAAGATTAAGAAAGTAACTAGAAAGGTTTGGTTATTCTATGTTAGATTCTAGTTGTGCCTTTTCTTTGATTACCAACATTGATGAGCCTAGATCTATGAAAGAGGTTTTGGATATGGAAGATGCAGGTTCCTAGATTGAGGCCATGGATGGTGAGATGGCTTCATTAGATTAAAAAAAACTTGGGGCCCTGTACCTTTTCCTAAAGGATGAAAACTTTTTGGTAGCAACTAGGTGTTCAAGAAGAAATTTTGTGCAGATGGTAGTGTTGAAAGGTACAAAGATCGATTGGTTGTGAAGGGGTATTCACATGTAGAGGGAATAGATTATGGTGAAATATTCTCTCCTATTGAAAAGTTGACATCCATTAGATTTCTATTATCTCTTGTTGCATCATATGATTTAGAGATAAAACAGATGGATGTGAAGATAAATTTCCTTCATGGTGATTTGGAGGAATAGATTTATATGTCACACCCTGAGCACTACATTAAACATAAAGAATCTTTGGTTTGCAGATTAAAGAAGTCTTTGTATGGTTTGAAACAATATCTTAGGATGTGGTACCTTAAGTTTAATGCCTTTGTGTTGTAAATTGGATTTGTAAGATCCAAATTAGATCATTGTGTTTACTTCAAAGTTGAAAATGATTTCCTTCTTATTGTTGCATTATATGTTGATGATATGTTGTTGTTTGGGAAGGGTAAGGGTATGATTTCTAATTTTAAATCTTAGTTGTTAGCACAGTTTGAGATGAAAGATCTTGGGAAAGAAAGGTACATCTTGGGTATGAAAATCAATAGAGATAGATCTAACAAAAAAATTTGGTTGAGTCAGAGTAAGTATGTGAAGTCTATGTTGGAAAGGTTCAATATGGAAAATTGTAGACCATTGTGTGTTCCTGTTTCTATGGGAACAAAGTTATCTATAGATGATTGTCCAAAATATCCTAGTGAGGTGGAGGACATGAGTAGAGTACCTTATGCTAGTTTAGTTGGAAGTCTTATGCATGCTATGGTCTGTACTAGACCAGACATTGCCTAAGCAATGGGAGTTTTGAGCCAGTTTATGGCTAATCCTAGATGGGTACATTGGGATGTAGTTAAGTGAGTATTCAAATATTTGAGGGGTACATTAGATTACTCCATTTGTTATCATGGTAACTCTTATGGAGCTTTGAATTCAATTTGTATTCATGGGTTTGTGAATTTAGATTGGGCAGGTGATATTGACAGCAGGAGATCCACCAGTGCTTATGTGTTCACTATGTTTGGTGGTGCCATTAGTTGGATGAGTAAGTGATAGCCTATGGTTGCTTTGTCCACTATAGAAGTTGAGCACATGACTGCTACTCATGCTTATAAGGAAGCCATTTGGCTTAGGAGATTGTGTTCTGATATTGGTGTTGATGTAGGATAGATTACTATTTGTTGCGATAGTCAGAGTACTATTTGCCTTGCAAAGAATCCAAATTTCCATGCCAAAACGAAGCACATTAATGTGTAGTTTCACTTTGTGAGAGATATGATGGAAGATGGAAAGGTAAATTTGGAGAAGGTAGATACTATAAAGAATGTTGCAGATGCATTGATGAAACCAGTGGGTATAGAGAAGTTCAGATGGTGTTCGAAGTCTATGGACCTTTCGACCTATAGAAGTTAGTTCCTTTTACATTCCTGTTTCTCTTACAAAGTGTTTGACAAGTGGGAGAATGTTAGGAATAAGGCGTCTCAACCTTGGATATTATTATTCTTATTATTTTTTTTGTAAATGTATTTTTTTCGCAAACAATGTAATTAAGTGTGAGTGTACATGTTTAGTTGGCATGTTGATGTGTCACTCCACTTGCATGTGTTGGCATCTTGAATTATGTGTAAGGAAATCATGACTAAAATGGTCATGAAATATTCCTATGATGCGTAAGAGCTATCTTTAGAAGATTTAATTGTGTGTAAGGAAATCATGACTAAAATAGTTATGATGGATTCCTATGATGCGTAAGAGCTATCTTTGGAAGATTTAATTGTGTAAGGAAATCATGATTAAAACGGTTATGACAAATTCCTCTGACATGTAAGAGCTATCTTTGAAAGATTTAATTATGTGTAAGGAGATCATGATAAAAATGGTTATGATGGATTCTTATGACACGTAAGAGCTATTTTTGGAAGTTTCCCTAAAAAATGGAAAGCACATTATAAGCACTTTTAGGGTTGTAGATAAAAAGGGTGAATAATGTATTCTTGGTAGCTACTAGATAAGTCTTCCATGTCTTGAAAGAGCTTGCACTGCAAGTGTGTTGTAACCTTTGAGTTGAAGATAATACATTGTGCAGGTTTTGGAGGGGTGGGGTTGTTTTATCGAAAGGTTTTTCCCCACCGACATATATTTGTGTTTATGTGTTATTATTTATCTATCTATTTTTTATATTCATGGTTGACTGTAATATTATTGTTTACATAATATCAAATCTAAAATTGTAAGGATTTAATAGGAATTTGCACAATACTTTCCTTAAGAGATTAGTGTAGGATGCTTTTTTTGCACTTGAGTTTCCTTACAATTATTTGTTCATACACACACACGCACGCACGCACGCGCACACACACACACATATCACTTTATATAGTTATTAAATATTTTCTAATTAAAAAAGTTCATAAATAAGTAAAATTATCATGATTTTTTTCTCAAATAAATTAAATAATTTATCAACACTCTCCTCAAGATTCATGACAAGGGATTAACCTCTTCCTGTGCACTATAAGTTGAATGGTTGTATTAGACATTAACAAATTAGTCTTTTGGTGTGACAAAAACCCCACTCTAACATGTGGTATTAGAGATTGGTCAGAGGTTCAAATCCTCAGACCCTCAGGTAATGCTAAGGGGAGATTGTTGGAAAAATGTTCAACAGTCTCTTTAGGATTTGTGTCAAGGGCTTAACCACCTCTTGTGTACTATAAGTTGAATGATTGTATCAAACATTAACATATCGTTCTTTTGGTGTAATGAAAATCCCAGTCTAACAGTTGAGTTCTAATTTTTTCATTGAAGAAGTTAACAAAAATTACAATCTTCAACTTTTTTTAAAAGAATATATTTTATTCATTTGTTTATTTATTGAAATTATTTTATTAATATAATTTAATAAAATATGTAATATATTTGATTGGGTTTTGGTTCTAAAATTTAGGTATCATGTTATGTTTGACTTTTCACATTTGATATTATATAACCCATGGTAAAATGCAATACTTAATTGTGTATCTGCACACAGATGCTCAAAGGTTAGAACAAAGACTTGAGTAAAACTTCAAATGCAAATTAAAAAAATGCTTACTTTTTTTCATAGAATTTTATTGTATATGGTATTTTTCAAGTTGTTATTCACACTTAGGGTTTGAAGAGATTTGAATATAGATAGTTGGTCTATGGTGTGGTGTGTAGGAAAGATAGGTGTCATTCCTACTAGACACATGCATGTATTACACTCCACATATTGTAGGGTTATTTCTCTAGAGCTCTAGGTCAATGCTTTGCAATCACTTTCCTGGAAGTGCTTCTCACAATAATTTTTGTTTTAGATTTCTAACCTATATTTTTGTTAATTTAATATACAACTACAATGGTGGTATGTGAAGGATCATGGTATGTAAAAAAGTGGTGATGTAAAAAAGAGGTGTTAATTGATAGTTTGATTGAAAAATCACTATAACTTTCAAACAATATGATATTTTTGAAATCCCAAAAATATATCTACTTCTATACTTTGTCTACTATAAAAAAATTTAAATATTTTCATTTTGATGAAGTTTATAGTATGTTATGGTCGTCATACATGGGGATTTTTATATTATGGAAAAAATGTGGTAGGAAAATCATAATTAATTGTTTGCTTGGAAAAAATTACAAAACAATATGCATCACATTTTGACACAAGTCTACTAATTATATCTATAATCATGTGAGAACATACTATAATTTGATTTTATTTAAGGTGGTTAGACATACATATACTTCTTATATTCTTAGTCCTAATTGACAAACTAATTGAAAAATAACTATAACTTTCAAATGATATAATATTTTTTAGATCCAAATTACATGTCACATTCTATACTTCACACTCTACAAGGAAAAAATAATAAGTTTTCAATTTGATGAAGTTTGGACTAAGTTAAGGTGTTTAGACATGATAATTTTTATATCCTAAAAAAATTATAGTAGAGAAATCATAATTTATTGTTTTCTTGAAAAAGATTACGCAAAAATGTGTCACATCTAGACATAAGTCAAAAAATTATATCTATAATCTTTTAAAAGAAATATTATCATTTGATTATGTTTAAGGTGGCAAGACATACATCTACTTCTTATCTTTTTCTTGAAATATTCATACTACTACATTGAAATTTGAAAATGTTACCATATAGAATATTTTTTTTTTTTTTTTTTCAAAAAAGGGCTATAAACTTAGAAAATGCATTAATTTTTCAACAGAATCTTTTCTTAGATAGTTTTGGTATAAGATCGATAACTTGTATGAATTTTGATGTCAACTCTTCAAATCTTTATTTTAAAATTTTTATACCATAATCATGCATATACTAATGTTTATCATAGAATTATTAAAAAATTTTAAGAGAGATTTAGTCAAAATTTATTGGTAAATTAAGACAATCTTTTCATAGTTAATTCAATAGCTTGTCAAATAATAAATTACTTTCTTTTTAATTTTTATTTTATGTAAAATAATTTTAAGGGTCCCAAATCATGATTTCAATGGAAAAAAATTCCTAATAGAAATAATTAAGTTCTAAAGTTTAGAGTAGTTTTATTTTAAAAATATTTTTATAATTATTATTTCATTTTCTATTGATGTTAAAATAAATAATAAATCACTTTCATGTATGAAACTTACATCTTCTTGTCAAAGTTTGACATCAGAATGTACTAGAAGAAGAAGGAAATCCAAGCAACTAATTCCTATATTGTTAAAA
The DNA here is from genome assembly GCA_028749045.1 of Cupressus sempervirens. Lineage (NCBI taxonomy): Eukaryota > Viridiplantae > Streptophyta > Pinopsida > Cupressales > Cupressaceae > Cupressus > Cupressus sempervirens. The sequence continues at coordinate 475,892,701 of CM053786.1, forward strand.
TACACGAGGAATAGCCTTCCTGTGTTTCTTTAATATATTTTATGGAAGGCTTTTTATGGAAAAAGGAGAAATTATTGTACAATTTTTTTCTTGGAATAACTAAAGGTTTTTGTCCTACAAACAAAGTTGGGGAATAAGAAAAAGAAAAACCCAGACTTGGTAATTGAACAGAAGGGTAGTAATCAAAATCAAATTGAAAAGTCAATGGAGGTGGATCTTGGGGATTTGGAGGAGGATGAGTGAGGAAATTATAGGACAAGATCGAGGAGGCTAGCCAAGTTACAAGCAAGGTATAAACAAAAGGCTAATAGATTTAGGGTTGAGGAGGCAGAGGAGGAGAATTCTTAGGATAATGGGAGAGAGCTGGAGGAGGAGAAACATTCTAACTCCAAGGGAGAAAAGGTGAATGAGGAGAAAGAAAAAAAGTGAAAACTTTGTTGATAACACCTGGGTGTCTTCTGGAAATGTCAAAACCATTGAGATTACTCATGTGTTGGCTAGTTTTACCTTGCAACCTATCACCTTATATGAGGACAACAATAAAGTGGATACCTCCCTTATCAGCATCTCCTCTCCGACTAAGGAAAAAACCAATGTTATTACTAACCCCAAGGTTTTGCAAGATGAGAACTAGCCATTGACAAAGATTAAGGAGGCATCTAAGAATGTGGAAAAAGGAAACAAGGAGAAGGAGAAGGAACAAAATGAGAAGAATGCACAGATAGAGAAAAGGGTCAAATTTTTAGAGGATGGGGTTTAGTCCTCTAAATTTTCCTTGGAGGTCACCCATGCTACTGCAACTACCCTCCAATTGTTGGCATAGGAGAAGGATGATGCAGGGCTCGATAGGGAGGACACCAAATTCCTATATAAGTTTCTTGTTGAGGATTGGGCTAGGGTGCTTCTTGTTGGGAAAGGAAAAGATAAGGATGAGAAACAATGTGCAGGTCTCTAGGGATTTTTAGCCCTAGTTTGTTTATATGTTTTTGCAATTGTCTTGTTTGCTGGTTTACAACTTATTCTCAGACTTGGGTTGGCTTGTTTATGCCAACAATTATTATGTTTTGAATAATCATAATATGTTTAGTACAATAGTTTTTAGAATTAGTATAGATGATACTCTAGTAGTTTTGAATGATCGGGTGTTATTTTTTGGTTACTAGTTGTTCTTCTCTGTAGTAGTGGTTTCCCTCTACTTGTTTCTATTGGTAGTGTGTTGGTTGCTAGCTTTTTGGTTGTAAGGGTCAGCCCCCTTGTTTTGGTTGCTTTTTATTTTAAAAAAAAAGTTTGGGAAGGAGGTTTTGATGAAGTTTATATGGTAAAATGTCTTATGGTTAGTAGACTTTGCACATATATATGGAACATACTTTTGACCATTATATTATGTTGTGCATAAATGGAAACTTGGCACATTCTCCAAAAATACCAAAAACTATCAAAATATATGTTTCATAATTCATACTCTCTCTCTCTCTCTCTCTCTCTCTCTCTCTCTCTCTCTCTCTCATGTAATATAACACTGGTTTTATGTTATCAAGTCCCCAATGTAGCTTCAAACTCAATTTTATGCTTCCCACTTTCATTGCTACTCCCACTATTCCAAAAGTCAAGGACTCCATCTTGGCAAGAGCTCCTATTTTTTGTATCAAAGTTCAATTATTACCCATGGTTTAATATAGAAATACCATATAATAAATATTAATCATAATAATATATGAAGAATGCCTGTAATTGACAATACAATATATACAAATACAAATAAAAAATTAATATATACAATATGATATATATATATATATATATATATATATATATATATATATATATATATATATATATATATATATATATATATATATATATATATATATGATACACATTTCTAAAAATATCTCAATTGAATACTAATTAGTGCAACACATTTTAAAGGAGAAATAATATTCTACTTTGAAATATATATTAGATGGTTCATACAAAAATAATTCAAAATCAATTAATTATATGATTTTATTGAAAAAGTTTGGTAAGTTCTAAATTTTAAAAAATCAAATTTAATTTAGAAATCTAATATAAAACAAATCAAATTTAATTTAGAAACCTAAAAAAAAATAAATCAAATTTAATTACAAAAATTTCTAAAGTGTACACATTTTGAATAAAATATATCTGTACACACACACACACACACACCTATATACATACACATACACACACACACACACACACACAGATAAATGACCTAAGCTTTGATACATCATAAAGTACATAGATACATCAAGATAATCAACTTTTAGTCCAAAGTTATTTTTTTTAGCTTTCTTTCTAGGTCATTCCTCGTCCTTTCCTTCTTCTTATGCCTTTGATCAATATCTACATATAAAATGAGAACTAAATCTTTCTCTTATGCTAAGGATAAAACTCTAAAAATTCATGTAATATGAATACAAAAAATACTGAGAAACAAAATGTAAATTGGTACGAGCATTTTTTTGAACAAAAATAAAATACACATCTAAATTATTAGAAATTCAATTGAGAAAATATATCTAAAGCAGTACGATTATCAATTTGTTACATCAAAGGGTATTTTTTGGGCTTAGTTACATAAAAATATATCAATAATAGACCTATTTACTATTTTGGGATAAAATGGGGGGAAAGAAGCTCCCTGACATTCATAATGCCTATTGAGTCTAAACTAGATGATTCCAGAACCTCTAAAAACACCTCAAACTCCTATTCCTAAGCTCCAAAACTATCTTTCACAATGAACTTGTCTATCTAATAATATTTTCTTGGGATACAAGATGTAGGTAGTGGGTAAAAGGTCAAAAAAGACCCCTGAATATTTCTCTAGACAATGAGATGTACACTATGGTTGATATTTAAAAAAATATAAATTGTTCCTAGTTTAGATGGAGCCCCTATATTGAAATTTTGACTTCTTTTGTATGACCTTCTATAGCTATATTAGCTATTTCATCTGCTCTATGACTTCCCTCGTGATATATAAATTTTGATTGTGATCTTGTCAAAGGTCTGATGTTGTGAGAGGGATCTAGATAAAATTGAGTCCAATCTCCAATTAATGAGAGATCTCTTCCTTATTGAATTTATTATAACTATTGAATCTCCTTCAAACTCTACATTCTTGCAACTAAGAGGTTTACACATTTCTAGTCCTTCAACTAAACTAATTAATTCTACCCAATTATTAGTTTCTATTCCTATATGTGTTGCTAACTTTGCTATCCCCATGTCTTCTAAGTTATGTATACTACAAGTGATTCCTTTTCTTCCTAGATTCCCTCTTGAAGCTCTGTCAAAATTGAGTTTAACCCATCCCTCCTTGGGAAATTTTCATTGGCACAACTCTCATTTTCTTTTTGAAGTTCCCCTTGCTCCTATAAAGTGGGTAACTTTAGACCTATTCATTTGCCTCTCATTTTCTCATACTAATGAGACATTATAGATTGCTTTTTTTATTCTAAACCCTATTGTTGGTAAGTTCAATGACACAATTTTTAATTTTAATTAGATTTTTTTCTACTTTCATCTTCTTATACTGAAAAATTCTCTAGTTGCATTACTTCCATAATTCCCATAGGACTATGGAAGGTGTTGATATCCATAAAGAGCTATAAATGATATCATTTCTAAGAAGGGCTCCCAAGCTTGTATCATATCCATTATAGTTCTTGGAAATGTTGATACCCTCCCCAATCATGAGCAGACCCATTTCCAACATTGATAGAAATAAGAACATTACCAAAAATGGTGGTCAATGGATTCTTCCTTATATTTGCATAAAGGGCATCTACTTTTCCCTTGGTATCCAATTTTCTTAAATCTTTTTGAGGTAAGGACCTCCCTATTAAAACTAACCAGGTGAAAAATTATGACTTCAGAAGATAAGATTTATTCTAACATAATATTGTAGGAGAAGGAGTCCTTTGTGCTCATTTGGAGAGACCTAAGGAATTTAAACCCATCCTTTAAGTTGTATTCCCCATTCTTGCTTCCATCTTACATCAATTTGTATTTGCCAAAATTGAAAGTTACTTTTTTATTTGATAAAGTTCTTTTTAGATCTTCTTCTTCCTTAGGTGGCAAGTTTGTGTCCTTAAAATCCTTTGATTTCTAACCTTTTCCTCCATCACATAATTTATAACTCTTTTCCCCCATCTAGCTTCAAGTATCAACCTTAATTGGGATAGTTTACCATCCTTTTCGAAAGAACCATATCCTCCCAAAGAGCCTTGCCAAAAGAGAGATTCTTCCCCCCTCCCTAGGTTCCATGTTAGTCTATCCTAGATGGTGATTTATCTTTGAATATGTTGATCAGATTAGTACCACTTGAGTTGTGGAATTATCTACATTCTTCATACTAGTTTAGCTCCTAAAGCTTTACCTTGGATTTTGATGTCCTTGATCCCTACACCTCCCTCATATTTTGGTCTGCATACCTTGTCCCAAGCTAACAAGGAATTTTCTTTTCTTTTCCCTTGTTCTCTACCAAAAGAAAGTCCTAATTACTATATTGATTTCATCCCTATATTTTAGGGAGATCAATATAAAATAATTGATAAATAGGCTATATTGAAAGGATACATTGTATCATTATTTATCTACTTGTACTAAAGAGCCATTTTCCTTTCTAGGAATCCAATTTTCCTCTGATATTTTTTGTTATTTGATCCCATAATTTTGTTGAATGAGCCTCTTTGTCTAAAGGGAGACCCAAATATTTACAAGGTAAACTTCCTCTTTTCAAATTCAAAATTTGGCAAATTTGTTGCTCCAAATTAGGATGGGTATTAAAGAAAAAGAAATCCAACTTATTATGGTTAATTAGTTGACCTAATGAACTGGTGTGTTGACTTAATAATGTTTTATATGATTTTTCCTCATCTATGGTACTTTTTTCCATATTCGAATCCAGGTCACTAGTGATCCTTATTCCTTTAATAGTCTTCTCATACCTGAAATTGATAATTGATCTTCCTAATGCTTCTACCATTAAGATGAAAATAAAAGGGAATATCATATCCTATTGTCTAAGTCCCCTACTTATTCCAAAAAATCCTTTGGGTGATCCATTTACAAGTGTTGATAACTTAGGGGAGGATATGCATTCAAAGAAAAAATTTACCCATTATTTTGAAAACCTAAAAGCATCAAGGAATTTATTCAAAATCCCTACTCCACTCTATCATACACATTTATAATATAGATAGATTAATCAACATACTAGGCTCTTGGATGTTTTGAATTGTATGTATGAACTCTTGGACAATCATTACTCCATCACAGATAGAACTTTCGTTTACAAAACCTATTTGTTCCTCGCAAATTAGGTTTGGGAGAATTTTCTAGAATCTCATTTCCATAGTCTTAGTGAATAATTTATAGAGAGTATTGTAAAGAGATACAGGACAATAGTCATTACAGGGCTCTGATTTCTCCTTTTCTGGGATAAGGGCATAAAGGTACTATTCACCTCCATGAGGAGTTTTCCCTAATTTCACACTACTAAAGCCTTAGATACCTACATCCCTATGAAGTCCAAGAATTTTTAAAAGAAACATGCTGGAAACCCATTCGACCCTAGAGATTTATTTGGATTCATTTGCTTGAGGGTCACACTTAGTTCCTCAAAGGTAAATTTTGCTAATTGTGTTTTATTTTTCTCTTTGGATATAAGCTTTGGGATGTTCTTAATAATGCTTTCTTGTGCCCCTAGGTTCTACTTACCAATATTGCTAAAGATTACTTCAAAGTAATTTATTTCCTATTTTGTAATATCATCTGGGTCCTCCAATTTTTCTCCATTCTTATTTTGAATGGAAGTGATTCTATTAGTTATTCTACATTATTTTGTACTATTGTGAAATAATTTTACATTTCTATCCCCTACATCTAGCCATGTTTCTCTTGAGTTTTGTCTTCAAATGTTTTCTTTTTGGTTAAGTTGTAATCATAATCCTTCATTAGGCCCTTCTCTCTTTTATATAAGGCTAAATTCATCCCTTTCTCTATAACCTCCTTGTTTAGATTCTCAAATTTTATTCCAATTCTTACTTATTTTCACATATATTGCCAAAGTGTTCAAAATTCTATACCTTAAGCCTTTTCTTAATAATTTTTACTTTGTTAACCACTTGGTAAATTTTAGACCTAGACGACATAATTTTGTTCCACCATTTTTCTATCATCTCTAGAAAGCCCTCATCCTTAAACCACATTTGCTCAAATTTGAAAGGACAGTTGTTTGGAATTTTATCCTTTATGATGCATAATTCAACTAGGTATTGATATGAATCTGAGATGGGTTTCACTTATGATTCTAGAGTAAAGGGTAATTCTTTCATATCCCCATTTAAAAGAAATTTATCAAATTTCTCTGCAGTAAAGCTAGATCCTTTTCTCCTATTATGTTGAGTGTATCTATCTTTGGAAGTGGGAATATCTATTACTCCATTTATGTTAATACAATAATTAAAATATAGTGTTATTTTAGGGAGTTTTCTAGTACCAACTCATTTTTTTGATGCCTTAGTTATAGTATTGAAATCCTCTCCTATGACTAAAATCTCTCCCTTATAAACAATTATTTTTTTTGAAATCTATTTCTAGACTCTAATTTTCTCCATATTTTGAACAAGCCCATACACATTAAAAATCCTAAAGCTCAAATTAATTTGGGAGCTTCATACTAACCCCCAACTCCAATTTCCATGATTTTTTAAAGATGTTATAGCCAGAAACCTTGGGTCCCATATGAAATCCCCATATCTCCCTAAATCCTAGCTTCTTTTTAAAATTCTTTAGATCGTTCCTATCTAGATTTTTTTCTTGTAATAAAATGAGTTCCTCTTTTGTTTTTCATATGCACTATATTAAGAGTTGCTTCTTGTTAGGGGTATTTAAACCCCTAACATTCTAAGTTAGGAAATTCATGGCAACTTGGGAAGGATCTCCCCCTTCCTTACATTAAAGATATTGATTAATTTGGATTGACCATGAGAACATCCATCCCTCATTCTCAATTCCTATAGGGATTTTCTTCCCCTTTTTAAATTTATTTTTCACAATCAGGGTTATTCTTACTTGGTTGAGTCATGGCTATCCCCATTTATTCTTGATCATTTAGTTCTTGATCTTCTAGTTTTGCTAACAATTGTCCCACTTCTACTTTCTCCATCGAATCAGCACCTTTTAGAATTTCCTTTATTAACAATTCCTTTGGTCTTAATAGTTCTTCCTCATCAAAAATTTTGTCCAAAAATTCATTCATTAGTTCATTAATTAAAAACTCATACAAATTCTTAGAAATGATCCTAACCTCTTCCTGCACTCTAGCTTGGCTATAGGGTTCCTCATTTGATGGACATAATATTATCTCTTGTATATCAATGCCATTGTCTAGGTGTTCCTCTCTTGTGTAATCTTTTTCCTTTCTTCTATGACTTATTTCACTTCTAAAGCCTCCTTCTTCCTCATTATGTATTATTATGGTCTTTCTAAGGCTTATCCATTTTGGAGTCACCCCAGCCTGACCCTCCCAATCCTCTATGATTTCTACCCTTGCATTTTTACTAAGATATTTATTAGAACTTTCCTCAGCCCATTTTTTTGTCTACAATTACCTCAAACTTTGGTTGGGCTAAAAGGGGGGCATTCATGATGAATCTTTAAGCCTTCCCTCCCTAATCTATAGAGGTAATAGTTACCACTATAATTGAGGGGGGTGAGGACACAACATCATATTCCCCCCTCTTCCAAATCATCCCCTATAGGGGATTCCACAATGTCAAAGCCTCCCTTTTCTATATTAAAGATAATCTTTTTGTCTAGAGGAGGAAAAGGAAAAGAAAGGCTCCTATTAAGAATTGAAGAAGCTAATGCATGGTCCTTTATGAAAGATCCTTCCATGAGTCTCAATTTTATTATGAGTGACCTTCCATTAATGTAGATCTTTAAAGACTTAGGTTCATACATGTTTTTGATAAGAAAAATAGGTTTTACAAGGATCCTGAAACCCAAAAATTGTTGCATATCAGAGGGCTGTAAATAAAACAAAGAAAGCCCATAAATAGAACTACGACCAACAAAAAGGCCAGATTGAAAGATAGGAAAAAATACAAACAAAAAACCTACAGAAACCAAAAATCCAAAAGACAAAAGTTGATAAACCTTTACTTAATCCTCTGCCTTCCTTTCAAGGTCCTACATAGTTTTTGCTGATTTATAAGCTTTTTGACACTCCTCAGCCATTTGCTCCTAATTCTTCAAGCAGGTCCGATCCAACTGGATATGGGTTATGTCTATGATGGCTTCCTCATCCATCTCATCTTCAGCTTTGTCCTTTCCCTCATTATCCTTCTAAAGACCCTTGGCTTTCAATTTTCCAACAAGAGAAACAATATTTTCATTAAGAGAGTTCTGAATAGAGATCATCTAGTTAGCCATGTTATGGTTGTAAGTCTCCAAATTTTTCATCCTTTTTTTGACCAACCTAATAGCATTCCCCTGATCTATCGAATTCCCTTTCTCAAATTTCTTCCTCTTGCTTTCCAACTATCCCATTCTTTCTTTAACCTCCTCCAATTCATGAAATAGCCATTTAATTGATCTAAAATTGTCTATGATGCTATTTCTTGGATTGTTAAGCAGGTTCATTCCCACTTCCTTGCATTGTTAGTGATGGCCACCAATGCCAGATCAATAAGTTCCTCCATCTGGATCTTTCCCTCTTTCTCTTCAAGGATTTGTGGATTCATTGTTTCTCTCACAATCCCCATCTTTGAAGTTCTAATATTGAAAATTTTCCAAGCCATATGACTATCTTTTATAACCACCTCGCCACTTCCTTCCTCCATTTTCTCATTTTCATGCTCCTATGGGGGACTTGGAGAGGGAGGAAGCACAAAAATCTCCAAACTAGAAACAATTTTTCCCTCTAAGGGTATGTCCTTCTCTTTCATCCTCCTTTGCTTCTTTCTAGGGTTATCAACTGGCTCCTCTCTATCTTCATCTTCCTCACCCTTATTCTCCTCATTTGTATTCATGTTTGCACCTTCTTCATTATATTCTTCTTCCCCTAACTAGTAGTTTTGGGCCCAAGGCCCCTGGGGATTTTCCTACATGAAACCTTAGTTGAAGTAAGTGTTTCCTTATCTTTTCCCCTTTCCTTCTTTCAAGACAAGAGATAATCTTCCTCCTCCAAGCTTATACTCTGAACCTCTTCCATATCTAAGGAGAAGTTAGAACTCTCCATCTCCTCAAAAGTAGCCCCTATATGAGCTAGGGTTTTACTCCTAGATTGAGCCTTAAAATGCTCATAGATCAAGAGAAGTAAACCCTCATGTAGGGCTAGGTTAGAAGTAGGCTTTTTCTTGTGCTTAGAAATGCTCTTGTGCATGGAAGAATGCAAATAAAATGGAAAGGAAACCTTAACCCCATAATGAAAATGATTAAGCAAAACAAAATGATGGGTTATAACCATATCAAATCTTGTATCTAGAGATATATACTCAATAATGGCCCTCAACACATCCCTCTAGAGCTTCTAATCAAGTCCATCTCATAGTAGGTCTCACATTTCACCAGTTCCTTTTTCTCTTCTATATTCTTGGCAAAATCCTTAACCAAATTCTTAGACACATTTTTATCTCTATAGAACTTTAACCCCTTGTCTAGAATTTCAATGATAAGGGCAATGACCTCCATAGTAGTTTTATATGAAACCCCATCCACTTTGACCCTACCATCCTTCCATGAATTTACCATAAGATTGGTTATTACTGGGTCATATCCATGAAGCTTGGCAATATAATTTGCAATTCCACCCTTTTCAAGCTTCTCCCAAACTTTGGTTCTTTGCTTCCATTTGTCCGCCTCACCTACTAGCTCTTTCCTGCTCCTTTCACCCACCATCTCTATAGCCTAAGTTTTTACAATTATCATAAATGTCATCCTTTGTTTCCCTTTCTCAGTCCAATGTATACTCTATTCTAAACCACTTTGTCTTTTGATTCCGTAAAAATGGTAAGGGAAATAGATGACCCATGAAGCATGTCAATTTGACACAGTAAACGTCACCTACCTATTCCTTCCATATTTACCATAATTGCATTGGCTTTCACCCATACTTATATTAATTTCCATAATTAACTTAGGATTTCACCCGTACCTCCCTAGATCCTCTCTTGATCGATTAGGCTTTTTGTTTCTACCAGAATATTCCTACTAGTATTCCATATCATCCCCATTTCTTTCTTTATTGCTTCATTGGCAAACCAATCAGCCACTGAATTAGCCTCCTTGTACTCATGGCTTACATAAATGCATTCAAATTTGTCAAGTTTTTTATAGATTTCTTCAATTATATTTGCAATTGTCTAGGCGGGATGAAGAACCCCTTTGATACATCTGATAATATTATTTGAGTCCCCCTCCAACCATAATTTTTTGACTCCCATATCCAGGGCTAATTTAATAGTGTGGAGAGTAGCACTAGCTTCAACATAATGGTTTTTTTGGATTCCCAAGGGGTAGGAGAGAGCAATAACTCCTCCACCATGATAGTTTCTAATTATTCCTTTGTATCTAGAAAGACTAGGATTCCCTTTAGCTGCTCCATCAAAGTTGGCTTTATGCCAACCCTCAGGTGGGAGTTTCCATTTCACCTCTTGTCTTTTAGTTCTCCTATCCTTTCCATTTTCCTTATTCATACCTTTATGTTTAATATCTACCCCCTTTATTATTTGGAAGTTTTCCTTTATATTACTATTGATTTTGTCCGCAAGCACATAAGTAGGTTCCTCCCTATCTCTAAAAATTTGATTGTTTCTCTCCTTCCAAACTCCCCAACAAAATTGAGGCAAAGTCCATGAGCTTATAGCATGCAAATTTGTTCCTTTATACATAATATCTCATTGACAAAAGAGATCCAAAACATTACCCAGCTAATCCCAAACCTCCATGGAGTATGGACAATGGATAAAAATATGATTAACTGACTCCAATTGATGCTTGCAAAGAATACATCTATTTGGGATATATTGACCTTTCTTTTTCAAATCATCCAAAGTAAGAATTTTATCTTGTAACATTAGCCAGAAGAACATATTAATCTTAGGGGTAAGGCCAGGCAACTAGGCCTTTGCCTATGGAAGTTTCTCTTTTCGGCTCCAAAAGGAATTATACCTTGATGCCACCGAGTAGTGACCATTAGGATTATCCTCCCATATTAATTCATCCCTCTTATTATTCAAGATCATTGAATTTAGCATCAGCATTATCAGCTTGAGATCATTCAAGATGAGAGATAGGTCTCTTCATCCCCAGCCTGTTCTGTAGTCTCTAACATTCAATCCAAATTGCCTAGTAAAAATATTTGCCCAATTGTCATAAATAGGATTTTTAATGAGAGGACCATGAACCAACTAGTTATCATGTCAGAAGAGGATGTCTTCACCATTTCCCACTTTCTACTTGGTTTTAGAATTAGCTAGATCTCTTGCCTTAAGAATACCATTCCAAATGACTGAACCACTTAGGATGTTAGGATCATTGAGAAAAATCTTAGAGAAGGCCTTCTAATATACTTCTAAACTAAAAAATCTCTACATTCTACCAAACTATGGAAAATTTGCCAGATTTTCTTAGCTAGAAGAGCCTTATTAAGATGCCTTAGTTTCCTAATTTCAAGACATCCATAACTCTTTGGGAGGAAAACATTATCCCAAGCCACAAGAGGGCATCTTTTGTGTTCCTCAAGACTAGACCAAAGAAAATCTCTCTGATCTTTTCCATTTTATTAGCGTATTTAGCCGATATCCCAAAGAGACTTAGGGCATACATTAGAAGATTCTAAAGAGAGGATTTCACCAAAAGACATTTTCTAGCTTGGCTTAAAGTGGTACCTTTCCATCCTGCCAACTTCTTACTAAAACTATCAAGAATCCCAATCCAGAAATGAGCTGGCAGCTTAGTTCCCAATAGGAGACCAAGATAGCTAGTTGGAAGGTTGCCAACCCCACACCCAAGAATCCCAACAATATTCCTTTGTCTTTCAATAGGAGTATTAATAAAGAAAAATGAGCTTTTTGCCTAATTAATGAGCTGGCCTGATCTCCTAACATACACATCTAGTAATTTCTTTACCTCTTTAACCTCTTGAATTAAAGCTTCCCCTCCCATGATAGTGCCATCCACAAACTGTTCATGAGTAAAAGAAACATTTCCTAGAGAATGCTTGATACCTCTTAATATTTTATCCTATCTTTTTCTCTAAATCAACCTACCAACACACTTGCCCATGATAATGAATAGGATAGGATATAGGGGATCCCCCTACTGTAAGCCTCTTGAAGGTTTGAAGAAATTAGGAGGAGCTCCATTGATCAGTATGGAAAACAAAGAAGTAGAAATAAGTTGAGAAATGATTTTATGCACCTCATGATCAAAGCCAAAAGATTGGAGAATAGAACCAAGTAAAGTCCAGTACACCAATACACCTAGTCATAGGCTTTGGAGAGGTCCAACTTGAGTATAAGTCTTTCTCTTTTACCCGCTTCTAGTGAATGAATGACTTCAAGAGCCATCATGATAGAATCTAAGATTTGTCTTCTAGGGACAAAACTTGTCTACTGTTGATATATGATCAAAGGAAGAACATTAAGATTTTGGATGTCAACACCTTTGAAATGATCTTGTAGAATGAATTACAAAGACTAATGGGCCTAAATTGATCCATTGAATCTGCCCCTGAAACTATAGGAATGAGAACCAAAAAATTAGAGTTGAGTTTTTAAGAAGATTCCTGGCACCAAAAAATTCTTGTACTGCCTTGACAACATCCTCCATAACCACCTCTTAATATACCTAAAAGAAGTACATAGGAAAAGCATCTAGCCCTAGGGCTTTATTTTCTAGAAGAGAGAACAAAGCTTGTTTAACTTCTTGAGCCTTAGGAATTTCTCCACAACATTTTATTGTGGTGTGGTTGAATTAATTGGGGAAGAGATGAAACAATTTCATGCTAATCCACAATAGATAACATGGGATCCCTGGAAAGAAGAGAAGAGAAAAAGGAAACAACTTTAGCAACAATATCATTATCTCATGTCAAAAGATCATGGCCTTTCTTAATCCCTGTAATCCTATTATTAGCTCTATGCTTAAGGGTGGAAAGGTGGAAAAATTTGGTGTTTTGATTGCCCTCTTTAAGCCAATTAATATGGGATCTTTATTTCCAGAAGTTCTCTTCTCTACTTATAATGTTATGTAAATTAGTGAGAATTGACATCTCTATATTCCTATTCTGATCATTATATCCATCCTTCTAGATAATATCCTGAATACCACTAAGCTTATTTGACATCTCTTTTTCCTAAAAAATATGACCAAAATTTGTCTTGTTCTATGCTTTAATATTAGGTTTAACATTACCCAGTTTCTTGGCAACCCTAAACATAGTTGTCCCTTCCACCTCACTATTCCACCAAGAGGAGATCCTATCCAAAAGGTTCGGATGAGATATCCACATCTTTTATAATTCCTCTTGGCCTCAAGAGATGCAATCAAGAGGGAAATGGGGGAATGATCAAACCCAACTCTACGGAGAAGAGAGAGCTTATAGGAAAAAGAGTTCAACCAATCCAGAGAGATGAAAGCACGATCCAAATGAACCTACATGCACTCCCTCCCTATTCACCCATTGGACCATGTGTTAACCCCACTCGAGAGATCAACATCCAGAAGAGCCAAACTATTAATGAAATTTGAAAGATCCAACTTTCTATCCAAATTTGGGGCCAAACCTTCTAACTTTTCCTCATTAGTAAGGAGAGTATTAAAATCTCCCATTAGGGGCATACACATTCAAAAGAAACCAAGAATCATTGTTATTCATATGGAACACTTTACATAACAAAGTATTACCTTCATTATACATAGAAGTGACTTTAAAATTTTTATTGTTAAAGAAAGTAAGTAGACCTCCTAACACACCCTCAGAATTAGTGGCCTCACCAGCCATGGTGTTGCTAAAGGAAATCTTACCCAGAAGTTCCTTCATTTTTGTTTCTTAGATCAACATAAAATCAAGTCTTTGATCTCCAATCATATTCCTAAGTACCTCCTATTTATGGGCCTCATTTAGCCCCCTTATATTCTAGGATATTATCTTCATTTCTTTTAAATAGAGCATTACAATATGGATCTTTGGCTCCCATCCGTCAAATCCCTTGTAGTCTCCTCTTGCATGATTTGGTTTGAACTCTTTCTACCTACTAACTTTGGTTTAACTCCAACATCCACTTTTACATGGCTTCTAGTCATTGTTTGTGAAACAGGGGAAGGATCCCTACTATTCTTCTTTTTGGCCTTTATCTCACTTCCCTTGTTTTCATCAAGCCATTCCACTATTCTTGAAATCTTTCCAGGGGAAGAAATTTTGACCATGTCCAAAATCCTCTCTTCCAAATTACAAGAAGCAAAATGACCCTTCATAGGAGATGAAAGAACCACCATGGTTCTTTGATGTCCTTGTTTTTCCCTCATAAGCTCCACTTCATCATTTAATCTTTGCTCCTCACCCCTCTCCACTAGAGAGGAAATCATATCAATTTCCTGTAGGGGTATCACACATTGAGTCCTTTCCTCTTGAGATGATGATTTGATTATCTCCTTATTTATCCCTTTATCTCCCCTTGTTGACTCACTTACCACCTCATTAACCTAGGGAACAACTAGCTTTGAGACAATCAATTCCTTTCCTAGGATAGCCACCTCTATGGTCTAAGAATTAGGCATTGCAAAAACCATTGCTTCATCCTCCTTACCCAACTTGGTTCCATTCTGGTCTGGTTTGTTCACTTCTTTAATAGGGATTTCCACAATCACCTCTTGATTCGTAGGACAATCCTTGATTTCCTTCTTTTTCCAAATATCTTTCTCCTTTCCTAATTTAGAAGTTTCTTTTTTCTTGCTCTTTTCTGCTTTAGCCTTAGGGCATTGATTAGCCTTATGACCCAATTTCAAACAATGAAAGCATGCAAAAGGTACACTTTCATAATCTACCTTCTAGACATGCATTTCAAGTCTAGAATGAAAGCACAAAAACTCTGGCATATCATCCCCCTCCCAAACTCCAATATAGATATGAGCATACATGAGTCTCCTTCTAGATGCAATTATCAGATCTATGGAATGAAGCTCACCAAAGGAGTTTGCCACTCCCACAAACACATCCTCATTCTAAAACTCCAAAGGTAGCTCTAGAAGTCTAACCCATACTGGAGCTTGCACAAAAAAAGAACATTCAAATCTAGCTTTGAAGACCTCTTCTGGAGGACCAAAGTCGAGTGACCTATAACCTAGGGTCCTTCACATAAAATGTTTGACAGATCCTCACTGCAAGAAAATTCAAAAGATAGGAAATCTTTGGCCATCACAATTACTGTGACTTGTCCCTTAAGGTTCCATTTCTTTTGTGTGAAAGCTCTAACAATATCTATATTCAGCCTTTTCCTAATAAACTTACCTACCATGGTAGAGGCCATAGAAGCAATGTTGTGATCTATAAGCTCATCCAGAATTGCAATCGCACATGAACCCTTTTTCAACCTAGTGAGTATTTTAACTGGTGGAAAAGAAGACTTACCATTTGGTTTAACTCCAAATAGAGAAGACCATTTTGCAGAATGTGCCCTAGGAAAACCCACCTTGGAGGATAGAAAAGACTTGTCTGGATCCTTACCATGGTAAAGTGGGTTCCTATCTCCATTCTTTGTTGCATCTTTGATCTATGAGTTCCCCTAAAAATCTCCATCCCCTCCCTATGATCCATGCCCCAAGCCATGTTTCTAATCCTACCCAACCAGAGGGATCCTGCCTGGGACAAGTTTTGAATTTTGAAAAGCCACACTTCCCCATCTGCTACCTATACCACTCCTGCTCTGACTTATCATTAGTATTGGAATGGAGTTGGTATCCGTATTGATATGATAATTGGATTGGAGAACCTCAAATAAGTTTCTCCAAAACCTAAACTTTTCCCTAACTTGTTACATATTAATTTAAGAGTCTATTTTGTTAGTAGTTCAATAGGGAGATTAGGAAAACCAACAACATGATCTATTATGAAGGAGCTCAGGTTGTTTGGGTTAAAGAAAGTTTTCTGGTCAGGGATTTGAAAAGTTTTTCTTTGAAAACTAGGACTTTTTAAAATTAAAATTATTTTTTTAAATTAGACCTAAAACAATTGTAGTCACCCAAAAATGGTCATATAGACTATTAGTCCCTTTCTCAGCATTTTTTCTAAAATTATTAAATCATTTATCTTGATCAAATCTTCAAAAATCAATTTATTTGATTTTATCCTATAGTTTGAACACTATATCTTAAGTTTTGATTTAATTAAAAGGAACATGTCCCCACTTTAATTAAATAAAATACCCCATTAATCTCATATCCTAAATTGCACACATAAAAGCATTTTCCTATTTTGAAAATAAAATAAAAATCTTTTGTCTCACAAGGAGATACAAAAGTCAACTATTTGTGATTGGTGAAAATGATTATGCACATGGACCATGCAAAATTAAACTCCCCACCCTTTATTAGATCCTCTTGTCTCATGATCTCCACTATCTGTACTTCTTTAAAAGGGAGAGTTCTCTCCTTGTCTAAGGACCCACTCATTTTGTACTATTGTTATGCTACAACTTTTCTATAAGCACTCTTGGAGCTTTGGAAGATCTTTTGGCCTCACTCTCATATTTGCATATCATAGTAGCTTAATATCATATTACATTAGTATAGCTTATTTTATGCATTAGAATAGCAAATCTAGTTTAATTAGAAGGATTGTAACACTCTCATGTTGCTATTTAGCTTGCATTCTTACATTTCATGTAGCTTAGTTGCATTTTTGCATAGCATCTCATATTGGTTCTTGGACACTAGCATCTTTTCTCTTGTCTTAAAATCTCCCATTTCATGGTGTACTTGCAAGGAGCTACATTCTTATGCTTAGTTAAGAGCCATTCTATTTGTATTTGTATTCCTTTGTATGTCACGACTAAGAAAGCCAGTGAGGAAGAGCCTATTCTTGATAGGCCAAAAGAGACTAAAACTACTACTTGGCACAACCCTCTTAACCACTTTGACAATTTTTTTGATACTCCCTTCGACACTCTTAGAGCTACTAACAATGTGTCTCTTATGATGAATCCCGAGGAGAGGAACCACCACTTAGAAGACCTCTTTGTGCTTAGAGAAGAACAAGCTAGGCTAGATAGAGAAAGATTAGAAGAAGCTAAGTTTATAGTTGGTAGAGAAATGTCTCACCCACACACTGAAACTAGTACTCACACACATAACTTTGAGAATAGACATGCTCTTGCCAACTATAGTAATCCATTTATGAACAAACCATCTTGTGGAAACAATGGGAATAATACTCCACCAAGATCTCCAAGGACACATGAAGTATAATATTCCTCACCACCTAGAACATCACAACAACACCATGAGAGTGAGGTAGACAATAAGGTTACTAGTGAGGACCTTATGAGATTTCAACAAGATGAAATTCTTCAAAAAATTATGCTTAAAGACATAAAGAAAAAAAAAGATCAATTCTTTCAGTACATGAATTCTCGTGGATGGAAACTCCTTCATGATTATGAAATTCAAAGGAACATCTAAAAAAGAGTTCCAACTGAAGCTGAGATCCTAAGAAAAGAAATACAAGAGATAAGAAGTCAACTTGCCTAACTACAAATGGAAAAAGAGAAACCTAAAACATCCTTTGTAGAAGCCATATGCCCTCTCCTATTTGATAAAAGTCTCTACATGGTGCCATTTCCTTAGGATAAAGAGGTTCCCAAGTATGACAAATATGATGGAAATGGTGACCCGCATGACCATGTATGTCACTTCTATGCTTTTAATAGGGATTTCAAGCACGAGGACACATACCTCATAAGACTATTTCCCATAAGTTTAAGGGGACAATCCATGGAATGGTTTACCAAATTGTCACCTCCTCTTAAAAAAATTGACAAACTTGCACAACAATTCATCCAACAATATTCATACAACATAAAACACCCTATTACTATGTTGGATCTTTGAAACATAAAACAAAGACAAGGGGATCTATTTGCCACATGCTTACAATGATGGAGGTCACTACATTCTAGGTATCATTGAAAAATTCTTGAGATTGAGAAGATTGACATCATCATCAACACACTTGTTTGTATTATGATATTAGGAATAAACTATTTACAACCTTCAATGGCATGATTGAAAGTGCATATCATATCAGAGATGTTGCTATGAAAAAGAGTGACGTTGTTCTTAATAAGAATACAAATGGGAATGGAAACAAAAAGGATAAGAGTAAGCCTTGGAAAAAAAACAAGTATGTGGTCAATGATAGGGTTGTAGATGCCCCTAAGACTAAGGAGTTGACCTTTCACTTAACTGACACTATGTATGCCACTAAACAACAAGATACCACAAAGATGCAATCCTTTGATAAGGCTAAATAACCCTATTTGCCAAGACATACTTACACACCCATGGTTGAGTCATATGAAGTGGTATTGAAAAATTTGATTGCTAATAAGATTATCATACTACCTAATAATTCTCAACCTTATGATCCACCTATAAAACCCAATTGGTGGAAAGATGATCAATTTTGCAATTATAATAGGAACAAGGGTCATAATACTGATAATTACTACAAACTCAAAGATATCATTCAAGATCTTATTGATGAGGGAAAAGTTGTCATAGATGTCCTAGTGAAAATTTATAATCATAAGGCTTTTAAGAAACCATTACTTGAGTATGAAATAAGAGAGACATCTAAGGCTAAAAAAAAGGGTAATGATGCCAAGATTAGCTACGCATATGCCAACATAAATAATGTTGTCAACATGTTGGAACCTATTGAGAATGTCTATATGATGGGTACCAAATTTGATGAGGAAACCAATTATGACACTAACAATGAAAAGCCTAAGGTGTTCTTGAGAACACACAATCCTCATCAAAATTTCAATAACACTAGACCTAGGACGTCCCTTAAGATGGAAGATTCTTTCTCTTCTCATGGCGGGACCTTAAATGCTATCACTAGGGAGAAATATAAGATTTTTTAAAAAGTGGATAATGATTCCAAACATGCCTTATCTTCCAAATAAGCAACTCTATCTGCTATATCTAGCTATGACCTCATGAGTCAATTACAACAGACTCCTACACAAGTTTTTATCTTCGAGTTGCTAGAGTTGTCTCCTTTGCACAAGAGATCTTAGAGAAATCTGTACACACTAATAATGTCCCTATAAGAATTGATGCTAAGAAATTACAAGCTATGGTAAACCACATTTCATCACCTCACTATCTCAAATTTTCTAAAGAGGATGACAAATCCTTGAGTCACCTACACAACCTTTCTCTCCACATCAAAGTTCAATTCTACCACACTCAAGTCTGATGAGTACTGATATACAATGGTGCATGGCTAAATATTGTTTCCTTTTGTGTAATTCAACAATTGGGAATGTTCAAATTTTTAATTAATCCTAGATGAAACATAACCATAAAAGCATATGATGAAGTTGAACAATCCTCCAAAGGCCTAATTGTACTTCCTATCTATGGTGCTCCTATGGAGAAAGATGTGGTCTTACAAGTATTAGAAATACCACTTGCTTATAATATTTTGTTAGGTAGGTGATGGATCCTTGAAATGCAAGCTATACCATTAGTATACCATCAAAGTATCAAGTTTCCATTCAAAGGTGCAAAGATTGTGATCCCAGGTGAAAATTCCATGTCTATCAATATGCTTACTATTGTAGAGTCACTAGTACCACATAACCAACCTTCTAGTGACATTAGACCATCATTTACATAATATGAAAAGAAGTTAAAAATGATGAGTATTGGCATGGGGGAGTATACCTTGGAATCCATTGCAACATTACCTATTTTTGCATACTTCTATGGTAAACCATCTGAGACAATGTAACCTACTTCTTCAGCTATGACTATCTTTGACACCTTTGTTCAATATTTGATTCTTTTAGTAGATGAAAAGGAAGGTCAAGCCATTAGAGACTAGATCTATATAGAGGAAGAAGATAATCATGAAGGCATATTAGCTACCCCTATTTCTCCTACAAAATATGGGAAAGGCTGCCAATTTCTAAGAAAAAATGGGTTATTGTGGTCAAGGGGTTATTGTGGTCAAGGACCTTTGAATAATAACATGAATGCTCTTGTAAAACCCACAAGTCACACCAAGGGAAAAAGAAAAGAAAATATACTATAGGCTTAGGGCATGAAGTTAATGATAATTTTCAACAATTTGTTAAAGAAGTCCATATAGATAGTGAATCTGAAGATGACATTCAACCCACTACTATTTCTTTAACACATGAAGAGGATTTAACCCCTTATACCTCCCTTATTTGGGGAGAATATATGTTTTTTCATGATAAAACTATTAAAGTTACTATATCTAGGCAACCCAAATTTGATAAGTCGGATGTTGAAAATCCTAATGTAGAAAGAATCAGGAGAAATATTGCCCAACTTGTGGTCTAAGAGAAAAGCACTAATTTTCAAGAATATGAGTGAAAATCCCTTTCTGATGTCTCTTGTGAATTGGGTGTAGATGTGATACATTCCTATGTTACTCAACCTAATGTAGTTGATGAGTCTCATGTAGAGTCAAACAAGCTAGATTCATAAATTTTCTTAGTGGATCACACTGATTCCTCTATGACTTATCTTGATTTGGATTCCTTTGGAGCCTTCTCTATAGGCTTGACCTCTCTTGTCACCAAAGATAATTCCTCTCACATCAGTAACCTCAGAGCTCCCACCTTGCTCTTACTTATGCACCATGATCTCATAGACCGGTCTATTCAAAACCAAAGACTTGAGCTACCCTCATTTCAAAATGATTATGAGATCGCATGCTACATGAATGCCATTGAACTTGTGGAACCTTCCACCAATGAACTAATAGTTAACATGACTAAGGTAGACATCAAGTATCCCAGTCATAAATTGAAAAGAAAAATGAAAAATAAGAGTTCAAACAGAAAAAAACCCACTTTGTGGTGGTGTCTAAACCAAAATAAAGTAAAATTAAAGATGATTTTGAGGGTGAAAACCTCTTTGATGTGCCCAAGGATGAGGTATTGGGTAGTCTTCCAAGCAATTTTAGGATAGATCATTGGTTTTGATAAAAATGACACAACCTATTAACTTGGGTACTAAGGAATCTACTAAAATTATACATGTGGCCCAATCTTTATCAATAGGAGAAAAAGAACAATTCACATAGTTCTTTAAGGAAAAAATAATCATCTAGCCTAGATACAGAGCTCATTATGCATCATCTCTCCATTACTCCTAGAGTTAAATGTGTCAAGCAAAAATTAAGAAAGATGCATCCTCATATTGCCTTTTTAGTCAAAGATGCGCTAGAAAAATAGATAAGTGCTAAGTTCATCATAGCTATAGACTATGCAAAATGGATATCCAATTTTAGGGCCTATTTCTAAACATGACATGTCTATTTGTGTCTGCACATATTTTAGGGATTTAAACAAGGCATGCCCAAAGGATGATTTTCTACTACCAAACATTGATATGATAGTAGACATGACTATGGGATATGAAATACATTCCCTAATGGATGGCTTCTCAAGGTACAATAAGATTAAGATAGCTCTCAAAGACTAGGAGAAAACAACTTTCACTTGTACATGGGGTGCATTCTATTGGAATGTTATTCCTTTTGGTCTGATAAAAAATATAGGTGCTACATACTAAACAACCATGACTATAATATTTCATGACATGATGCATACAAACATGGAGGATTATGTTGATAATACAATCATAAAGTCTAAACAATGAAGCACTCACCTATCTAACCTAAGTTTGATACTAGACCTCATACAATGGTTTCAATATAGGCTTAATCCCAAAAAGTGTGCTTTTTGTGTCACATCTAGAAAATTTTCAAGGTCTATAATATCAACTAAAGGCATAGAGGTTGATCCAAAAAAGGTACAAGCTATTATGGAAATTCCACCTCCCAATAAAATTAGTCAACTGAGGAGTCTGTGAGGATGTCTTCAGTCCATCAAAAGGTTCATATCTCAAATAGTTGATTCATCTCATCCATTTAACAAAAAAATGCATAAAGGGTTTGCATGCATATGGACTGAGGAGTGTTAGAAAATTTTGGCCCAAATCAAGGAGTATCTATCAAAGATCCTCATGCCTCCAATTCAAGGGAAGACTTTGATTCTGTATATCTCATCTACTACAAATTCCCTAGGAGCTTTATTAGAGCAACATGATGAGAATGGGAAAGAAAGAGCTATATATTACATCAGTCGTACATTGGTTTCCTACGAGATCAATTACAATAATATTGAGAATTCTTGTCTACCTGAAGTGTTTACATCACAAAAAATTTACCACAACATGCTCACACATGCTGCACAACTTGTTGCTAAAGTTAACCCTTTGAAATATCTCTTAAGTAAGGTTGTGCTTATGGGTAGACTAGAAAATGGATGACGATTCTTTTAGAATTTGATATTGAATATTTTAAGCATAAGGTCATCAAAGGGCAAGCTATCTTTGATCAACTTGCTAAGTTTCCAATCAAAGATAACACTCATATGCAAATTGACTTTCCTAATGCATCGATCATGTATGTTATAGAAAAGGACCTGAAAGATGTTTTTTGATGGGTCAGATACTCAAAATGGAGTTGGTGCTAGAATTTTGTTTGTTGCACCTCATGGACCATGGCTATACTATTCCAAAATATTACAAGCTATTATTCCCATGCACTAATAATATAGTTGAGTATGAAGCTCTCACTAATGGGATCAAGCTATCCCTTGAATAGAGAATAATAAAGCTACACATTTTTGGAGATTTCCAACTTATCATCAATCAAGCTAGCAATGAGTATCAAACCAAGGATGATAAGATAATACCCTATAAGAAATTGGTAGATGCTATAAGGAATTTTTTTAATTTGTCACATTCCAATAGATCCCTAGAGCTGAAAACAAGGCTGCAAATGCTATGGCAGCTTTGACATCTATCTTGCAACTACAAGAACACGAGTCTCACTTCGAGTTATAGTGAAAGAATTGTGCCATCTCACCTATGATTACCTTAATGACCAAGTTATTTTCACTATTCTCAGCCATGATCCTCTTGTTACTCCACTATCTTCTCTTATCTATGAGACCAAATCATTACTACAAATCTTACACGCAATGAAAGGCATCAACTTATGCCTAATGCTTCCCATCACACTCTCATCTCTAGTGACATATATAGGAAGATATTAGATGGAACACTTCTTAGGTGTCTAGAGATAGACAAGTCTAAAAAGGTGTTAGCCAAAGTTCATGACAACATTTGTGGATCATATTCTAATGGCCTTGCACTTGCTTAGGAATTTCTTAGGGTGGGATACTATTGGCCAACTATGTAATCTGATGTCATTCGACATGCCAAATCCTATAATAAGTGCTAACTACATGAAAACTTGATTCATGCACTTGGGCATGAACTAATCCCTTCTATTTCACACTGGCCTTTCTAGTAATGGACCTTTGACTTAGTTGGCAAGATTCATCTGAGTTTTTCTAGAAGACACAAGTTTATTATCACAACAACTGAATACTTCACTAAGTGGGTCGAATCTATTCTACTCTTGTTACTATAGACAAACATGTTTCCTTATTTATATTGAATCACATTATTTATCACTATGACATTCCCTCCTCTATAGTCAATAAAAATGAGGAGAAATTTAAGAACAATGACCTTAGACAACTTTTCAAGAACTTTAAAATAAAGCAACATTGGTCCTCCATCTACTATCCCCAAGGGAATGGCCAAGCTGAAGCATCGAATAAAATATTGCTGAAAATTTTGCATAGGATGGTTCACAAATTAGGAAGGGATTGACACCTATAGATTAATCCTATACTATCGGCCTATGGAACCACCATACATACTCCCACTGGGGCTACACCCTTTGCATTGGTCTACGATTCTAAGGATTTTCTCCCATTAGAAGTTGAGATTCCCTCTTTGTGAGTCTCTTTACACAAATTGATGATTGATGATAACCATAGGGCTATAAGGATTCACAAGCTTGAGACTCTAGATGAGTTCTAAAAGGATTCTATTGATCACATGTGAGCTTACCAAAAGATGATGTCTACTAGTTACAACAAGAAAGTTCATCCTCATAAATTCCAAGTGGGTAAGCTTGTTCTTGGAAAGAACCCAAAGAATAAAAAAAACAAAGAGAAGAAAGGTAAGTTCAAACCTAATTGGTTGTGTCCCTACAATGTCACTGCTACATTTGGATTCAATTCTTATTGGCTTTCAAAACTTGAGGGGGAACAACTTCATGAGCCTATCAATATTCTCCATTTGAAGAAATTATATGCTTAAGGCTCCACTACTTAGTTATCTATACATATTCCATGATCTTGAAAAAATCCAAAAAACCATATATGATGTTAAAAAAATTCCTAAAAAGTAAAAAATGTCTTGAAAAAACAATCATCTTAGTGAAAACCTAGCAATAGGCACTTGGATGCATCACCAAAAAATCATAAAAAGTCCTTAAAAAAATTGCCAAGTGGTGAAAACCTGGAAATGGGTGTTACTTGAGACCCTTGCACCTATGTCTATTAGTCTTGCTTGGTGCTCATTCACTTCACTTTGTCTTGCCTAGCTTGGAATTGACTCTTATTTAGGTCTAGGGGGCAAAAACTACTTAGTTTATCAGGGTCTCTTTGTTGCGTAAGTGTTTCTTTAGAAACTTTTTCAACAATATTTCTCAACCCTTCCCTTGACATCTAGTGTTTCTCAACACTTTTTGGATACCTTAGCTATAATCTAGGCTATAAAAATATTTCTCGCTATCAGATTTGAGTTCTAAAGGAATGGTCATGTGACTTACACACACACACACACACACTTGAACATTAAACTTGATGAGATTTGATGGATTTTATTTTTCTTTGTCTATTGTCTATGATAGTTTTCTTTGCTAAGTGTTCCCTCCCTAATTGTCTCTCAAGGATGTCATGGACTAGAAGACTGGGGGTATGGGGCATGTTTTACTTATTTTTTTCTTGTGGGATTACTTTGTTGATCTAAAGTGTCATGAGCATTCATTCTTGTCCTACTTGACATTTTTGGACCTACATCATATCATCCTTGTTTATTTCCACAAGACAACAGTTGGGGGTGATCCTGGCACTCATGGTTTGATACATGTGTAATAATTCTATACTAAACTTAGGGAACCTAATTGCATTAGTCATATTGACTTATTTGTCTTTAATACCTAGGTAGAGATCCCACATATTAATTTGATATAGATCATATTCATATCATCATACTTATACTACTGATGATTGTATGATCTTCCAATCTCCCTAATAAATATCAATGATGAAAACTAGAGTCTGTTTGTGCATCCCTTGTAATAACACCTTTGCATATTAGTTTGCATTTTAGGATTCAGTTTAGTTTAGCTTTTTTATATTACATGTTGAGAGAGCTCTCTCTCTATCTTTCAAGGACACATCGACTAACTGCGTTAATCTTTTCTTACTTCCTCTTGATCATGTCTTTCTCTCCTTATTAGTTATATCAATTTAATGATTCTATTATAATCATCACATCTAATCTATCCAAGTGATACATTTTCAAATCATAAGTCTACATCATAACATAAGAGCTAAAACATCTATGAGAGATATATCCATGAGAATATAAACATAAGATGAGTTACATAAACATGAGCATACATATGAACATCACATGGAAACATAAAGACAAGTTTTGAAATATGCATGAACATCAATCATGTGAGCTAGAAAGGAGACAAGTACATATAATGATCAATCAAGTACATGTACAATATGGGGTCCAAAATATGGATAATTGCCTCAAAATATACATCAAAAGTGCCACAAGGGCATCAAAATATAGATCTAGCCTTATACCTATAGATGACGATCTTCCTCATGTGTGGGAGGAGGTTGCAGTGATGGCACTTGTGTCATGTTCGATGACTCCACCACTCCCTCTGATCTCTTGACTCTCTTAGAGTAGCCAAGTAACCCCATTCCTAATGGTGCTATGCCTCTATAGGCTACATAATATTAAGCTACCCTCACTCCATGGTGCTTAGACTCTTGTTTGGCTACATCCTACTCCCACTTAAGATCCTTGCTCCATGCCCACTCATCTATGAGCTTCTGATATCAGACTGCTATGATGGTCCATGCTTAGTTTAACTCTGTCTCTAGTTCCTTGATCCACGGGTTCCTTAGATCATCCCATCCTCCAACTAGGGTAGGTGGTGTCTACCTCTGCTCCTTCCTAGGCTACTACCTCTCCACCCAAGGCCATCTCATTGGTCTCTCCTCCTCCTCCTCACCCTCCTCCTTTGTCTCCATATCTATGTGACTTTGTGAGCACATTTGGCTGTTGGATGTTTCCCCTGACGCACTCCCCTTCTCTCTCCCTTTACCCCCTCTACCCCCATCCCCTCTATCATCACCATAAATATATCCTCCTACCCCTACACCTTCTGACTATGCATTAGAAATAGTAAACCATGGGAATGGATGCTTCCTCATGCTCTAAGAATATTCTAGAGATACTCCCCCATCTCTGACCTTTGGGAGATAATTCCACATCTCCCTCCATAAACCATGTATCTCTTATAGAGTCATGGAATAGTCCAAAATTTACAATCACCCTAAATCCTCCTCTCCATGGAACTAGGCATATATGATGGTCTCTATTTGGATCCTCTACCAGTGCACAAACTACCTCTACACTTGTGTGATGAAAAACCACTCATCCTAACTCATCCACTACTTCCTGCTAGCCCTTACATCCCCTATAGGATCACCAATCAAATGAAGACAACTCATCAAATAACCACTGATAGTATGTAATATCTCTATTGTGTAGCTAAGAGACGAAGCCACAAAATCGATAGATAAATGGGTATGACCTCTCCTGAGGCTATACTCAAGGCCAAATGAGTTCTATTGGGCCCCACACCTCAATCTCTGCTACTACTGTACCACAAGACCATGTCTTCCCCTTCTAATAGACAATATCATGTAACTTGTGTTACATATTGACTAGAATGGTCGGTCCCCATGCCATCCATCATGGTCTCCCTATCAAGTCCATATCTAATCTTCCCATATATATGAGAAGTCCTTCTAGATTCTATCCATGGCTAGTGCCTGGGACAGTAAGGAATACATAATTCATATCACTTGGTACTACTGCCAGTACTCTGCCATCAACTACTTGTAGGTTAAACATCTATCAAGGATGGTCACATCCTCAAATAATGCTTGTAACATTGCCATACCCTATGAAGGGTTTTGATCATAGTACACCCATGACACACAAAATCTCATTTCAACATTCATGATGATAAGATGATAGAAAGAAAACATAGACATATTCATTACATTTACCAGGCCCCCATGACAAGGTACTCACAAGATGCAATATATATCCTCGAGTTTGATCATGGCCTTTCTAGTGGGAAAATGAAATGTGTTAAGTTTACTATGCCACCTCTCTGCTATCATGGTAAGGAGGCCATGGTTTTTCTAGATATGGGGCAAATGTTAGAGCCACTTGAATCCCACGGTCCTAAGAATCCTCCTCTGATCCTCATCTAGCTGGCCTACCAATCTTAGTCCCATTACCTTAGGGCTCCTGATATGTACTATCAAAAACACCATCTGCAAAATAAAGAGTCTATATGTTAGTATATCTCATGATGAAAACCAAAACATGACCGAACACATCTATAATCTACTATCCAAGTACAAAAACTGACATTCAAACTTAGAAATGATGAAAATTTGGCTCATATATGCAAAATTGGCTAACCAAGTATCATATGATACTTTATCCAACAGGAGTGTGATGCTATCTCTCCATGTGATACTTTACATGGTATCATACGACTATTGGGTGGGTCTCATAACACTCATGCGATACTTTCCAAAACTTTGAAGTATCATATGATAGTTCATAGAACTACCGTGTGATACTTTATAAAGTATTGCATAATATTTTACAAAAAAGCCTATGAAACCCTACAATAAATAGTTAAAATTATCAATAAAATGACCTAATATGCTCACAAAATTGAAATCTTATTGGGGCACCATACTGTGGAGGCTGATTATGCAACTAGTTGCACTCAAAATGATGTGATGCAATCATAATACCTCATTGCACCATCATTTCTCTCTCAAATGCTCAAAAGTATAAAAATCACAAGAAGAAAAAATGAATTTAAAATGACCCTTGGACCCTTTATAGTCTTTGAACCCAATTTTGACCTAAATTTTGAACTCCTAAAAATTGCATGAAAGTTGCACCCCTGCCCAATTTCAATGTCTTGGATCCATTTTAGTGATCAAAATTGAAATTAAAGTTCGTCTTTTTTAAAATTCCTTTATTCTTCTATGCAGTTGGCTGACGTTTTGAGGCTTAATCTTTGAATCTCATTGGGGAATCATCATTTCCTCATTCCTTCATCATTTCTACTCTCTTCCACACTTCTTGCTCATTTTATTCCACTTTCATTTCATCTTTCTCTTGGATTTGACC
Source organism: Cupressus sempervirens (assembly GCA_028749045.1). Lineage (NCBI taxonomy): Eukaryota > Viridiplantae > Streptophyta > Pinopsida > Cupressales > Cupressaceae > Cupressus > Cupressus sempervirens. The sequence goes on from CM053786.1 coordinate 475,921,477, forward strand.
TAGTTCTAATTCTTCATCTTCCTTGGTCAAAATTAGTCAAACTAGGGCATACTATCACTTCTAAGTGGTCACTCTAAGGTGGGTTTTAATTTATTTTCATTCATCACAGACCTTGATTTATCTCAATTTGATCATATTGCGCTCATTTTTGCATCTCCTCTACTTCATTTGAATTCTTATCTTGAGGGGGCAAGAATATTCTATCATCACTACAAATTGCTTGTTTTCTATAGCTATCTATTTCTTAGGAACATATGCTAGAACTTTCCATCTTTTCTTGATCCATCTACTTACTTTTCTCAACATATTAGTCCTCATATTGAGTTCTAACATTCTCTCTCTCTCTCTCTCTCTCTCTCTCTCTCTCTCTCTCTCTCTCTCTCTCTCTCTCTCTCTCTCTCTCTCTCTCTCTCTCTCTCTCTCTCTCTCTCCCTCCCTCCCTCCCTCCTAGTGTCCAATATTGTCATTACCAGGATGTGCATTTAGGATTTTCTATCTTGCTCTTCACTTCATTCTTCAGAGTCAAACCTCTATATTTTCTACTACTTACTTGGCTTCTTCATTCTTTGATGCAATATATTCCTAAACCAATCACACAATAGTTAAAGAGGGGGAAGTGCAAAAATGAGAAAAGTGTTGTGGTAAATGTGCATAATCTAAGTCGAAGATGTAAAAAAACTATAAGTGATTTATAGAGAGTAGTGTAGAATACAAATCAAAAAAGGTATGGATAAGACTCCTTATGAATTATGGTTTGGTCATTCACCCTCAATAAAGTATTTGAAAATCTTTGGAAGAAAATTTTATATAAAGAGAGATGATGATATTGGTAACTTTGATTCAAGAAGTGATGAAGGTATGTTTCTTGGTTATTCATTAAAAAGCAAAGCTTACAGATGTTTTAATCATAGAACTAAGACTATAGTTGAATGCGAAAATGTAAAAGTTGATGAAAAGTTTGGAATTAAGGAAAAGATGATGGATTAAAATTCTAATGAAGAAGAAGATAATATTGGAATTGTTAGACAAAATGTAGAAGCTTTCTTTGTGACTAACAATAATCTACGAAATGATGTGCAAATTTTTGAGCAAAGAGGAGAAAGATTTGAACCAAGAGAAGAAGTAAGAGTTAAGTTAGAAACTCCTACCTCTAACATGAATCTAACAAAGAATGAACCTCCAGAGTAGATAATTGAAAGGTCAATCTTTTGGCATAATGACAACCTTGTCCTTTCCAACAATTGGTATCAAATCTTGGTCATAGGTTTGAATCTTGCAAGACACAACAAGTGATGCTAGGAGGGGGATTTTTGGTAGTGGGCCAACATCCCTCATAGGATTCATAACATGACTTAACCACCTCTTGTGGTTCTATAAGACTGTTGGTTGTATTAGACATTGATAGGTTGATCTTTTTGTGCAATGACAACCATGGCCTTTCTAACAATGTAATCAACAAAAAATGGTCATCTAGACTATTAGCCCTCTTAGCATTTTTGGTAAAATTATTAAATCATTTATCTTGATCAAACATTCAAAAATTAATTTATTTGATTTTATGCTTAGTTTAACCACTATATCCTAAGTTCTTATTTAATTAAAAGGAACATGTACTCCCTTTAATTGAATAAAATAACCCATTCATCTCTTATCCTAAGTTGTACACATAAAAGGATTTTCACATTTTAAAAATAGAAGAAACGTCTTTTGTCTCACATGGAGATAAAAAAGTCAACTCTTTGTAATTGGCAGAAATGATTGTGCACATGGATCATGTAAAATTCAACTCCCTACACTTAAGTAAATCCTCTTGTCTCATGATCTCCATCATCCACACTTCTTTTAAAGGGAGAGCTCTCTCCTCATCTAACACTTTTTTTGCACTATTGTTATGTTGTAGGTTTTTCTATAGGAACTCTTGGAGTTGTAATCACCCAAAAATGGTCATCTAGAATATGCGCCCCCTTTCTAGCATTTTTTGCATAATTTATCTAATGCTTATCCTTCATCAGATCTCCAAAAATCCATTTATTTGATTTTATCCTATAGTTTGACCACTCTATCCTAAGTTCATATTTAATTAAAAGAGCATGTCCCCCTTTTAATTAAATAAAATTCCCCACTCATCTCTTATCCTAAGTTGCACACACAAAATCATTTCCCTTATTTAAAAATAAAATAAAAGATATTTTTGTCCTACATGGGGGACAAAAGTCAACTCTTCATAATGATTGGTGGAAATTCTTATGCACGTGGATCACTCCCACTTTCAAACTCCATCCTTGATCATATGCATCTTGCTTCATGATCTCTATCATTCATTTCTCTTTAAAAGGGAGAGCTCTCTCCTCACTTCACAACTCCACTCTTTTACTAACGTTGTGTTGTAGGATTGAAGATCTCATACTTGTTGAGCTCCTCTTCTTCTATCTTCTATTCTTTATTCTTCATACTTCTCCTTCATTCTAGTTTCCCTCTATGCTTGTAACTTAAATCATCTAGTCTAAATAGGGGTTGTAATACTTATTTTCTAGTTTATCTTGAATTCTAGTTTCTCTCATTTAGCTTCCATTTATGTTACATTCATTCTAGATTCTTGAATATTGACACTCTTGCTTCTACTCTTTGTATCTTCTATTCTATAGTGCACCTTGCAAGGGTTTTTATAGATAGGTTCACTTGAGAGCCACCATGTCAGAGCTCTTGCACATCATAGATAGGAAGCTATAAGCTGCCTCTTGAGATGCTCCCTTTCATGGGTATTCTTAAGAATAATGGTTTATAGAAGTGTGACACTTTTTTTACACACATTTTTAAGCACCCAACATGGGGCTATAACCAAGCTTTTAGCTTCATTTTCTTGCTGGTATTTAAGTTGCATCTAATCAAGTGGTTTTTTAGGTTTTCCACTTTGGTTTTAAGGTTAACCCTAATTCAGATTGGTTTGAAGACCAAAACCAAAGTTTTTCAATGATTTTATCATATCTTTCCAATCGCTTGGTGTTGGGATCTAAATGTATTTTGTAGGTTAGGGATGCATTTGAAATGTCTTAGTCCAAGTTTCAAATTGTTTTGAGTTTCAAAATTTTTCTTTGTTTTTCATAAAAAGTTGTTTTTGGTTGCAAATAAATTTTTTCTTCTTTAGAAAAAGTTACATTTTCAAAAATATCTTTAAATTATATAGGGGGTTAGTTCTTTGTGTTTTGAATTTAGAGGCCATATGAGAGCTTAATAACTCGATTTGATAAAACTAGTCTATTTTGGGAAAATGGGTCCTTAGGGCACAAATGAAGAGACATTGCTGAATTTCTTGTATTTTTGGAAAGCTCTTTGGTTTTTAGGGGGTCTCTTCTTTTTATTTATGTTTTTGGATCTGAAATAATAACAACGAAATCAGATCTTGTTGACTAGGTAAAAAAAAACACTAAAAAATAACATTTGTGATTGATTTTGCACTTTTTTCATATGTTTGATTGAAAGACAACTTAAATTTTTGAGGCAACTAACCACTTTATGTTGTAGGTCTTAGTTATTTTTGATGCCCTAACCTTGTTTTTTGTAGGGGTTGCACACTTAATGGCCAAAATAAAACAAAAAAATGCATGCCAAAGCTTCAAATGCTAAGAGGCTACTAATTCTTATTTACAGGGCTAATCAAAAGCACAAAAACAAACAAACAAGTGTGCTTGTATTTCCTTTATTTTTTGTGTGACATCATACCAATTGTTCATTTTTTTAGGCACATAAAACTTGAAATTGGGATCTTTTGGTGTTAGGAAAGTATGCTGTTCACCCTTGTAGTGAATCAAAAATATTGACCCACCTTTAGATTACAAAAGTAAGTGGGATAATTGAGCTTCTTGGTGTGTCTGGGGGAAGATATTGGAATAAGAGAGTATGCTCTTCACCCTTGTGGTGAATCATAAATCTTGACCTCCCAAAGTGGATCCATTTTGTGTAGTCTAGAATCCTTTAGAGGGCCCACTCTTGAACAATCAAGAGGAATGACCCAAGTGGGGACAAGTGAACCTAACTATTTTGACCCACTATAAAATCAAGATTATCAAGGACACAAAACCTTGGTATACATAGTGCTTGTCTTCATCTAGTGTAAGTACTTGTGGGATTGTGACCATGAGGAAATTACTAGGTGAGAATGCTTAAGGTACTCTTATGGCCACAAGGTCTATTACCTATTGCAAGGTAAGGAGCCTATTGGGAGAGAGAGGAGTACTATGAATGGAAGCCATTTCTAAACACCATAGGATTAGAAGCTACTATCTTTTACCACTCAACATCTTGGTGCAAGGATCAATCATAGTGGATTACTCAGATCACCCCAAGATTTTACACTCACCATTTGTATCCCTTTGGTTGTGCCATTGGCATTTCCATGACAAAGCCAACATCTATTGTGGGAGACCAATTTGTGTGTGGAAAGGGGGCATGAAGTGTGGACCAAGTTGTTGAGTAATGAACCATGACCTTAGGTAGTTTTTCTTGGAATGTCTCTTCACATGTGAAAAGACCCGTGAAAATATTTTCAACATACACATGATGATAGTTCTAGGACTATCTTTTGAGAACTCACATATTCTTGTATCACGCAAGGTTGCTTTGTTCCTTGCTTGATTCTTTGAAGAATACTCTATGTTTCACTACCTTGATTGAAAAACTTGTTATTCTATCAACTATTGTCAAACTTTGTCAAACATGTCAAAACATCAAGTCAAAACATTTTTCTTGTGTTTCTTATTAGAGGAGTTTCATCATTTGACTTTTATTTTCTATGTATCTAGTGCTTGAACATGCTTAAAGTGGCTTTTGGCCTTTTCCACCTTCTTCATATATGTCCTCTTTCTAGGACCTAGTTTTGCTAAAGGTTACCTTGATCTATTGACTACACTCCTTGATTGGAATATTTATTCATTTATTTTTGCTTATCTATCTACTTGGATATTTGAGCTTCTTGCCTAGCTCTTGACTTGAGTCACTAGTGTCATAATCTTCTTGAAAACTTTGATTGATAAGTCACTCATTCATTTCTACTTCTATTTGACAAGTGAACACTCTACCTCTCTAGTTTATATATCAAGTTATCTTGTATCACATTATTAGCTTCCTTATTATCTTCCTTTAGTCTCCTTCATGCTTGATTATCTATCTACCACTATGGCATTCAAACCTTGTGCTACCAAATGTCAACTAAATCTAGATGATCATGATATCCTCCATGCCACTAAAGAGTTTCAATATCTATACACTCAATAAAAATAACTAGAGGATAGAAATGATCTTTCTTACCTTCATCTCCCTAAGCACATGATAGAAATGAAGTCTAAACTTGAGAAAATGTTAGAGGAGAAGATTGCATTCTTAAATGAACCTCCCTTCAGACCTTTACATACACATGGGCCATCTTCTTCAACATCTACATATTCTACTACAAGACATCAAATGTCTTCATCTTATAGATCTAAAGACCTCTTTAGAGAACAAGCAAGTGATACCTCCTTTGAGCCTATGACAAGCTTTCATGATGGACCTATCTTTGACCAAGACATTGATGAAGACATGGATGCATGCTATGCACTTGAGAAGAAACAAAAAGAGCCTAGACATACTTTTGAGATGACTTTTACTCCCTTAGAAGATTCTTATGAAATCATATTTCAAATTCTCCTTGCTAATGATCTCATCACATTGCCAAAGACTAGCTTATAAAAAAAACCCATTCTTAGATATCTATTGTGCTTATCATCAACACAATGAGCATAATACTTTTGATTGTATCAATCTGAAACATAAAGTCCAAGATCTTATTGATGATGGGATTGTTAATACCTCTAATGACTCATGTGATGAGGATACTTCTCTTGAGAAAGATCATTTTTATGAACCTAGGTCTAGTGATGGTCTCCTTAACACCCCTACACTAGTACATCAGAGGTCAAATTTATGACCTACATTTTCAACCAACTTCTCAAGAGACGTGTTCAATACCTTTTTTTTTGTTTTTATGCTCAAGTTGGTCAAAATTTTGACCAACTCAAGTTCAAATAAAAAAATTAAATTTTTTTTTTGTTACTTGTTTTCATCTTTTCATCTTCGTGTGCTATTAGAGCTAGTGGCACCAAGCATTTGGTGAAAAAATGACATGAAATATGTAGAATTAATGAAGGAAGAAGTGCTTGATGGAATGACCAAACAATTCCATATACAAATTCATCATCAATCTTCAAGAAGCCAATTGTGTACATGAGATCTGTGTTGTCTATATTGAGGAGCCCTTGAGCATAGATGTTTTAAGCTTAAATTTTTGAGAAGAGAAAATAGGGATGCCATCAAGAAGAAAATTGTGCAAAATGATATGACAATGGAAATCAATATTTATCATTCATTTAATTCTATAGTTAATGCCTGCCTTGCAAGTGTTCTTAATTTCTTCAATTTAAGAGAAGATTTGGGTACAAGGAGGAGAAAACTACAACAACCTATCTTCAAGTATGATTTCATAATTGATTATGTTATGATTTATCATGTTATTGTGTCAACATTTCAAATTGTTTTTTTTTATCATGTGTCTCATTGTGAAAATTTAGCTTTGTCCACTTATCCACTTAATCCTTCCATTACAAGTGTTTTTTATTCCTTCAAGTCAAGCGTAGATTTGTACACAATGAGAAACAAGCTACAACCATGTATCTTCAAGTATGATTTTATTATTGATTTCTATTTTGGAGGTGGGATCACCAATACAATGTTTGATTCAAGCAAGCCTCTATACAACACAATTAATTTTCTCTCTTTTGTGTGTGTATGTGCATTTTTGACTCTAGAGGAGCTATAGGTGGGTAGAGTAGATTGAGGTAGATAGTTTTAGATTTCAAATAGCTAAATAAGTTGGACTAAGTTACTTTGCACTAGTGTGTAGAACTTTTCATTTGATTTTTAGATAGAGATTTGCAGAGCCTTCTTATTCAAACTTTAGTACCTTCTCTTGACAAATACATTATAAGACTAGGGAACTTAGATCCCCTAGTCCAATGTATTCTACTCTGGATGAAAGATACATCTTCTCTTTTGTATATCATTTCCAATCTAAGCTTTTATGTTGATTTCCAGTTCTGTATCTTATGTTTATGCCAAAATTTATAACTTATGTTTATGCTAAAATATCTAGCAACATAAAAGTAGCATAAATCCACACACACTTCCCAATCTCTAATATATGGCAACACAAAAGGAACATAAATGCACCAAGTGTTCAACTCTCCTATTAGAACTATAGTTGGACCTAGTTTATGCTTCTAAAGATATGCCATAGAGATTTGAGATCTTAGTCCTACATGAGGATATCATTTCATACATAGCAATCACAAAAATGCCTATAAGTTCTCAATGCTAGCTATTAGATTCAAAGAACAAGAAAATATTCACATAAAAAGTACCTCTTTATAAAAGTCTTATCCCCATTTATAGAAATAATGGAAATAGATCATTTTAAAACAAATTGATTCCATGAAAGCATTAAAAGAAAGGCCTAATAATATGGTCATCTCTATCTCCCCAAAAGTTGATTATGATATGAACATTGTCCATAGTTTGTCGGCATATCTAGATATCCCTTTTTTCTCCTCCCTTCATATTTTCTAGGAGTTGTTCGACTAGTTGCATACTCAACCCCCATTTCCTATTGATTTTGGTTTTCCAATTGTGGCAGAATATGTTTAGGAATCTATTTTTTCTATGGTTCCCCTTCCATCTTTATCATTTGATTATGTTGAGATGGAAGTGGAAGACTTTTTAGATTCTTTTGAACAAATAGAAATAGAATGAACTTGGTTGTTCTTTTTTATGGCAGTTTTGATATGGCCGGTCATGTGATATTTTTTAAATTTTGATACTTATAGTTAAGTTTAGATGTTATATATTCATGCTGCAATGTAGCCCAATTTTTAGGGAACTCTATTTTGAAGACTATTTGTATATATTTTTGTTTAAAATATGCTAGATATGCCCAATTTTTATGGGTTGCTTTTGTATACTAAATAAGAAGTCAAATTGGGTTTGGATTTTTTTTCTTTTTTCTGAATGTGCCTACCTTTGTAATTGCTAGCTTCAAAGTGCTTCATAGTAAATCATGACTTCTCTGTGATCTCACATATTTTAATTTTATGGATCTCACTTATTTTTTGGAGATATTGTATTCAGTTTGGAAATCTAGTTTGTGTTTACATCATATGGCTTTTGTTAATGTCATGGTTACAATTTGAATTCTAGATCAAAAACAATGAGGGTAACTTTTATGCCTATTTTGCCTTGGTTCTCTAGTGTTCATTTTCTCATTAGATTATGACTGGATTAACACTTGTCTTTATATGATCATTGGGCTCTTTTGTAAATCATAATGTAATCAACATGTATATTACATTATGTAGGTCAGGGATTAGGTAGTGATTTGGGGATTAATTTTGAATAGCTCCCCTCTTTTGGAGCTTTGATGTGGCATGTACTCACTTTATAGAAGAGTTTCCCATTTTTGGCAAGGTTAGCATATCACCTATATTTTGATTGTTTATTAGATATCTTTACTAGATATTTTAGGGGAAATGTTATTGTAAGATAATTGATTTTTTTTTCAAGTTTCATTTAACTAGTAAACAAAGTTATTACATTTTATCTTTTGTGTTTGTATTGCACTTTGATGATGTATGTTGAGGTCAATGGTAGTAATGCAACCCCTATTTACAAGTTCTTGAAATCAATCAAAGGTGGATTTTTTGGTGATAGCATAAAATGGAACTTCACTAAGTTTTTGGTTGACAATGATGGAAATGTAGTTGATACATATGCACCCACAACATCTTTATTGAAGATTGAGGTACTTGAAAATCAAATTTTGTTATTTTATCAAAATTTTCTATGACAATTGCACTTACAATCTATTCAAACTAGTTTTATTTGTTTGATGACGCATCTTATAGGAATAATGGCTAATTTATGTAACCTTATGTTTGTAGGAAGATATCAAGAAAAAATTGGGTGCTCCCTAATGCATTGAGAAACTATGTTATAGCTACTTTTCTTATTTACATTGAATGTAAGAAGCAAGAATTTAACTGAGACATGGTTCTATTATTCCCATACAAGACAAAATGGATTAGTAGTTACCATTCATAGTACATAATAATATTTTGCAATAATTGGAGAGTGCTCATGGCTTACTTTTTGAGTGTCATTGTTTGATATGAGTGTTTGGTTTAGGTTTGTCATGGTTTAAGTTTGAGATTTACATAATAAAAATTAAGCTAGTCATGGCTATAGATTCTCATGGTGTTGTTTAGTTAATGAATCTATTCTCATTAAAGAATTAGAAGAAATAAAACCTAAGTTATTTTTCTTACTTAAATGCCTAATGGATCTTGTTTATAATAATTTTGAATTCACTATAGTTTATGGTTGTATTTTATTTACCAAGTTTTCCAATTTGGCTTAGAAACCCACACTTTTCCAAAGGTGCACAATGGCTTTATAAAACTCCACCCAACCAAGACTCTTCACAATGAAAAATAATGATGAATTTTAAGTGTTTCATGTATATAAGGATGGATTAAGGTGGTTTTGAGGTTTCTAGACTTATCTTCCACTCACAATAGCAAAAAGTCACTAAATAGTCCTAGAGGCCTAAAACATTAGCATTTAGCCCTTTTCTTCTTCAAAAAAAAAAATTTCTCAAAGGATGTAACAAATAAATGGTATATTTGGATACCCTTTTTCACCTAACACAGCATACTACCAGATCTCCATAGACTCTTTTGGACCAAGTATGCCTGTCCTCACTATGTGACCCCAAAATGCACCAAAATAAGGTGAATTAACAAAGCAACACCTAGTTACTTGTACCTCAAAGAATCCAAACTTTTAGAAGTGTCTCAATATTTTAAAATCCCATAACTCTAAGAGGAATTAGATCCAAACTCCTTGGAACATCAAAAGCCCTAAAATGGTGCATTTAAACCCTTAATTTGAGGGTTTATCCAATCTACCTTCTCCACACACTTCCAAATCTATTTGGTGATTGATTCACCATTAATAAACCAAAATAAGATCATTAAAATCATAAAAATTCCATGCTATGAAGCCCAATATCTTATTTCACCAACTCCATTCTAGGCCACCTAGTGTACCTAGTGCCTCCAACACACCAAACTCAAACCAAACTTCACACCCTGATCCTAACACCTTATATAATCTTGAATTGGTAAATTTTACATTTTAAAACTCCCCATTCACTCCTATCCACTAATCTTTCACCATTTTCCACTATAGCCCTTCTAGGCCTACTTAGTAGCCCTTCCAACACTGAAATTGACATTTTTCTCCCAAAATTCCCAAAAAACCTAGAGATTTTTTTACACTTTTAAATACCCTTTTTGAAGTTATTCAATTCCTAACAATCTCAGGCTCTCAATCTTTGAATGGTGAATACTTCTTTCACTTTCTAACTCTCCAATTAGGCCTTATTAGCCCTCACCTACAAAGAAAGTACCTAAACCAAAGATAGAGTTAATAGATGATTCTAGTCAAATGATTTTCTAGTTCCTAGGATGAGCCACCATGTTTTAATACTTCAACTACAAACCCTCCATTCTAGGTGTACTAACCTTGGGTTTTCTCAACTGAGCACCTCTAAGCACTTCTAGATCCCCTCAGTGGATCCAACACTATCCCCTAATCATATCATGACCCTCCAATACATAATAAGTGGCCCTTCAATGGACAAAACTTCCAGACCATGACTAGTCCCAATTCAAGTGACCCTTCACTGGGTTTTACCAAGCTTATCCTTGTTCCTCAACAACTAGCATCCTTCCTTGTAGTCAACATCACATATAATATATACAATGTATTATTGGCATCTCCCACCAAAGCACAGTTAGCATAGTGGTGGGAGTGCCTTACATTTTATGGAGCTTTCAAAGCTTATTTTGATGACTGTGCCCTTAACTAGTCACTCGTTCCACAACAGTCTAATCCTCTGTATTGTCAACAATAAAAAAAATTAATAGAAACATGAACAAGTATTATCTTAAACTAATAAACATTTCTACATCCACCCAAATCACAGATCACACTCAAACTATTCGTTGTTGTTTGGACTATACCCACAGGTAGTGGCTTCTAGATTTGCAGAGAATTAAACTTTTATTGTTCAAAAATATTTCAATTTTGTTCCATTACATATCAATATTGATCTGCCTTGTCCACTCACATGGATGCATATGAAATAGACCCTAACTCTTATAAAGATCGACTAACTACTTCCTAACACTCTTTGTACTAGTCTAAATTGACTGTTACCAACTAAAACAAGTAATTTTTCATCCTGTTTGTCAAGTAGGCCATTCTCAATTAATAACAAGTTTATTTGGATGAAAAAGGAAAAAATGTATTTTCCTATGCAGCCCTCTTCTCATGGAGAGATTGATCAAATGGTGGATGGAAGGTAAAAAATAAAAAAATGCATTCTCCTTGTGAAGCTATAGATAAGTGTAAGGTTTGTTACAAGAAAAGTTTATTTGGATCAACAAAACAAGGAAAACATGAAGACTAGACTCAAGAAAAAGGAGTGGGGGAGATGGACCGTGGTTCTACAATTAACCAAAAATTCTCAATTCACTTCTTTAATTTACATAATTTTGTTTGTGTTTCTCTTGTAGCATTTGGTTTTTTATTGTAGTTTCTATCAGTTGCTTTAATTGGTTGTGTTGTGTTGTTTTGTGGCAAATTCTTGGTTTTTTTTTTTGAGTTGTCCTTCTATTCTACTATGCTTATCGCTCTTTTCTTAATGTAAAATGATCTAGGGTCCTTTTAAAACCCTACTTATCTAATTGAAAACTTACCATAAACAACTCCATATTAGAGGACTAGAGGATGGCTTGTGACATGTGATGACTTACCAAAAACATTCAAATCTCCACATTCTTGATGCATATTTCTTTGATCTACTTGATCTATATACTATTATTTTGCATCACCAATTGAGTAAGTGCATTAATCATGGTGTTCCAAAGATATGCATGTATCTTGCCTTTTCCAATGAATTTGTTATCTTCAATTTTTATCATTAAATTTTATGACTTGGAGAATTTTTTTATCATACACCATCTCAATAACCTCTATGAAAGTGTTGGCAATGAAGTGCACATCATTCACTTGCCTTCTACAATCAACAACCTTATAAATCATTAACCTTCTAGAATGCATTTCAAGGAAATTTATTAAGGGATATGCTTTTTATGCTTCAGCCTATAAATTATCTAAAATGCCTTAAAAAATGGGCCTATTTTATAGGAAAAAGGGGGCTCAGACTATTATCTTTTGGGGAATATGGTGTTGCAATGATAGGATATGCAGTAGATGCCTTTGGAAAAGTAAAATATTGCCTTGTAGGTGGTTTGTGCAATCCTCTTTTTGCCAAAGAATGGAATTTCAATTTTACTCTCTTGGTTGCACCATTTGCATCTTGCTAAGAGAGAATTTGCTTCTTTGACAATCAGTGTTCATTTAAACCTAGATACATTCTAATTACATGTTTGATCATTGTAGAAAGTGAGCTTTCACTTGATCATATGATTTCTTCTATTCATTATAGTACTAACAACAATGTTGAAGATAACCCTCACTTTCTTAAAAGCTACTCAATCATTGAAATTTTTTCCCAAAGAGGTAGTGCTTGGTAAAATTTGGAAGTCTCTTCCAACCTTGCACTCAATGAACCATAATGAGAAACCATTATAAACTAAAGGATATCCTCACCTACATGTTTACAAAAAAAAAAAAAGTTGTAGCAATTAGAATTTTTTTTAAAGTAGCATTAACAAAAAATAAAAATATTATAACTTTACAACACTTCAAAAAAATCAACTATTTAAAAGCACAATAAATCATTTAAAAAATGATATAGGAAGCTTGAAATAAATAAATAAAACTTAAATAAAAAACATACCTAGAATGTGAATCATAGAAATGAGATTTGGACTCAGCAAGGTTGTTCTCACTTGGGACTCGACATATTGGCAAGACTAGGCAAGACTTGGCAAAAAACTAGTTTCTAGTGAGTCTTGCCTAAAGAGAATTATTCTAGTCCTAGGTCCCTATGAATTGGCTAAGTCACTCGACTTGGGACTCCCAAGAACTTTAAGAGTCCTGGAACTATGATATGAATCCCCCTTGATGCAACTGATCCTTATAACAATAATAAAAAATGCGTTCAAAATTGTTCAATACTAGAAAAATAAAATCTACAACCCTGAGCAATGACAAATTATGAGCTTTGGAAATTTGGAGTGATCATTAGTTTTTTTTTTTTTTAATGTTTGTACACCAAATTTTATATTTTCTTTTCACATTGTAGGATTTTTCAAATTTTAAGCTACTTTACTAGTTTGGCTTTGGTATAGGTTCAAGGTTTGGGTATGTATTATGGAAGATTACTTTTTCTTGGGTTTGGGAATGAGTATCTATATACTTATATATCTGTATGTCTTTAGTGTAAATACTTCTGATTAGAGCTATGAACTAGGATGAACAAGAAGGAACCACATGGAACATAAGCCTATGATAGTGATATAGTGACACAACATGAAACAAAGTGAAGCCTCCAATTAATATCTTCCCTTACAAACAAGTGTGCAGAGGTGCTTGTGTGGTTTCTAGGTTTGATTTTATACAAAAAGCCAGAGACCCAAAAATAGATATTCATAAAACATAGTTGTGATGATGACACTATAATAAAAATCTATCTAATAATATATGTAGTGAAAAGATTAAATCAATAAATTACTGAATCGAAAAATAAGTAATTTAACCAGGACATTAGAAGCATATAATGTTGGAAAATATAACTGATGTAAGCTGATCATAAACCAAGTGTAGAACTAAGGCAACACTCATATTCTATGTTTTTTTGTTGCAAGATCTTTGTGTACATAGAGGGAAAGCTTTGTGCCTTAATCACTAATTTCTTGGCTATTAATTACCATGCAGGCACTGAGACTAAAAATGTGCCAATTCTAATTGTTGAGAAAGGATTTGCCTTTTGTACATCTGGCCAAAAGAGGAAATGATCTTCATCTGAAGGTGAAAGTGATAGTGGCATGAGGGATTAGTTACTTTTTGTTTTAGAGAGAAACAATAGGGTATTGATTGCACATGTGGAAGCACAAAATTTGAATTGCCAACTGGACATAAACCAAAGAAAGGACCATGTAGATAGGTTGATAGGAGTTTTGGGAAATCTTTCCAATGCTTTGGGAATAATAGTTGACAAGTTATAGTAATTTTCTATTGTAATTTAGACTTGTACAAAGCATATCATCATTAGGTGTATCTTTATTTTGAGTGGAAGCAAGGGTCTTTACATTTTATAAAATAGGTTAGTGGAATAAATTTGTTACAACATTTTTTCAATGTAATCTAACATAATAATTATCAAGGATACCAGCGACCCTTAAATTGAGAATGAATTGTACAACTCCCATGTTGGATTGATCTCTATTCCAACATGTTCTATCCTTTTTATTGGACCAAAATTATTTCTCCCCTATCTTGAAATTTGTACTCTTATTTGAGGGGAGTATAGATTGGTTGGTAGATGTTGCTCAAGAGTAATTTTCATTAGACCATTAAAAACATTATTTTGGTTTGTATAAATCAAATTTAGAATTGGCTTAGAATTTTAGTTAGGATATGATATCTCCTTTTAAGGCTGCAAAATGATATTTTTTCAGAGGAGGAAGGATCTTATGGGTAATGTAATATATGAAATAGTGGAATATTTATCATCATTTCTATGCCATTATATGCAAAATGGTTGTAAACTTGTGTATGCATTTGTAAAAGAGTGTTTAGTAATTCTTGGACATTTATGTGTGTTGGGTAATTTAGGAGCTCTTTGATCCTAATTGAGTTTTAAAATTTTAATGCAACTCAAGTAAAATAGTAAGCTTGTTTCAAAAAATGTGAATTCTAATTTTTCTGGTAATTGATTTCTTGTCCAAATTGCAATAATATTTGATTCAGGCTTGTGGTTACTTTTGCATGAGTTTGATTGAGTTTTAACATTTTAATGTAACTAAAGTAAAATAGTAGGCACATTTTAGACAATGTAAATTTTAATTTTTGTGGTAATTGATTCCTTGTCCAAATTGTAATAATATTAGAGTAGGGCTTGTGGTTACTTTTGCATGAGTCTTTCTATACATTGGCAGATATCAAGAAGTTAGTTTATTATGATTAACTCCCAAATTATGGGGTTTGATTTTTGGTAAATTTATTTTGATTTTAATTGTAATGATTACCTCTTACAAGCTGATCTATAGCTAATTACAAGTAAGGACTGTGCCAAGCAATTTTTGTCCCATTTTTTTTCACCTAATCCCTGATTAGTCTCAGATCAATAAATAGGTTAGTCAATTTGATGAAGGGTGTTCCCCTTAATACTATAAACCCATAACAGAAACAAATAAAAAACAACAAATGCAAGAACAAAATATGGACTTCTTATTATCAACACAAATGCAGAATTATAGAATTTACAAGTACAATTTGCTAACCCACATGAGCACCTTCATTACAGTAATCTGCAAGACTAAGCTATGAAGTACCACCTGGAGTTGTTCTAAACAATGTTTGGGCCTTTCTTTTAATAGGCAATTTTATACCACCTAGGAAGGTTCTAGACATTGAAACTTAATACCTAGGGCTGATAGACCCTAATAATACATATAGATTTTGCCAAATACATCTTTGACAATTATTTTAGAAATTTTGGGTAGCCCAACTTGGGAAGGCCATAACTCTCGAACCGTTGCTCCAATTGGCTATTATAACCACTTTTTAGAAACACCTAATCTTGATCTACATGCCTTAAATTGTGCAAGCACCCTTCCATCAAGTTTTCAAACCTCATCCTAGCACTCTAAGGCCTCCAACAGTAAGTCAAAAGATATTTCTCCTAAATTTTCCATCAAAAATCAATAATAACTTCTCTGATACTTAAGTTGGAGCAATAAGATTTTTATGGTAGGCTTATAATTTTAAAATAAACCTTCATGTAGAAAATGAGAACATTCAGAGCTCGTACAACAAACTTACTAAAAATAACAAGTTCCCAAAAATAGTAACCCCTTGTCTACTAGTCCTTATTAAAATAGAAAAGACTAAAAAAAAAAAAAATTTGGGTGATGCAAGATTGCTCTTACACCTAGGATGCTCCTGCATCAGACACCTAGGGTAATTTGAGAAGTGATTCTATCACGTCTCAAGTGTTTAGAGATAAACCAAGACTATTAACCTCATCCCTTACTAGCCATGATGAATCCTCTACTGGCCTTCCTTTCCATTTGACCAAATATTCCTCATAAGTTTTGTTCCTTATACTTTTTCCAACATGACTTGCCAATATCTCCTCAATCTCCTTTGTAGCTTAACAAGACGTTTGAATACTCCAATGCACTTTTGAACTTCATCTCCATCACCTCATTCATAATACCCTATCAAATCTTAAATATTAATTATTGGTGAAATATTCAATTCAGTAGGCAACTCCACTTCATAGGTTTTTCCAAAATTATGTGTTTTCACTATCTTGCATGGTCCAAACTTCTTCATCTTCAGCTTACTATATGTAACCATTGGAAAATGTTCCTTTCACAAATGAACCATGACTTCATCTCCAATCTGAAATTCCTTATGCCTCCTTTTCACATCTACCTTAGCCTTGTACTATGTATTCATCTTCATGATGCACTTCCTCACCTCCTCATGGATGTTCTTCAAATATTCAACAAATTCTTCTACTTCAACACTACTTATCTCTCCTTATCCAATTGTTGCAATTCAGAAGCATTTCTAGGACTACTCCCATATACAATTTGGAATGGTGATTTACTAGTACTCTTTCTGACAAAATTATTATATGAAAATTCTTCCTATGGTAAAATTAGATCCCATCCTTTTGGTTTATCTCCAACCATGCATCTCAACAAGTTTCCCAAATTGTGATTCATAACTTCTATTTGTCCATCAGTTTGTGGATGATATGATGAACTAAAATTCAATTTTGTCTTCAATTTATTCCATAATGTATGCCAAAAATACCCAACAAATTTGGTATCTTGATCTGAAACTATACTCTTTGATAGACCATGTAGGCTCACCACTTCTTTGAAAAATAACTCTGCCACATGATCAACATCACTAGTCTTCTTGCAAGGAATAAAATGTGTCATCTTTTAAAACCTTTCAGCCACCACAAAAATAGATTCATGCCCTTGTTAAGTCTTTGGTAATTTGAGAACAAAATCCATGCTAACATCCTCTCATGGCTTCTCTAGTATAGGTAATGGCTGATACAACCCTGTATTCTGCTTCCCTCCTTTTGCCATTTGACGTACTTTGTAACTCTATGCAAACTTCTTCACATCTTGCTACAACTATGGCTAGTAATAATTCTCAACAACCAAAGCTATGGTTTTATCTCTGCCAAAATTTCCAACCAGTCCTCCACTATGCTTCTCCTTGATGAAATTCTCTCTCATTTAACTTCTTGAAATGCACAACTAGCTTCCTTTGAACAACATACTATCATATATCATAAAATCCAACCACTTTGTCCTGTCAAGTGTAATAGGTTTTGTACAAGCCTTCCATGCTTCACCAAAATCAAGATCATCTGAATACAAAGTATTGAGTTCCTTGAACCCAACCACCTCTATCTACATTTTTGTTAGTAAAAGTTGTCTTCTACTAAGAGAATCTAAGACTTTGTTAGACTTCCCACTCCTATCTTTCAAGACAAATTTATAAATCTGCAAAAACTCAACCCACTTCAAATACCTTTGGTTTAATTTACCTGGACTATTCAAATATTGCAAAGCTTGATGATCAATATACAAAATAAACTCCTTAGGAAGAAGATAGTGTCTCCACTTTTGCAATGCTTGAACTATATCATAAAATTCGTGATCATAAACATAATATTTTCTTTTTGCATCATTCAACTTCTCAATAAAATAAGCAACAGATCTACCTTCTTGACTCAAAACAAATCCTATTGCAGTACCACTAGCATCATAGTCTACTTGAAACACTTTGTTAAAATGTACCATTAGCATCATAGTCTACTTGAAATACCTTGTTAAAATTAGGAAGTGCTAAAACTAGCTGCTCGATAATTTTTTGTTTCAACATATTAAAACTCTTATCTTCTCCTACAGTCCACTTAAATTCTTTCCTATCTCCTCTCATTGTTTCAATCAAGGGTCAACAAATATTGCTAAAACCTCTTATGAACTTTTTGTAAAAAGTAGCCAGTCCATGAAAAGATTCTACCTCTATCACATTCTTTGTAGTAGGCCATTCAAAGATAGCCTTCATTTTCTCTGGGTCCATTTTTAGACCTTTTGCTAATAGTACAAATCCTAGATACACTAACTCCTTTACAAAATTGCACTTCTTTAGGTTTATCAACAACTTTTCTTCCCTCAACTTATCAAAAACCTTACGAATATGAATCAAATGCTCCTCCAATGTCTTACTAAAGATCAATATATCATCTAGGTAAACAATACCAAACTTACATAGAAACTCCTTTAGTACCTCATTCATGAGCCTCATGAAAGTGCTTGGTGCATTGGTTAGCCCAAAAAGCATGACTAACCATTCATACATACCTTCCCTTGTCTTGAAAGTAATCTTCCACTCATCACCTTCTCTGACATGAATCTGATGGTATCCAATCTTCATATATATCTTTATGAAATACTCAGCCCCACTCAAATAGTCCATAATATTATCCATCCTCAATAATGGAAATTTGTACTTGATTGTGATCTTGTTGATAGTGCAAGAATCTATGCACATCTTCCTTTCTCCATTCTTCTTTGGTGCTAATACTACTGGTACAACACATAGACTTAGACTCTCTCAAATCAACCCCTTCTACAATAACTCATGGACTTGTCTGTTCAACTCTTCACTTTCTGTTGGTGTCATTCTATGTGCTGCCTTGTTTGGAAAATTGGCTCTTGGAACCAAATCCATTAGGCACATTATTTGATACAGTATCAGAAAACTCTCCCGACATATCTACAACTTCTGCAGGTATCTCCTCTACTTTTTTTCTTTTCTTTTGGAATTATAGAAAAACACATATGCTCATGCTTCATACCTTTGATAAACTCTTTTCCATTATCAAAACATATTTTGATATCACTACATACCTTTTCTTCTTTATTCTTCTACGACTTCAACTTATGCTTCACTGCATCCTTGGTCAGAGTGTAGGTATTTTCTTGCCCATTGTGTACAACATGCTTTTCAAATTACCACAACCTACCTAGAAACATATGACATACATCCATAGGTATGATATCACAAAGTACCTCATCCTGGTAGCTTCCAATTTTGAACTTTACTGAGTACTGTTCATTGACCATGACCTTATGGTCATCTTGTACCCAAGCAATATGGTATGGATGTGGGTGTTTCTATCTCTTTAGCTTCAACTTTGTGACCATCATTTCTGACGCCAAATTTTTAGTACTTCCACCATCAATGATTACATCACAAAACTTATCTTCACATTTGCACCTTGTGCAAAACGAGCTCCTTTGATCAGGTTCATTCTCAACATTTAGTAAGACTCTTCTACGAACTAGGACTTCTCCCCTCTCAACATCTTTAGAATGTGATGATTTGGCATCTTCATCAACATGTGCAATTCTAGCCTAGACTTCTATTCTTTGATCTATTCTTCCTTGGTGTTGGGAAAATTCAAATGCTCTATGCCCTTCTTCTCCATCGTGAAAAAATTTCCCACAAAAGCCTCCTCTTCCAGATCCTTTTCCTCTACCTCTTCCTATCTATTCTTTATTGTTCTAATCATGGAAATGATTGAAATTATTTCTCGAGTCTAGTTTTGACTGCTACTTCTAGCCTCATCATTTTTCTTTTGATCATCATTATGACCTCTATAATATTGTTTGCCAGATCTTCCACTACAACCTCTTCTACTATTTTTATTGTCAAACTTCTTGCTTAGTTTCTCCTCAATTCTTAGGGAAAATAGGTATGCCTCCTCAATACTATTCATTTGAACCAAGCTTAACTCATCCTGAATACTTAGCCTTAACCCATTAAGATAACGAGCCACTTTCTACTTATCAGCTTCTAAATGGTTGGTTCTAATGAGAACTCAGTAGAAGTCTTTGGTATACTCTTGAAAATATTTTTCTTCTTGCTTCAACCCTTGCATTTTGTTCAATAGATGAAGCTCATAGTCCACGGGAATGAATTGTCACTTCAATTTGGCTATCATCCAATCCCATCTAGTGATTTTGTCCTTTCCCTTTCTATTTCACTCTAACTAAACCTCTTGCCACCAAATCTTTGCATGTCCCTTTAGTTTCACCTTCACAAACTTGACCCTATTATGATCCTCAATATCTTCATACTCAAAGTACTCCTCTAATTCATTGATCCAATCAATCAGCTCCTCTCTATTAAGATTTCTTTAAAATGTGGGAACTTCAAACTTTGGTCTTTTTCCAATCTTGGAGATGGCCATAAAAATCTTCTCTTCCTCTAAGGTTAGAACTACCTTTTCTTAGGCATTTTCTTCTTACCTTCATCCTCATCTTTGCTTTCATCTCTTACTAGAATATTTATTCCTCTGTGCATTTGTTCCTCCAATTATTACATTTATCTTTGGAGAGCTCTAAAACCCTTAGGTGTAACACCTACAACTCTTCCACTACACTATCTTTGTAGAGGCATTTTCTTGGTTTTACTAAAACCCTAGTGAAAAATGCCTCACAATTGACAATCTATCTATATGCTCAGCCCGAACCATGGTCCTAGTGTGAACTACCTCACAATCAATGATTTGTCCACACACTCAAGAATTCTAGCTCTGATTCCACTTGATGAAAGGTGTTCCCCTTAATACCATAAAATCATAACAAAAACAAAGAAATAACAAAAAATGTGAGAAAAAAATATGGACTTCTTTTTATTGTCACAAATACAAAATTATAGAATTCACAAATACAATATGCTAACCCACATGGGTGCCTTCATTATAGTAATCTGCAAGACTAAGCTGCGAACTACCACCCAAAGTTGTTCTAGATAATGTTTGGGCCTTTCTTAAATAGGCAATTTTATGCCACCTAGGAAGATTCTAGATAATAAAACTTAATACTTAGGGCTAATAGACCCTAACAATACATATAGAGTTGGCCAAATACATCTTTGACAATTATTTTAGAAATTTTGGGTAGCCCAACTTCGGAAGGCCATAACTCTTGAACTGTTGCTTTGATTGGCTCTATAACCACTTTTTGGAAATCTCAACTCTTGATCTATAGGCCAAAATTGTGAAAACACCGTTCTATCAAGTTTTCAAACCTCATCTGGGCACTCTAAGGCCTCTGACAGTGAGCTTGAAGATTTTTCTCCTAAATTTTCCACCAAAAATCTGCAATAACTTCTCTAATACTTAAGCTAGAGCCACGAGATTTTTATGGTAGGCTTATAATTTTAAAATGAACCTTCATGTAGAAAATGAAAACATTCTGAGCTCATAGGACAAACTTACTAAAAATAACAAGTTCCCAAAAATAGTACCCCATGTCTACTAGTCCTTATCAAAATAGAAAAGGCTGAAAACAAAAATATTTTTGGGTGATGCAAGATTGCTCTTAACCCAACATGCTCTTGCATCATAATTTCATTAAGGATACTGGTCAATTTTGGTGTAAAGAAAAACATTATTAAGAATTGGGAAAAGAAATTCACAAAGAAAGCCAAAGAACTTATAAGTAAACACATGCATTATATTTGAAGGCCTATCAAAATATTTACTATATAGAGTTTTCAAACCTTTAGCCTGCAGTTGTATTAATGTATATATATTTACAGTATTGTAGCTACTAGGTTTGACCAAAATAGAGGGTAATAGAAATAGATGGTGCTCTATTGGAGTTAGGCTAAAAAAGATAGATTTTCATTTATGTAGGCATAGTTCACTAGGCCACTTTATCTTTTAACTGGAGATGCATAATAGATGTTGATAGTTTGTTAATGGTACCATATGTTGTACTCTCTCATAGTTAGATAATGTTGAGCTCACTCTTAGCAAAGTTCTAGTCCTTCAGTTCTTCCTTGTTCAAGTTTCATACCTGAGCAAATTGCTTTTGGTTGTAGATTTGGCATTCTAAATTTTTGTCTTAAAAGTCTTTGCCTATAACATTAGAATTGACATTCTAAATTCTATGAATCTATACCTTCTAGTCAATAAAAATGAGGGCATTACTAAAAAAGGGATACATTTTGTTTGGTCTATCTTTGGAGCATATAACTCACACATTTCTTGCACCGTCTTTGGTTTATTTGACCTTTCAAAGCATTCTTTCTCTACATCTCCACATAGACTACATAGAAAAGTAATTGCCATTGCAAGCCAATTTTTGCCCTCACATTACTACCTAGCTAAAGTTTATAGTTGATAAGACTAGTTTTAACTTGTATGAAATTCTATCAACTTCTAATCTCTATAGTATTAATTTCTATTAAATTTTGCAAACACCTATTCTCTATATTAATGCTTATCTTTGATGATCAAGGCATTTTACATGAAAATCAATGAGGATGACATTACACCTTTCAATGGTAAATAAAAATGAGGGCATTACTAATAGGGATACATTTTGTTTGGTTTGTCTTTGGAGCATATAACTTACACATTTCTTGCACCCTTAATGAGGATGACAAGATTTTTGCTGCCATAGATGTACTTGTACCAAAGGTGGGTTCCTAATTTCTTGATATGTTTAGGCAGTAAACCTAGATGTAAGAAATAAAATGCACTGATATTTCATGGTTAACATTACCAATTATTTTAGATTGGTTTGGTAATTGATGCTCTATTTGGTTATCTCCTCAGTGATAATAATTGTTGGATGATCATGCTACTTGTCTTATCATGTTGCTTGCTAACTTTCCTATCTCATCTTTGTATGATTATTGATAAGGATTTGTATTCATATATGATCAATGCCTGTTGTAAATAAAGGGTGGGAAAACATTTTGGTTTCCACTGTCAATGGCCCTAGCATTATTCTTGAATATTTTGTCATTTGCATATACTTAGCCTTTGCTCCTCCCAAGGCCAAGGTATGCACTATTTTCCCTTCAATTATTGCAAGGGCATCACTATAGTTGAATTCTATGTATTTCTCATATGCAAAAATTTATTTTGTGCCACTTTTAGCTTAAAGTAGGGAGGATGGTTCCAGCTATTGTAATGATGTTCACAATAATGGTAATGGTGTCTGCTTTTGGTTTTCATGAGCATAAGACTCAAAAGTTCTTTGTGGGTATTTTGGGAATCATTACAACCATTGCACTTTATGGTTCTCCACATCTCGTTATGGTATGTAAACTAACTATTTTACCTTTCTCTACTTGTTTTGCATACCAGATGTGTTTAAGCCTCAATTATGTATTTTTTTGTTTTTATGTTTAAGCCTCAACATTTTTTTTTGATATATTGTAGAAGGTGGTGATTAGAACAAAAAGTGTGGAGTTCATTCCATTCCACTTGTCATTCTTTGGCTTCCTCACTAGTGATTTGTGGATGACCTACAATGTCCCAAGAAATGACTTCTTAATTGTTGTATTACCACATTTGTAATCCATTGATTTCCTATAGTTTAAAGAGAGATTCTTTTCCTTGGTATATTTCCAATTTGAATATTTTTGTTCTTGTAGACTCCTAATGTTATAGGTTTCCTTTTGGGAATCATGTACCAAAAGAAATGGAGATGGCAGCCAGATGGTTGTACCATTCCTAGGTAAAATTTGCATAATTGGGTTGTATTCTTTTTTCAAATTGGACTCCTCTTGATGGGAAACTTCTACTTAGTTTCTTGTTATATATCTATTTTGAATGTAGTTACCATGAATTCATTTTATTTTCAATAGTTTAGGCCAATTTCATAAAGATGAACTTTTGATCAATGATAAGTAAATTGGTTCTCTCTTAATTTTATGCATGATAGATAGATTTTGATAGGTAATAGGATATTTAATTGGAACTTGATAGATATATAGAGTTTTATGCAATTGGAACCTGACATTTTGAAAAGTAATGGGATTTTTAATTTTCATTCTTGTTGGTAAGCTTATAATGGTAAATAGTCTAAATAGTAAAATTTACAAACTCAAACTTGGTAAGCCCATGAATGTAAGAAACAAGGAACTACTATCCTTCCTATCTCTGAATTGCAAGCTTTTCTTTAGCCCCTCCAAACCATAACACTTATCCTCCACAACATACACTATGCAAGCTAAAACAATGCAACTAGTCTTTAACCAATAAAACAATGAATTAGAAGTACTAGTCTTTAACCAATAAAAATTTTAACTTTAAAACAATGCATGCATTAACATATTGAAATAACATGTAAAGTAAATGCATCCACATAAACACTTGACACCAAATATGATTACCCAAAAACTCTCCAATGAGAAGGTAAAACTAGGGCGAGCATGACACCCACAATTCTTCACTACTGTAGTAATAAAGTTCACCTGTTAAGGTTACATAGTTTGGCCATTTTCATGATCTTCCCTATTAAAGGCTTATAAATGATTGTTAGATCCTACCCTATTAAAGGATTTTAACACCCTATTAAAAGTGTGTCTGGCTAAAGGATTTTAGAACACTCACTTGGAATGTCAACTTGTTAAAGGATTTTACAATGACTGTTAAATCAACCTTAGTCCAAAGGATTTCACCCTGTTGATATAATTGTTAGAAAGTAATAGTAAAATGTTTGATCCGATACACTTACAACTTTTTCCTTGCTAATTTTAGATCACAGTTTTGTCCATCTTGATCCTCTTGATCTGTTATAACAATGTTGTATAATTTCTCCTCTATTCTATAAACTAATTTTGTAATTCTTTTACACTTCTCACTCACCTTGAATGCTTTCTGATCAATTCACCCCTTTCACTTCCTTCAATTCTTTGTTTTCATCACTTCCTCATATATACATACATACATACTGAATTATGGGGCTTCGTCTCCCTTTTTTAAAAATACTTTGAATCTACGACTGAGATTCATTCATTTTCTCACTTAATTCCTTCCATTTTTTTGATTGGTTGCATGTTGTTTGCATAGGAAATACAAACAGATTCGATCTTATCTTCAAAGCTTTGAGATCTATCCATAAGTCAACTCAAAAATGATTTATATAGTTGTTTGTGCCATCACAAATAACTAGGTCCATTCTGTATTATTCAACACTAGATAATACTAATGCTCGACACTTACTATAACTCTATCTTGTTCAACACTTAAATTTGCTTGGCATCAATTGTTCACTTGGCACTTGAATTTCTTGGCACATGAGTGACTCGACACTCATTACAACTTGACATCTATACATATTATACTTGGAACGTGTTACTAGCTTGGCATGAACTTAGTAAATATCTTAAGTGTGTTGACACTCAATTGTCAAAACCAATCTAAGATCAACAATCTCTCATCCTTAGGGATTTGTCCATCTTTGAGCTCTGTAATTCAGTTCATGGTTTAGGGTTAGAGTGGCATAAAATCGCAATGGTGGGAGAAAGGATTAGAAGAGAGCCATGGGGAGAAATGGAGAGCTGGAAAGAAAAAACCAGCTTCATGGAGAGGCTCCATCATTTCGACGTAGGGGTTACCAAGTTTATGGTTGAAACCTGGCATAACGAAAAGGTCATAATTGATGGTGTCTCCCACCAAATCATAGAGGGTCTCATAGCAGAGGTGACAGGCTTCTCCCAGGAAGGCATTAGCTTCTTCAGGGATAAGAAGATGTCCGCCAATGCTGTCAACGCTTTCGTCAAGAACGACAAGGAGAAAAGAAATCTGGTAAAGATTGACACCTTCTATGACATAGAGTCCATCAAGAATTTCAGGGGGCTTGTTCTGAGGATCATCATAAATTATGTCACTTTGGAGCCCAGGTTTGATAGAGTCAGAACCCATCATTTTTTTCTGCTTAATCATTTTAGACATAAAGTGAAAATCTCCTTTCCTTTCTATATTTATACTTCTATGACTAAGAATATAGAGAGTTACAAGAAATGTCCTATCAAGAATCCTGCCCTTCATGAAGGTCTTCTGCTCCTCATTTTTGAGTTTTTGAAAACCCAGACAAGAGTCAAGTCCATTGGGGCTTCGGGTGGCTCCTCGGAGGACACTGCTAGCTCAGACTCAGGGGAAGTGCGCGTTGTGAAATCTGTCAAGTCTGAAACCCCAAAAACCAAACCCTCTCCCTACTTCCCTAGCAGGAAGACCCCCAGGTACCCTCCCCCTAACCCCCCTACCCCTCATCCTAAGGAGTCTAGTGATGAGTCAGATACGGAGTCAGAGGAGGTGGATTCGGTGGCAGAGAAGGAAAGTGAGTTGGAAGACGACAAGGAAAAAGATAATGACAAGAAGGAGGCGACCCCCTTGGTAACCCAGGATAACCCCAAGAAAAGAAAATTGGACCAAACCCCAACCCATGATCACCTCAGCGATAATGCTGATTTACCCCCTAGCCCTACTGCGCCCACCTCCCCCTTGGAGGTCCCCATTTTTCCCCCAAAAGAGATGATAGAAATTATGGTTGAAAAGGGAGGGGAGGCCATCAGGAAAAATAAGAGAAGAGCCTGGAAAATTTTCAATATGGATAGTGTCACTATGGGCATTGTTAGAGAACCTACTAAAATCCAGGTGTTGGGGGATCTCGACAGTAGCACCCACTATGACGAGCTCCTTGACCCGACTCTTCTGGTTCTCTCTGACAATGTCGGTGAAATGGGTTTCAACTTCCTCAACAATGCAAAGAATAGCCTGATTGACAATTTTCACTCCATTCAGTGGCTTTTTCAAGAAATTGAGACTTTGAAGGATAGGTCCAACCAGACCAACAATAGGGGGGAAGTCAAGGATCATGAGGCCAGAGGCAGTAAAGACCAGGTGGGCAGCCAAGAAAAAGACAAAAGCCAGGACCCTAGTGACAATCAGGAGGACAGAATCACTCAGCTCGAGCAGAAGGTCCAAAGGCTGGATTCTGTCCACCAGGTGTGACTAAAAAGATTGTGGATACCCTCCATACCTTGAATGAAAACATTGTTAATCTGGGGGACTATCTGACCAATGTCGATCTTGTGGGGAACATGGAGCAGAGTACAAAGCACAGAACCAGCCAGGAGGATCCTTAGAAAGAGACTAGAATCCAGGAAACTCAGGGGGACCAGATGCATTTCCCCCCCATGATCCAGGAGGAAGAGGCCATCCAGAAGGAAAGTGTCATTGTAGAAATCCTGCAGGCAATGGAGAAGAAGGGACACTAGTCTGCCCGCCAGGCTCTGTTCCTGGCCTTTGTTTCCTAGGCTTCGGGCCTTTTTGTTTCTGGCCTTTTGAGGTAGTTTTTATTTTTTCTGTCTATTATGCTTTAAGTTGTTTAATGCTATAAAACTTTGGGTTTCAAGATCCCTGTAAAACTTGTTTTCCAAATCAAAAAAAATCTCCCCCTTTGACATGAGTATCAAAAACACTTAACTAGAAAAATATAATTTCCTCAAGTATAATATATATATAGTTTGACATATATATACAAGACTTCAAAAAGTTTCAAAACTCTGTAATAGACTCATATACCTCAAAATTTTGTAACTCCGCCTGAGTTAATGTGCCCATTCTGTATCCAAAATTGTTTCCCTTCTTTGAGTAGATTTTCTTCATGCTGATACTTCTTTGTCTTGAAAATTACTGACACTCTGTTTCTATTTGATACTCTGTGCTTATTCTTGGGCTAGTTTCTCCCCCTTTGCTTGTTGTCCCCCTTTTTGGATTATCTATTATCTCCCCATTTCACATTTGTCTCCCCCTATATTTGGTAATATTTTCCCCCCTTTTTGACACTAATGTCAAAGGATCTATACACTGATTATGTATTTGTCCAAAACATTTTTGTGGACTTCCATTATGATCTTTAAAGTAGCATCCCAACTGTCTAATGCAATATCTAAGGACTTTATCTAGATGGTTGTTTTTGCTACAAGATGAACTAGTCCATCCAATGTTGAAAGATTGGAATCTTTCTTTAATACTATTTTTGCATATGTTAATTCCTTTTGAAGTATTTCCATATTATGGGTAAGGGAGGCTTGTATGTTAATCAACTTGGCTCTTATGCTATTAACACAGCTTGTTGATTTTGTGTATGAAGCACTAAATGAAAGTGCTTCTCACTTTGAACTGGATTTTGGGGTAATTGCATACCTAAGATCTTCAAGTTTCTTTCTAGACTTAGAATTCTATGACTAATTTCTTGTGTGAATAGTGTGGGATTACACAATTTTGTGTACAATGAGAATATGTTCTCAAGTACTTTCTTCACTTTCTCAATTTTGTTAGCCAATTCAACTTCTGATAGTGCTATTTCACTAGATATCTTCTCATTCACTTTCCCTTGAGATTTATTTTTAGACCATTCCACGAGTTTAACATTAGTATCTTGGTCTTCATTAGTCACTTGTTCAACAATTTTTGATAGTTGTTCTAATATAGGTTTAGATTCATTAGGTGTTTACAACTTGAAAGTATCTAAAAAGATGTCTTTGATCTCTTGAAGTGCTTGCCTCTATTTATACTCTTTTCTAAGTATTTCTTGATTCTTCTTTCTTTCCAATGCTTCTTGCATTATATGTTCTAATGTCATTATTGCATAATCATATTTTGGTATCACTATGTCTTCATCTAAAAGTGCATCACCATAGTGAAATACCTTAGCAACTTTTGTTGAATTAGAGCCTGGTACTAAAATCTACAATGGTATTGCATCAATACTTGGCCTCTAAAAGACTTTAGTAGGAGTTCTAGAGGTTGGTAAGTTTACCAATGTCTATATGGCTTCTTGCTCCTTTTCCGTGGGTATGTCCTTTTCTTCATCAGATTTGCCTTGATCAATTATAATCAATTGTGGTGCACCTTGTGTTTTTGCATTAAGTACAAAAACATCTATCTAACCTACTTGTTCTTTTGTAGGCTCCTTTTCTTCTACAGTTTGAACTTCATCAACTTTTTTAGTAGTGTCAACCTTTGTATATTTATCCTCTATTTGTATTATTTTCTAAGCAGTGGTAGTTGTAGGTATGGCAGTAGGTGGTTCTTGTGTGTTCACCTTTTCTCTTTTCATGTCAACTACTACCTTTTGAAGTTCATCTACACTACCCAACATAGGATTATCACATAACCTTGCTTGTAATGTGGATTGGTCAAGTATCTTTTTTGAATCCTCTGTAGTTAATGGATAAATGTTCTAAGGTAATTTTTTAGGAACATCTTTCTATGTCATGTGGAGGGCTCATGGCTAACAATTGTGAATCTTCCATACTTTGTTCTACTTGTTGTTCATTAGTTGTTGCCATGTCATATTTCTTTTGTTGTGTCTCCTCCACAGTAGTGTCTTCTTTCTCTTTTTCTATTTCTTCTTCTTTGTCCTCACCTTCTTCCTCATTGTTTCTTCCCTCAAAGGGATCTGCTTCTCCTTCTTTGATAGTTGTTAATCCATTTATTAACCTCCACATTTGTGTGGATTTCTTCACAACATCCTCAATTTTATTCTGCAAAATGTTGAGTGCCCTGTACTTTGGTGCAAATCTACTACCATATTTCTTATTTACCTTAGTTATTTATCCTTTTGACAACTCTGGCATCACTTGTGCTATTGTAGAGTCTCTTATTTCTTTTTCCATATTTAGGCAATAATGCCACTTATTTTGAACAATTGTACAGAAATCTTTTGGCACTATATTATCAAATTCAAGAGGAGTGTTCTTGAATTTTTCCATCATGGCATATATAGATTCTTCAATCATGTTTTGATCTTCTCTATTAAGTTTATCAAATTCAATGTTTTTCAATCCTGTCAAATCTGTATTATCCCTAACATTATCACAAATGTGTTCAAGATTAGACTTGGGGGCATGACTTACCATTCTGAATTGGCTTGTGTCCTTTGACTCTGTCTTCTCATTATATGTCTCTGGTTGTGCTACATATTTTCTTCTTGGTTTATTTTGCATAGGACCAGTCTACTTAGTAGCATTAGTTTTCTCTTTTGCTTGCTCCTTGGCCTTTTGAGTAGTAGCCCTTGTAGTGGCTCTTGTTGCTAGAGCTATAGGATTTGTTCACTAGGCTTTGTAGTTTTCTTTGCCTTAGGTTGTGCAACGGGCTATGTCTTGGCCTTTCTCTTTTTTTCTTATTGCTTTTCTAGTGCTTCTTTAGCATCATCTCCCTTGGCGCCTTCTTCTTCCTAATCCTCTCGCATACCTTGGGGTCAAAGCAAGAGGTTCTTGACCTTGTAACTCTTCTTCCTCTTCTTCTTCATCATCTTCTCCATCATTACCTCCAACACCTTCCCCAAACTTAGCTTTTAGTTTCTTCACCATTTTATCTTTCTTCTTCAAAGTTGAGGCCATCTGCAATTCCATCTCAACTTTTGACTTAACAACATCATAATTACAAAAAAATTTGGTAGTTTTGTCAACTTCTTCAGTAAGTAATGTAGTGATAGCAGCTGCAGCTTCATCAATATTTATTTCATAACCTAAAGGCCTTAACCATCTAACTCTAGGTACTGCAGCCTGAATGAAAGTGTAGTCAATATCTACAAGAAAGAAAATATCATTGTAAATTTTATCTACTAGGGAAATAGGAATTCTCAACCTCTGTTTCATGGACTGCTTGAAGTCTTCAGAATAGCTAGTCATTACTAACTCAAAATTCTCTCCCATTTGCTCAATATACTCATTTATTTGCACAACAACTAACCTATTGGTCTTCCATCCTACTCTACCAAAAGATGGGAACAAATTTTGCACATAGAAAAATATACATATCAGTATTGAACCAAACTTACATTGAGCACTCTTTGACTTCCTTATTGCTCCTAGGTTCTCCATTATCTGCTACAACTAGAGTTCTGCAAGATCATAGGTGTGATCTTTCTTGACTATCTTGTAGCCTACATCAACTGCTATATAAGGAACACTGTCTAGTCTTTTTAACTAATAGAATTTGTGTGATATGAATCTAACAACAAAGTCAAGAAGTGGATTTGTGATAGCGTCAATAGTTATTCCTTGCTTGTTCCACTTACCTCCTGTATTTCTCTCAATTACCTCTTTAGAATCACTCCTCAATGTCTTGGGTTGATCTAGGTTTGGGTATCCAATAACCTTATGTACAATTCTCTTTGAGATTTTGATAGGACCTACTTCTAACCATAGACAACTATCATGTATTTTACTATAAAAAAAATTGATCCATTCAGTTTTGAAGACTATTGGAAAATCTAAGGCATGGGTTAAGCTCTTCCTCTCTACAATTTTGAATTCCTCCTTCGACTCCCCATTTTCAAATAATTTGTCATATGCTTGTATAATTTCCATGTCTCAAATCCCTTCTACCTTGTAATTATAGAATTTCCTCACATCTTGGACCATTATGACCTTAGGTAGAATGATAGATAATGCACCTGCTGGGTCATTCTTATATGCAACTTCTGGTAAGGCCCTAAAATCTAGTCATTTGACCTCATTTTTGACTAATTGAGCTTCAAAAAATTCCTTCTCCTTTACATTCTTTGAACTAGAGGCCATTATGCAAGCTAGGGTTTTAATAAATATGAAACTTCGTAGCTTGGTAGGTGAAGAATACCTTTGAAATGGATGAACTGATGCTCAATCTTCACTATGATCCATGCAAATACTTTGATCTCACTTGTAAATCACTTCTTTGCTCTACTTTCTCTTTCTTTATGTTTTTAATGATGAAAAGTATGTGAAATTTGACCTTATACCCTTTCAAAATATAACATTTATTGCATGGTACATGTACAGCTATAAACTTAGCTCCAATGCAATTTATGCTTCACTCGAAATTAATTGATTTTACCATCACTTGGAAGTTATAAGAATTACCCTTACTTGACACCCATAGAAATTTCCTTCTCTTTATAGCTACTATTGACTTAGCTTCAACTGACCTTGGCTAACAGCTCGGCACATACTAGGATTTACTCAACAATTAAAGAGGACTTTTCACATTCGGCAGTAATGTGAAAACTTAAAAATTTGATCATGGAATTTTTCCTATTACCTTGCATCCTACTTCATGCTAATATATCTTTTTAGTACTAACTTCTTTTGGAATTGATGTATGATAAAACATTTTAGATATCAATCCCACATACCTCTTTTTTGCTTAATTTGATGAGATGTGACCACTTGACCTATCAGGTGAAGTAATCCCTTCATTTGATGTGTTGCATCCATCTTTCTTCCTCCATGTTTTTTTCATCTCTCCTTTGATGTGTTCAACATCTACCTTACCTTTTCTTTTGCTGAACTCTAAATTGGGTGCCCTTGTCCTTGTTGGATAGTGCTTACTGATATGACCAATCTTCAAACAACTAAAGCATGTAGTTTGACTCAACCATCTATTGTAGTTACCACTGGAGTGTGTTCTTATGCAATTCTTAGGTATGTGTCCATATTCTTGACAATAATGATAGCTATTTCTTGTATTGTAATCCTCGTTATAAGAGTTTTCATAGCTTCTTCCTTTTGTTGGCTTGTTTGATGACCATTTGGATTTGGATCTGCATTCAAAGGATTTATGTCCAAACTTCTAAAAATTGTAGTAGTGTCCTTCAAATTTTGATGAATGCATGGTTCTCATTCTGCATTCATGTGCTTGATGACCTTGTTTGTTGCACTTGTGACAATGAATCATGTTCTTTGACTTGGCATTCTAACTAGTATTCTTATTCCTACAAACATTGGTTATACGTCCTTTCTTACCATAATGATGACAAGTAGGTTTAGAATTCTTACCTTAATTATTTCTTTCCTCAACAGCTCTAGATGATTCTCCTTCTTCAATGCTTATGTAGCCCAATCCTATTGTTTCTTTACTGGATCTAGGGGATTTCAATAGTTGCTCAAAGTACTTGATGGCTTCATTTGTCTTGTTGAAAATTTCAAAAAATTCCTTTTATCTTTTCAGGTCATTCTACAGTTGTTCATTCTACAATTTCAATGTAGTTATTTCAATGTCCTTGACATTCAACTCATGATGAGCATTCATCATTTGGCTTAGGGTGTCCAATTGCATGTTTGAGATCTTGGGTAGCTCTACTAATTTGTCTTCCAATCTACTTGCCAAAACTCTTTTGTCTTCTTCAATCATTGCCTTGTCTTCTATAGCTTTCTTCTTTTGTTCAGTCACCTCACATAGCAGTATAGCTTGTGATTATTGTTCCAACTTGAGATCTCTAATTTCTTTAGATTGTGCTCTATTCTTTTCCATGAGATTTGCAATTGTTGCATCAAATTCATAGGAGTTACCATCTACAAATAAATTTGTAGTATCAATCTCTTTGTATTGTGTGTTATTTTTTGCCATAGCAATCTCTTTCATTCTCTTTAATGAACTTCTCAAAGCATCTCTAGCTTCATTTAGTTGTTGTAGTAAGAGATGTATCTCAATCTCCTAATTCTCAATGATCTTTCCCAACTTGTAAAATTCCATTTCAAGATCTTTTCTCCAAGTTGTAAGGCTTCTCATAATGAGAACTCAGCTCTAATACCAATTGTTGGAAATAAAAATAGGAAATATATACTTCTAGGGGGGGCGAGGGGTGATGAATTAGAAGTACTAGTCCTTAACCAATAAAACTTTTAACTTTAAAACAATGCATGCATTAACACATTGAAATAACATGTTAAGTAAATACATCCACATAAAAACTTAACACAAGATATGATTACCTAGTAATCCTCCAATGAGAAGGTAAAACTGGGGTGGGGATGACACTCACAATTCTTCACTACTACAGCAATAAAGTTCACTTGTTAAGGTTACATAGTTTGACCATTTTCATGATCTATCTTGTGAAAGGCCTACCCTATTAAAGGCTTATAAAGGATTGTTAGATCCTACCCTGTAAAAGGATTTTAACACCCTCTTAAAAGTGTGACTGGCTAAAGGACTTTAGAACACTCATTTGGAATGTCACCCTATTAAAGGATTTTACAATGACTATTAAATCAACCTTAGTCCAAAGGATTTCGCCCTACTGATATAGTTGTTAGAAATTAATAGTAGAATGTTTGATCTGATACACTTACAAATTTTTCCTTATTAATTTCAAGTCACAGTTTTGTCCATCTTGATCCTCTTGATCTGTTATAACAATTTTTTATAATTTCTCCTCTATTATACAAACTAATTCTACAATTCTTTCAAACTTCTAAGTCACCTTGAATGCTTTATGATCAATTTCACTTCCTTCAATTCTTCACTCGCATCACTTCCTCACATATACATACACAAATACTAAATTATGGGGCTTTGTCTGCCTTTTTAAAAAAGAATTTGGTGGCTTAGGGTTAGGTATGAATGTATGACTAAGATTTATTCATTTTCCCACTTAAGTACTTCCTTTTTTCTGATTGGTTGCATGTTGATCGCATAGGGAATACAAATAGATTCGATCTTACCTTCAAAGCTTTGAGATCTATCCATAAGTCAGCTATAAAATGATTTACATAGTTGTTTTTGCCATCACAAACAACTAGGTCCATTCTGTATTACTCAACACTTGATAATACTGATGTTTGACACTTACTATAACTCTGTCTTGCTCGGCACTTAAACTTGATCAGCATCCACTGCTCACTTGACACTTGAATTGCTTAGCATGAGTGACTCGACACTCATTGCAACTTGACATCTATACATATTATACTCAACATGTGCTACTAGCTCAGCATAAACTTAGTAAATATCTTAAGTGTGTTGACACTCAATTGTCAAAACCAATTTGAGATCAACACTGTATAGTCTATGTGGCATGTAATTTTGGCCTCATTTGTCCTTTAGAGGTCAAAGACTCCTAACCCCAATAAAGAAAATATGATGGATTCTTCATCTATCTTGATAAGTCCTCGTAAGCAAGTGTACTTGCAATATAAATCCAAGTGACTTCTCTGGAGCAAGAAAAGCCCTTCATGATTCGTTGAATCCAAGAGTTGTTGAGAATACTAAGATCAATCTTAGGCTTAATCAACTAGGAAATAATCTTCTTTTCTTTGGAATCAATCACTCTCTTTGGAATCAAGATGTGAAGTTGTGAGCAAACCATCTTCATTTTCATTGAAATGATATCTGAGAATACAAAAACTACAAAAGGTTTAATGTAATCAAAATTTGTTGTAAATTAACATTATGTTGATGCCATTTTATGTTAAATATGATTACAATCCTCAGACCGAGGAGAAAAGGAAGAAAACTAAAAGTTACATCAGAAAATAATAATATTTCTCTAAATTGTTTTAAGTTAATAACTGAGCTGAATAAAATTTCTAAACATTTTTGTGTGCATATCAAGTATTTTT
This sequence comes from Cupressus sempervirens, assembly GCA_028749045.1. Classification (NCBI taxonomy): domain Eukaryota; kingdom Viridiplantae; phylum Streptophyta; class Pinopsida; order Cupressales; family Cupressaceae; genus Cupressus; species Cupressus sempervirens. The sequence continues at coordinate 475,957,063 of CM053786.1, forward strand.
GTTTCAGAAACTTTCTATTTACAAGTGTAACATGGCCAGGAAGCCTTCAATTATCACTCACATGGTTGACAGTATGACTGATAATCTAAGACAAACTTGTGTTGAAGCAACTGACATGGAAAATGTTGTCCTTGATGGTATGTATTGGCAAGTGCTAGCTTTCAAATATTCCAAATCCATCTTTTGACTTTATTTGTTGGGGAATATAGTTACATTGTTCATTTTTTCACAAGAAGTTTTTGACATTATGTTTTTAAGGTAATCAAATTCTTTCTCTTTTTATATTTGGTTAACTAGTCAGAGACCCTAATTGTCACAAGCAAAGATAAAATCTTGTTAGGAGAAGAAACTCTATGGGGTTTTTACCCTGTTGAGACCAAAACAAAAGTGGGTAGAATTTGTGCAAAAGTAAGTTATCATACTTATCAATTATTAGTTATTATGGATTTTTCGGTGATATGAGACTTGTAGCTATTACTATTGAAAAATGCTAATTTTTTTCCTCTTAGTTTTAGTTATCAGTATACATACATGAAAATATGGTACTCTTCATTATGTTATAATTGTTTTTTTCGAGTTGGTGTTTTTGAAAGTTTTATCTATTTTGGAAACTCTCCCCATTTCCTTAGTATAATGTGACTTAATTTGGATGTTAATTAGTAGGTGTTTCATGGGACTAGTTGAATGAGCATTTGAGGTTTAATGTGTTTGACACGATTTATCGATATTGTCAAGGACATGACATATACCTATTACTGTGTACTTTTTAAATATTCCTATACCACTGAGCCTATTACTATGTACTTTGTTTATATTGGAGAAGTTGAATCTAAGGCTTGATCAAATGGAACAAAGTCAAAAAATTAATAAAAAACTAAAACCAATTGAAAAAGAAAGACAACATGCTCTTTTGAAAGTTATAAACATTAGTGATTACACATAAACCAAGGAGGACTTTGTACAATGATGTGCGACCATGTTCAATTAGAGAGAATATTAAGATCTAAATCTATATTTTAATTATGGAAATTAAATCCACTTAGAACCACACCTTGAATTTCTACACATGATTGATGGTTTGAACAACATCATTTTTTAGTACCATATCCTAAACTACAATGAAGTCATGCAGTCCTCCCCCCAATAGTTTATCACCTTGCACATTATCCACATTGAAATTCATTGGATTCTTGGGGTAAACTTGAATACAGGCCTACAAAAAAGATCTCATTAAAATGATATCAATTTCACCATAAAAAAAAAAAAAATAGAAATGTTGAAATAGATCTCATACATCTGCAACAAGGGAACACATAATGCTTTCTAGTCCAAATTATTTATTGGCAATAGGAGCTTTCATCGTAAGGGTCACTTGCTCTTTATTCTTAACATCCATATTTTCTAAACTTGGTTCTACCAATTCATCTAAAAGCTCAATTTCTTGAACAAACAAGAAAAAATATTACCAACAAAAAATACTAGAAACAAAGTAAATAGGTATTATTAATTTTTGACAAAAAGAAAATCCCATGTAATAAAATATCTTGAGGTTTTATTTGTTTTCTAATTGCATGCAAGAAAAATATCTACCTTGCTTATGGATTTTGTGTAGCCACTTATTATCTTACTGGGATGCAATCCCATTCTAGTGAGCTCTTCAACTCCTTGAAGAAGCTCCCCTGAAAATGATATTGTCAAATTGGCACCATCTCCAATCTCTTCATTTTTCTGGTTTATTTTGTGTACAAAATACAAACCCCATATTTTGATGGTTATAATTTTTCCTTCTTTTGATTGTTTTGGGTTTAATTTCTATTTCCTTGTGCAGATATTGAAAATGGTTAACGTTGTGGCTGCCAAGGTTGAAGGAGATGCTAATTCACCAATATTTGTATTGGAAGATGAGATGAAGATTATTCCTTTTTTTTTTTTCTTATTTTAGAATAATTTTTTGTAGTTTCTTATTTTATTATTTTCTATGGAATAACTATTATGCTTGTGCTTCTTAAGTGATACAATCTAGTAATGAAGTTAGTAGTTAGAATTAGAGGTTTATTGTTGGGCATTCATTTGTCATTATCAAGCCCAATAATCTACAAATACTTATCTTCTAACACAAATGAATGTTGGAAATGGATTGAATGCATGCGCCTTAATTTTGAGGAAATAAGGTAAGATGACATGGTGACTGTTGCCGACTCTAATTAGTGTATTTAAGATTATTCCAAAAAAAGTGAGTTTATCCTTGATATGGAGCCCCCTACAGATGTCACTGCACTTAACTCTTTCTTGGATACATTGGGTAGTTCCAGAAGTTCATTAAGAACCCTGTATAAAAATCCTATTGCTTGGATAAGTTGATTTGAAATGGAAATCCATACACATGGGAGATTTCATAAGGAGAGGTCTTCGAGGAGCTCAAACAAGACTAGTGTGTATGCCCATTTTGTCATATCTAAATTGGGACAAGGATATCTATGTTAGAGGCATCCACATGAACATAGAATTCCTTGTCCCAATTTAGATATTCCAAAATGGGCGTACAAACTAGCCTTGTTTGAGCTCCTTGAAGGCCTCTCCTTGTGCAATCTCCCATGTGTATGGCTTGTCATTTCGAGTCAACTTATCCATCCAATAAGATTTTTATGAAAAGTTCTTAATGAACTTCGAGAAGTATCCAATGTGTCTAATAGAGAGTTAAGTCTAGTGGCATCCATAGGGGGCTCCATATCAAGCATAAATGTCAATTTTTTTGGAATCATCTTCAATCCAATTTTCATTTTTTTTTTTTAAAGTAGGTTGGCCCAAATTTCCACCAATGCTAGTATGAGTTGGTCAAAATTTGTATTTAGTCAAAAATTTGACCAACTAATTGATATTGATTCTCATTGACAAGGATGGGATTTTTTTTACCAAATTGTGCATTGATATTTTAGTGTTCAGAAGACTTGCTCAAAATTTTGATAAAAAAATTGCGACAAAGCTATTGGTTGAAAATTTGACCAATATTGGTTGAAAATTTGACCAATATTAGTAAAAAATTAGACCAATTTTGGTCAAAAAATGAGTCAAAATGTACTAGTGCTACTTGATCCAACACTCATGAACCTCTTAAAACTTCAAAGCTTTTTAAAATACCTCCATCAAATAAAGAGCCTAATGATTTCCATGTTGACTATGCCTATCCTCAAGGGATACCTCTAAAAGAAACTCAAACTAACCTTCACTTGGATGCAAACCTTTTCCATGCTACTACGGCTAAATATCATCAAACTCCATGCAATGTTATGCCTACTTTAGCTAGTCCTCCATTATCTCTTCAAGAGTTTATCATGTAAACCTCACATTCTCTCTTGTCTTTAGAAGTGTCTCCATGTCAGGAGGACTCTAAAAAAGATAAAGCTATAAATTTCAAGAAAGATCAAGATCAAGAATCCTTTCATCTCCTTCAAGAAGTCACTCTTCCATATCCTACATCTAACTAATCTCCTAAGTATGATGAAGACTCCACTTCCACTATTTCCCTTGATCTTAGTGAAAATTATGAGAAAGTTTCTATGCTTATGCTGTCTAAAGAAACATGTTAAGATCAAAGTATCCCCTCTTGTTATACTTCTCCATATCAGATTCAAAACTATGCTCAAGGTTCAAATGATCCTAGTAAAAATGTTGCTCCTATCAAAGCTACTCATGAGTCTATTGATAGCCATGGTCACATTGCTCACTTTAAAGATATTGATATCCCTACTCACTATCAGTTTGCATCTCCCAAATCTATCCTTGGTCCTTATCCATCTAAGCTAAGGCCTTCCTACCTTCCATCCATATTGGGACCATATGTTCCTCCATCTCCTACTTTCACTCCTAGTTCACCCCCTAGCTCTCCTATCATACCTCAAGATCAACAAAGATACTCACCCTTGAAAAATTTCCATCCATCTATCCATATAATTCATTCCTATAAACCTTATTCATCCACAAATCTCATGTCTTTTGGAAGCAATTTGGATGATCAACTTAAGAACAAACACAAGAATCTATTTATAAATGAAGATCACAATGTCCCATATAATTGATATGTGAATACAAAGAAAGAACAATTATTCAAGAGACCAAAAAGTTCCACTACCCAAAGAGCTAAATAAAATAAAATATGGGTTCCTAAACCCATTATTGAAGAAATGTGTTCTAAAGCATCCAAAGGAAATTCTAAAGCTATATGGATTCCCAAGTCTCTCTTGAAAGACTTAAATATTGAACATAAATTTAAGTTGACATTCAAGCTTCCAAAGGCTTCCACTCCATCTTCTTACAAACATATTCATAAAAATCTTTCGATGCCTTCCACTTCATCTTCCAAAATTGCTCTGCTACCTCATACATCTAAACCTCAAGCTATTTCATTCATGATTCCTCCATCATTCCAATAGCCTTCAAGGTGTGTGTCAATGTTGATTTTGCCCAATATTTTAGCTACCCTCATGAAATCCTCTAAAGCTTACACTTACTTGATATCCATACTCCTACAATCCTTTCAAGACATGAAATATTATACTCCATATACTTATCCTACTACCATCTCTCTTCCTTCACCCTATCAACATATTTGAGAATACTTACCTATGGTCTTGCTTATTATGACTTTTCTTTCCTATAAGAGCACTATCTAACTTGAAAAAAGATTAAGCTCTTTCTAAAAATTCAAAAAAAAGGAAAAAATAGAAAAAAAAAAAAGAAAAAAGAGAGAAAATATACCTTTGTGAAGACCACTTCTTGTGGCACCTTGGTAGTGAAATTAAAGAGAAAATAAATTTGTTCTATAGTGAAAACCACTTCTTGTAGTGTGTTGGATAAGTACCATGATGAAAACCTAGTAAATAGGCATCATGTGTAATTCTTCCATCACCCATCTACTTCCTCTTCCTCTTTGATCTTGACAATGTTGAGCTATCATTGTGTATTGGCTATCTTATTCATCGAATTTCCTATTGTGCTTTCTTATTCATTCATAACCTTCATATCTAGCTTCATTATTATTTCTCTATCCCATTACTATCCTATCTAGTTGACCCCTTGGTCTTGATCAGAATAAAGAAAAACATGGTTCTTAGGCCTCTTGACATGTCTAAATCTTTAGACTACACTTTCATGCTAGCTCACTTATTGTCTTCCACTTCTTATCCCATATGTTATCTTGCTTGTTGGCTTCACTGCTTATCCTACATGCTATCTTTCTCATTGCTTCCATTATTTATCCTAAATATACTTCATATGGTTATTTTTCTCTTTCCATAACTTTGGTACTGTTGAGGAGTCAATCATTTAGGATCATTTTCACTTTCTTCGTACTCCTTTCTTATCCATCTCTGCTTATCCACTAGCTTGTTGCTCCATCATGTCCCACACCTTGCTAGATATTGGAACAAATTGATGTGCTCTTTCTTAAGAGTGAGTAATCTCTAAGTTATCTTGAAAATCCAAAAAAATCATATATGATGTTGAAAAGATACCAAAAAAAAATACAAAAAAATTGAAAAAGTCTTGAAAAAATATGCCAAGTGGTGAAAACCTAGAAACGAGTGTTACTTGATACCCCTGTACCTCTATCTATCAATCTCATTCATTTCACAACACACTTCCTAGCTTGGAATTGTCTCTTGTCCTCATCTAGGGGGCATGATTTCTCAACTTGTTGGGGTCTTCTTGTGCATTAGAGTTTCTTTGGAAACTCATACAAAATAGTGTTTCTCAACACTTCTCCCCTTGACATTAAGTGATTCTCAACACTTTTCAGATACCTTACCTATAGTTTAGGATGCTATGATATTTCTCACTATTTGATACAAGTCACACACACACTTAAACATTAAACTTGTTGAACTCTGAAAAACTTATCTTCTTTGTATGTTGCCTATGATGATTTCTCTACTCAGTGTTCCCTCCCTAATATTCTTTCAAGGATGTCATGGACTAGAATATTGGGGGCATGTGGCATGTTTTAATTTTTTTCTGCTTGTGGGTATACTTTTTAGTCTAAATTTGTTGAGAGAATTTATGTTTGACCTACTTAACACTTTTGAACTATAATGTATCATATTTGTCTATTTTTGCAAGACCAAACTCAGTGGTTATCTTGGCACTTATGCCTTGATACAAGAATAATATTTCTATAGTAAACTTAGGAGATCTAACTGCATTAGTCATCTTGACTTACATGTCTTTGATGCTTAGGTTGGATTCCCACATTTCTATCTGACATAGATCATATTCATATCCTCATCATTTTACTAGTGATTTTTGTATGATATTCCAATGTCCCTAATAAGACTCAATGATAAAAACTTGGACCCAATTATTCAACCCTTGCAATTGCAACTTTTCATACTAGCTTGCATTCTAGGGTTCATTCCAGCTTAGCTTTCATTTTTCATGTTGAGAGAGCTCTCTTCTTTCATGGATGTGTCAGCTAATTGTGTTCATCCTTCTCTTACCTCTTCTTGATTTTATCTTATCTCTTCTTTCTTATTTCTCACTTCTTTTCTATCTTACCATCTCATCTATGTTTTTGACCTATCTTTTCTAATCTCGACATCCTGGATCCATTTTTGGGTTCAAAATCCAAATTTAGGTTCACCTTGCTAGTCAAAATTTTCTTCCTTCTTCTATGTAGTTAACTAACCTATTGAGGCTTAATCTTTTAATCTTGTTGGGGATTCAAAAATCATCATTTCTACTCTCTTTCACTCTTCACTTTCATTTATATTTCATCTCATTTCATCTTTCTTCTTTCTTTGACCCAATCCTTATGCTTTATCTTTCTTGATTAAACTTAATGAAACTGGGGCATATCTTCATTACTTGGTGGACACTCTTTGGTCTTAATATCGCATCTATCATCATGAAATTTTTTTTGTTATGATTTGATTAAATCCATATTATTTTTGCATCTCGTCTATCTCATTTTTTCCCAATTCTGAGCGGATAGGAATATGCTTTCATTGTTACAAATTGCTTTCTGCTACAACTATCTATTTTCTCTTGATCTATCTACTTTCTTTTCTTGACATATCAGTGCTCATATTGAATACTAATATTTTCTCTTCTCTCTCCAAATATTCAGTATTAATGCTAATATACTATGCATTGAGGATCTGCTATCTCTATGTGCTTCATTCTTCAGAGTCAAATCTCTCTATTATCTTGGCTTCTTCATTCTTTGACACAATGTATGTCAATCTCATGTCAAGATATATTGTGAATTAGTGTCAAATACTTAGTCATAATGAAAGAAAGTAGTAACTAAGTTACCGATTTATAGTGTTAATTGAGCTCACAAAGCAACCAACCTATCAATGTTAACCTTGTAGAAAGTAAGTAGTGTCAACTGAGTTGACAATTCCCATCAAGCTACAATGTCAACCTAGTTCATAGTATCCATCGAGCTCCAGTGAGAACCAAGTTGAGAAGAGTATTCTTGTTCCAATATAATGATCAAGCTAGAAGAGCAGTGTGAATTGAGTCAAGAGTGTCTACTAAGTGAGCATGAACTGAGAATCTAGAATCAACCAAGTGTCAAAGTTAGCCAAGGTGATAGTGTTGCCTGAGTATCTTCACCATTGCTCGAGTAAGCCATTGGACTTGAGTTAAAACATTGGGCTGACTTGGTAATTGATTTTAGAATTATTTATGTTGTAGTCAACATATGAAGGAATTATTTGGATGGATATTAGTATAAAGTATTTTGTTTATCCAAATATGATATGTAAGAATTATAATTGAAGAACATTAGTGAATATGGAAGAGTAGATTGTTTGAAGGCTACAAACATTCCAAGGAAAAGAAGAGACTCATCTATCACAGTTAGGTGATTAGTTTACTTCAAAGGATCTTCATCAGCAATCATAGTTGCATATCAAAGATCAATCCACTGATTCATCCTACTAGGTGCATCCATCCCAAATCCTTTAAGTAGGTGGAGCTAACAAACCTTTGCAAAAAATCCTAACAGAGTACATATCGAATTGTATTATATAAATCCTTTCACAAGGTGGACCTAATAGTCCTTATTACTATTAACTGAGTAAGATCACTAGAAGTGATTCATTTGTAAGCCTTAATAGGCCAACTTTATTAGTACAGTAGTGAAGCATTGTGGGTGTCATCCACACCACAGTTTTAACTTCTACTTGGAGGGTTTTTGGGTTACCAAATATTGTGTTATGGTGTTGTTAATTTACTGCTTTATGTTTCTTGCATGAAAGTAGATTAGAAAACTTAACAAAGTGGATTGAGTAAAATAAGTTTAAGTGGTTCTTGATTCACCTCTCAATCACCTAGCTTGCATTACATTTTTAATAATTAGTATCAAATCAAGGTTCTCTTATCAGAAGTTTACCAAATTGAGAGAAAAGATCAGAGACAATGGAAGTATAGAAGCTAGAGAAAGTCATTGAAAATGAAAAGTTAGATCTACATGTGGCCATGGAACAAATCAAGAAACTAAAGGATCAACTCTCTCAATCCTTTAAAAGAAAAAAAGAATTGGCAAAAAATATGAATGACAATCCATACATAGAAGAAATAATTCAAGTTATTTACAAAGAGAAGTTTAGATGTATCTATAGAAGATCTACTTGGAAAAAACCATATTCCACAAGAAGATGTCAGAAAATTGAAAAGTGAACAAGAGGCTCATTCAGTCAGGATATGTGAAGTCATGGAACAAAAGAACCAAGATGGAAATGAAAAAAAATGGCATAAGATGACATAATATTACTCAACATCAAGGTAGAAGAAAAGAACAATGAAATCCACCAATGTTCACTAATTCAGACAGATATGGAAAAGAATCTAAATAATGCAAATCAAGAAGTCATCAATCTAAGGACAACAAATGAAAGACTCATGAGTGATCTTAGAGCAAAAAGAGAAACCAGTGAAAGAATGATGAGATCACAAAAAAGCATGGATTAGTTAGCTAAACCATCTCAACATAGACACAAAGGGAAAATAGGAGAATAATTACTATAGGGAGCTCACAATAATTAAAGACCTACATACAATCATTGTGGAAAGGTAGTACATATGTCAAAAAAATGTTGGAGCAATGGAAAGTCAAAATTTAATGGAAAATGTTACAATTGTAACAAACCTGGACATAGTGCAAGTGAATGCATAGAGAAAATCAAGTTTAAAGGAAAATGTTTTACATGTAATAGACAAGGTCATAAATATTCAGAGTGTAGAACCAAGAATTGGAATCCTATTGAACAACTTGCTAAAGAAATATTTGGTTTGGACTACAACACTTGGTACATATGTTATATATATGAAGAGTTTGGATACATAGGAGCTAATTGCATGAAAACTCACTTTAGAAAGAGGAATCCTACCAAAAGATGCTATGTATGCAAAGAACTTGGTCATCTAGCAAAGAACTGCATGAATAGAGGTAAAGTTGAAGATGAAAAGAAATCAAAGGCCAACAAGACTAGGACTCAAATGAAGTAGCAATGGGTGAGGAAATCTCTAGAGAATTCAAGTGAAAACAATGAAGTTATTGACACCCAAGATAGTGGATTGGGTAATTCAATTATCTCTACTTGAATAGGAAAGGAGACCATTAGAGTTTTGATCATATTCATATTCCACATCAATTCAAGTCACCTAGGCACAAAATTTTAGATCAGTATATCGGATGCACTTGAACAGAAGAAAGTCATAAACATGATTGAATTGTTAGTTCTAACCGTGTCACTCCTTAGGCCTAACCAAGCTGTTAGACCTAACTGAGTTATCTCTTAGACCTATCCGAGTGTAGATAGACTCAACCAAGTCATTGACTCAACCAAGCATCATTTACCTACCCAGATATGAACCATTAATGGATCCCTAATATTGAAGAAATTGAAGTTTCATTTTTTAAGAAAAATTTAGAGTTTTCAAGAGTACAACATTCCTCGAGCCCCCCAAGTGATTTAGAGAAAAATTATTGAAGAAAAGTCTCAAGAAAAGTCACCATATTCAAATCCTTCATCAATGGAGTAGTATGGAAGCATATTCCAGTGCAAAGGTCAAAAAGGGTTTAGAAATGTTGGTAAAGAGTTCAGACTGTATCCCTCCAAAATTCAAGCTATATCCAACAATTGCCGAGGATAAGGATCCACAAGGAGTAAATTCATCAATTCCTCCTAGGGTACTTCTCATTCACGATGTCAGATCATTTTATCACTATTTTAACCAAGAAATAGGAAATTTCAAGCTAGATCAGGCCTATGTAGAATTATGTGAAAATGATGTGTTGAAGCCAGAACACAAGCATTTGAAGGTCAAGGGTTTGACCCACATCATCAACATGCAAATAAATTTTTGAATCAAATGGATCAGGCTTATACTAAGCTAAGTTCATGACAAGTCATTCTAGTTAGAGTAGACCTATCATGTCACCAAGAAGATGATTCATAGGATAACAGGGTATCCTATGTTGGAGAAGTCAAAGGCTACCAAAACCCTAGGATAATCAAAATTGGCAAAGATAACCCTAGATGAATGTGATGGTAGAGCTATAAAATTAAATAATGTGTTTGACATGGAGATCAAGTTTGGCATCCATTTTATTGCATACAACATCTATAGTTCAAGCCATCTGGACGTGTCATGTGAAGTTGTAAACTTGACATAAAAGGTTGTGAAGAATAATCTATCTTTTGATCTTATCAAGCTTCAACACACCCAGTTGAGCAAGAACATGGAGAGTATTCAAGCTTCTAAGAATAATTCATGTAAGTTTGGTTCAATCTTAGTATGTTTATTCTTTTATGTATAGAAATTCTTTCCTTCAAAAGGAAATGTTGTTTGGAGAAAGAACACTCCAACATTGTATCAAATTACTAAATTCATAAAGGAGATGGGTGAGAACCTTGAAAGAAACATGGATGCATACTTTGATAACTTCAAGGAAAGGATGTAGAGTAGGCTTAGGATCCCTAAGAAGTTGGTTCAGGATTATGAGGAGGATATATTCTTCCTGGTTGATTGTGATAGAGTTCATATACAAGGTTTAAAACCTAGGATTACATGGGTAAAACCCTTGGCATATGAGGTAAATATTGATGATACATGAGACATTATTGAGGCTTTCATAAATGAGCTTGTGGACCCCAAGGCTACATATTTTAGAACATATGAGGAAGCCAAGACAAGAATCTCACTTGAAATTTAGATTCATCAATTTTTGAAGAGACAAAAGAAGAGGCTGGAAAACATAGGAAAGAAACTTGCCAAATAAAATTCACCTCTCAAATTCATTGAAGGAAAGGGTGATGATATAGAAGAGGAAGATGAAGAAGAAGATTCAAGTGAAGATGAAGCAAAATAAGAGGTAAAGGAATCTCCTAAGAAGAAGGTGAAGAGCCCATCAAAAACTCCACCAAGGAGAACAACAAGGTCTACTCCTATGTTTACTGCCGCCAAGATAAGGAGCCAAAGAAAGAAATTGGAGCTTGATGATGTAGATGATGATGATGAAGACAATACTTCTATCATCTCACTCAAAAAGCCACCACCTACCTCTGAACAAAGACTAAAGAAACTAAAAGAAGGCACTAGGATGTTAGATCTTAGATATCTAAAATATGAAATAAGAAGCAAGGATGAGAAGAAGCAGATTGAAGATGCAATGGTTGAGAACATGGAAAAGTGGAAATATGAACCTTCTGATCTTAAAGGGAAAGCTTAAAAAGCCCTACTAAATGTTTTATATCGCCATTGGGATAATGTAGTGAAAATAAAAAAATACATCAGAGAGAAATCTTTGAGAAAAATAATGCCAAATCTCTCTGACAAAGAAATCGAGGAGGCAATGTCTAGTCATGAAAGTAGACATACTCCTAGATTTAAAGCTTTCCAAAATTTGTCCAATAAGATAGAAGATGTTGTGCATTCCATAAAAAATATGTGGAAAATAATTTTTGATATTAAGGAAGAAGGAGATCTTCCAGAGATTCAAAAAATTAAGGATTTTGATGCTAAGAAGATTTTTGTAGAGGTCATGGCATCACTTCCTACCACTCCACCTAAGGCAACACTAGAGAAACAATCCATTAAGTTTAACCTAGTTCAATCAAGTTGTGAAGTGAAGATTGTTATACCTTCATCGAGCTCTCTCCTAGAGGTAACCAAAAAATATGTCCCCATAATCTCAACCAAGCTATGAAGTGAAGATTATTACACCTTCATTGAGCTCTCTCCCAGAGGTAAGAGAGAAACAAGCCCCCATAGTATCAATCAAGCTACAACAAAAGGACTTGATTAACAAAGGTAAAGAAATGTTTCCTTCTTCAAAAGTCAAGAGCAAAGAAAAAGATAAGACTATTGATGACATCGATATAGATGAGGAGATTATGATCCCAAACTAGGATCAATCCAATCTATTTGTTGAACAAATAGATATTTTGGGAGAATGGTGGAAGAAAAGAGCCAAGTAGTAGATGCTAAGGGCTGAAAGAGATAGAAGAAAAGTTTTGGAAGATATCAAAGAAATATTTGTGGATGTTCTATCTATAGAGGTAAATGATAAAGCCCTTATCATTGATCAATTAATTGATATTTTTCATAAGTTCAATGAGGACATTGATGGGTAGGAAAACTTATACAAGATGAAAGGAAGTTTTAGAACAAAGTGCTAGAAAATATAACACATAAGATAGAAATTGATCAAGTAAAACGATATACTTTAATTTCTATGTTAGAAATTGTTTGTCAATATTGTTGTATCTTTATTTGTAAATTTAATTTATTCCACTAACTTTACCAAGGAAATGAAAGAGAAACTGGCCAAAATTGACATGGACTAGAAGGATAGTGCAAATCAGTTGGCATTTAATCCAAGCTCCAGTTCCATTCATTTTGCAAAAACCAAATTTTTGAAAGATATTTAGGCATAATTTCTAAGGGAAGAGTTCAGAATAAGAGCAACATTGATTGATATACATAGTGTGATACTTCCCCACATGGACACCAATGTAGAAGAGAATGGATCATGCAAGGACATTTGTCAAAGACACAAATCTGTCAATTGTAGATCACATGCTCAAGTTATAAATAGAGCTTTAGATTAATCTACACATCTTGAAGGTTCTACAAGATAACTGGGACAAGACTTTGTCTGTAATTTTGAAGGTACACCATGATTTTCTTTCTTATTTTAGTATAACCTTGTAAATTTTTGGCATTTGTAAAAAAAGCAACCGGGAAAGTATATAAGGAGAAAAGTACATTAAACAAGGGGAAAAGTATATAAAGGAAGTATATGTACATACTTATACATATGAATGTGAAATTATGTATAGTAAGAAATATATGTAATAAGAAAAAAAATGAAAAAATAATTTTTAAAAATAAAAAAATAGAGTTTTCAATTCAAACCAAGTTGCAGAGTCATTATTGCAAACCAAGCTATAGAAAAGAGCATACTCAAAGGTGGAGTTTGACTAAAGAAATTTTTATTTCAGATCTTATGCATGATAAATTTTTTGTCACTAATGCCAAAGGGGGAGATTGTTAATCTCATGTCAAGATATATTTTCAATTAGTGTCAAAACACTTACTCATAATGAAAGATAGTATTAACCAAGTTACTAGTTTGTAGTGTTAATAGAGCTCATAAAGGAACTAAGCTATCAATGTTAACCTTGTAGAAAGTAAGAAGTGTCAACCAATTTGATAGTTCCCATTGAGCTGCAGTATCAATAAAGTTGACAGTATCCGTCAAGTTTTAGCGAGAACTAAGTTGAGTAAAGTATTCTTGTTCCAATATAATGATAAAGATGGCAGAGCAGTGTGAACCGAGTCAGTAGTGTCTACCGAGTGATTGGTATGAACCGAGCATCTAGTATCAGCCAAGTGCCAGAGTTAGCCAAGATGATAGTGTTTCCCAAGCATCTAGTATCAACTAAGTGCTAGAGTTAGCCAAGGTGACAGTGTTTCCCAAGTACCTCCAACATCACTTGAGTAAGCCATTAGGCCCAAGTTACAACACTAAGCCAACTTGGTAATTGTTTTTGGAATTTTTTATGTTGTAGCCAACCTAGGAAGGAATTATTTGGATGGATATAAGTATGAAGTATTTTTTTTATCGAAATATGATATGTAAGAATTGTAATTGAAAAACTTTAGCAAATATGGAAGAGAAGATTGTTTGAAGGCTACAAATATTCCAAGGAAAGGAAGAGACTCATTTATCATAGTTAGGTGATTAATTTACTTCAAAGGATATTCATCAATAATTAGACTTACACATTAGAGATCAATCCACCGATTCATCTTAACAGGTGCATCAATCCCAAATCCTTTAACTAAGCAGACCTAACAGTCCTTTACATAAACTTCTTATAGAGTACATACTTGATTTTATTGTATAAATCCTTTCACAAGGTGGACCTAATAGTCCTTATTAATCTTAACTAAGTAAGATCATCAGAAGTGATCATTTGTATGCATCAACATGCCAACTTTATTACTACAGTAGTGAAGCATTGTGGGTTTCATCCCCACCCTAGTTTTACCTTCTACTTGGAGGGTTTCTAGGTTACCAAAAATTGTGTTATGGTGTTGTTACTTTACTACTTTATGTTTCTTGTATGAAAGTAGATTAGACAACTTAACAAAGTGGATTAAGTAAAATAACTTTAAGTGGTTCTTGATTCACTACCCCCTCAATCACCTAGTTTGCATTACATTTCCAATAATGTGTTCCTAGATCAATCACACATCAATCAAAGAGGCAAAAATGTAATCACTGTAAAATGGTCATCTAGACTATGAGCCCCCTTTCTAGATTTTTTTCATAATTTATCTAATGCTTATCCTCGATCGAATCTCCAAAAATCCAATTATTTGATTTTATCCTATAGTTTGACCACTTTATCTTAAGTTAATATTTAATTAAAAGAACATGTCCCCCTTTAAATAAAATAATATTTTCCAATCATGTCTTATCCTAAGTTGCACACAAAAAATTATTTCCCTTATTTAAAAATAAAATAAAAGACATTTTTTTCCCACATGGGGGACAATAGTCAACTCTTTGTCACGATTGGTGGAAATGCTTGTGCACATAGATCATTCTCACTTTCAAACTCCACCCTTGGTCACATGCATCTTGGCTCATGATCTCTATCATCCATTTTTATTTAAAATGGAGAGTTTTCTCCTCACTTCACAACTCTACTCTTTTACTAACATTATACTATAGGATTGAAGATCTCATACTTGTGGAGCTCCCCTTCTTCTATCTTCTATTCTTCATTCTTCATGCTCCTCATTCATTCTAGTTTATCTCCATGCTTATAGCTTAAATAATTTGGTCTAAATAGGGGTTGTAATACTTATTTTATAGTTCACCTTACATTCTACTTTCTCTCATGTAGCTTTATTTGTATTACATTCATTCTAGATTCTTGGATATTGGTAGTCCTGCCTCTACTCTTTGAGTATTCTATTCTATGGTGCACCTTGCAAGGGTTTTTATAGATAGGTTCACTTGAGATCCACTATGTCATAGCTCTTGCACATCATAGATAGGAAACTATAAGTTGCCTCTTGAGATCCTCTCTTTCATGGGTATTCTCAAGAATAATGGTTTATAGAAGTGTGACACTTCTTGTACACCAAGGAGCTTTCAAAGATCTTGTGGCCTCACTCTCATATTTGCATGTCATAGTAGCTTAATATCATATTGCATTAGTATAGTTTCTTTTATGCATTACAATAGAACATCTAGTTTAATTAGAAGGATTGTAACACTCTCATCTTGCTAGTTATCTTGCATTTCTTACATTTTATGTAGCTTAGTTGCATTTTTGCATAGCATCTAATATTGTTTCTTGGACACTAGCATCCTTGTTCTTGTCTTAGAATCTCCCATTTCATAGTTTATTTTCAAGTGGCTACATTCTTATTCTCACCTGAGAGCCATTCTATTTCTATTTGAAGTCCTTTGCACATCATGACTAGGGAGCTCTATATCGACATTTGAGGCTCTTAATCCATGAGATCCCACAAATAGAAGGACTTACAGAAGTGCACATTTCTCTATGTACAACAATAAATATTAAAAAAATCATATTCCAAGATGGTTACTCTAGTTTTGCACCATAAGATTCTTTCAACCATGTCACAATAGATTCTACCTATGTACCTATTTCCATCCATCTGGCATAGAGTATGTACTTCTATCATTGCCACTGGGTATATTCCACTTTATAACCTTAAATTTATAGAGTGTGGATTTCCTTCTTGTTAGTTGCCATTAGCCTAGGGATGGCTACTACTTTTTGGATTGATGTGGCTTTCTTCTTAGTCTATTCGGCTATGGGATCTTCCTTATTATGAAATCCTTCCACATTGATAGGATTTTGTGTTTGAGTAGACCAGTTCCTTTCCTTTCTTAAGTTGGAAGTCCTTCTCTTATATGTTTTTTTCATCTCGATCTAATAGTCATAATAAAATTTAGCTTTAACATATCTAGTATTTTCCCTAACTCCAAGATGTGTGACCAATTGGGTTGAATATTGAATGTTATTCTATACAATGGTACAAATTTGGCCTTTATTACAAACTTAGGAATCCTATTTATGATAGAAATGACCCATACTTTTCCATAGTATGTGATGCTTCCACTATTTGAAACATTTTTCTATCCAACCATAGGCTTTCTTGTACATTAAATGCATGAGATGGCAAGATTTGCAAGTGTTAAATATCAAGATCACTACAAATATGGTAAGCACTGCCATTGTATTTGGCATGTATTTTCCAAATGCAACAACCTCTAAGATTAATATATTAAATAATAATAAATGAATAGACATATCCCTTCATGGGACATGTCTATTTGATAATAAGATAATTAATATGATAAGAAACTTTAATCATAGTTAGATAAACACACACACATAACTTATATAATATATTAAGAACACACATATATAAAGGATAAATACATCCGAATTGACTAAAAATTTTACACTCTCTCTTAGTCAAGAAGGATAAATACATTTTGATAATCAAAGGTAACGAATGATCAATATTTTGGATAACCCAAAGATGATCGAGGAGATGATATCTAAGCTCTTAGTTGTTAGTCTCACAAAATGCATACTTACCTCATACCCAATATGTATCTATACAAAGAACTCAAAGTCAGTCAATTTAATGATATCTAAGAACTTAGTTGTAAGTATTTCAAGATGCATATTCTGATGATTTAAGTACAACACTTACTCAAAATGTATAACATAAAATTTAGCCAACTAAAGCTACCACATAACAACACTCCCTCTTAGATAGGGAGGATAAACATAAGATATATATTACACCACTAGTAATATTAGGAATGATAAGTTTTAAGGATCTCTTTGATTAGAAGATATCCATCATTATGATATCACATTTGGTATCATGAGCATTGATCTCCTAGAATACATGATATTCACCAATTAATCAAATGTAAGATATCCCATCTGATATCAAGAGTATTGGCCTCCAAAACAACTAAATGATATTCACCAAGTATTCAATGTAATAATGGCCTATCAAAATATCAAGGAAAGATATTCATCAAGTATTTAACTGTACAAACAATTTGAAGATACTCAACTTAATGATATCTAACACTTAGTTGTTAATTTACAAGATAAAGTCTTTTCATGATTTATTTCAACATTTACACAAAATGTATAGCATGATGAAAGTTATTGTAAGATCATCACCTTTCAATAAATTCTTCAAATATAAGTAAAAAATCATTTGAAAGTCATTACTTCCTAATGATAGACACAGGGTTAGGCATATTAAATGACGTAGTCATAGGCATGATACCCAAAAATTCACATGAATTCAAAGCTCCCTTTGAATATTGATCTTAAGAGCTTCTCATCCAATGCTGCCTCCAATGGAGTGCCAGACTCCCTCTAAATCTGATACGAGTCCTCCTTTTCCTGCAAGAAAATGCTCAAGAAAAGATCAAAGAAAATAGCTCTTATAGTACATATAAATAAGAGATAATACTAAAAGATAATAAATGGTTATACATAATAATATAAGATCATCTTAATATAATATAGATAAATATATACTTTAAATATATATATATATATATATATATATATATATATATATATATATATATATATATATATATATATATATATATATATATATATATATATACACATATACATGTATATGTACATATACATGTATATGTACATACATGTATATGTACATCTACATCTACATATACATATACATATGTACATGTAGATGTAGATGTACATGTACATGTACATATGTATATGTAGATGTAGATGTAGATGTACATATACATGTATGTACATATACATGTATATGTACATATACATGTACATATACATGTATATGTGTATATATATATATATATACACATATACATGTATATGTATATGTACATGTATATGTACATATACATGTATATGTACATATACATGTATATGTACATCTACATCTAATCTACATATACATATGTACATGTAGATGTACATGTACATGTATATGTACACATATACATGTACATGTACATGTATATGTGTACATATACATGTACATGTACATGTATATGTACACATATACATGTACATGTACATGTATATGTGTACATATACATGTACATGTACATGTATATGTGTACATATACATGTATATGTACATATATATATATATATATATATATATATATGTACATATATATATATATATATATATATATGTACATATATATATATATATATATGTACATATATATATATATATATGTACATATATATATATATATATATATATTACACATATATGCATATATTCCATCTTCTATATATGCATATTATAATCTATATTTGAAACATATTATTTTCTTATTAATTTCAAATATACTCCTAATCATTTCTCAATCAATATTCACTTTAATGCATATTCATGATGAAATAGATAAATACTTACCTTATTTACAAGTTTGATGGCCCTTTTAATTTTCTATCTTGGACCCACCTTTATTACCATTCTCATGCTTGTAGTGACATGGCATTTGAATCTCTCACAATTTCCTTTGTTGAGTGCTCCTCCCATTCCTTTGCAATGCTCAAGCTTTATATTGTACTTGGTTTCCAAAGTGATGATTAGCGGTGGTTATTTCTCTCCCTATCAATTTCTTCCTTTGTCCACAGAAGTAGAATAATATCTTCCATTTTCTAAGGGTTTGAATTGTAACATATCTCCTCTTTTTGTCCTTACCTCATCTTTTTCTTAGCCTTATGCATAAACATCTAGAGGTCGAGTAAATGCTTTGAATTTCTTCTAATGTGTTCATCGAATGCCATTTGAAATTTAGTGTCCTAATGGATTGACTCCACATTGAATACAATTCATTTTATTTTTTTATCGTCCATGCTCTTTTCAATTGTGGTGGTTCATCCCTTTGCACTCATGTGTCACATGAACTGACACAAGTTCATAGCAAATACTTCATGCACATTTCTCACACGATAAATATAAACTCTTCCCATAATAATAAGCACTTCTGATTAGCCCAATTCCATTTGTAATGGTGGCTTGTGTCATTATAAATGAATGATTTAGAAAATATTCTTTGATAGTGAATGCACTTCCTCCCATAAAAAAATTGGTCTTGAGATATCAAAATCAATGTCTCCATAATCTTAGAATACTAATATTAGAAGTATTATCTCAAAACTTGATTAATAGTCATGGTATAATAAGATATTGATGCAAGTGCATCTTGGGTGTAAGAGCAATCTTGCATCACCCAAAAATATTTTTATTTTCAACCTTTTCTATTTTAATAAGGACTAGTAGATAGGCGAGTTACTATTTCTAGGAACTTACTATTTTTAGCAAGTTTGTCATACAAGCTCAGAATGTCCTAATTTCAAATGTGGACATTCATCTTGGATATATCAACCTACCAATTAAGGCTTAGTTTCATATCATACATATTCATGGATTTATTGTGGATTTTTGGTTTGCATTTTTGGTATATAAACTTTAGGCTCACCATTGGAGGCCTTAGAGGTCCAAAAACTTGATGAATGAGCATTTGCACCAATCTGAGCCTATAGATCAGGAGCTGGGGTTTCTAAAAAGTGGATATAATAGCCAATCAAAGCAACGATTCAAGAGTTATGGTCTTCTAAAGTTGGGCTGACCAAAACATCCAAAATAAATACCAAAAAAGTATTTGGCCAACTTTATACGTATTGTTAGGGTCTTTCGGCCCTAGGCATTAAGTTTGAATGTCCAGAACCTTCCTGAGTAGTGTAAAATTGCCTATTTAAGAAAAGCCTAAACATTGTCTAGGAAAACTCTACGTGATAGTTCATAGCTTTTCTTGTAGATTACTATAATAAAGGCACCCATGTGGGTTAGCATATTGTAATTCAGAATTTTGAAATTCTACATTTGTGGTGATAATAAGAAGCCCATGTTTTGTTCTCACAATTGTTGTTGTTTCTTTGTTTCTATTATGTGTTTATGGTATTAAGGGGAGCACTCATCATTAAGTGGTATCAGAGCTAGAGTTTCTAAGTGTGTGGATAGATCACCAACTATGAGGAAGTTCACACTAGGACTGTGGTTTGGGTTGAGCACGTAGATAGACCATTGATTATGAGGTAGTTGCACTAGGGTTTCAGCGAAAGTGCAAAAATGCCTCCACAAAGAGAGCATGATGGAAGAGTCAAAGGTGTTACACCTGAGGATTTTAGAACCCTCTAGAGGAAAATGCAAGCAATGCAAGAACATATGCATAGAGGAATGAATCTTGTCATAGGAGATGATGAAAGTGAGGATGAAAGAGAAGAAGAAGGAACACAGACCTAGACTGAAGGAGTTTCTGGATAATTTTGTCATTGTTTACCTAGATGATATTTTGATCTTTGGTAAGAAATTAGAGGAGGATTTGATGCATATCCGAAAGGTTTTTGATAAGTTGAGGGGAGAAAAGTTTTTGATAAACCTGAACAAGTGTAGTTTTGTGAAGAAGGAATTGATGTACTTAGGGTTTAAAGTCTTAGTAGAAGGTCTAAAAATGGACTCGAAGAAAGTGAAGGCTATCTTTGAATGGCCCACTCCAAAGACTATTACAGAGGTAAGATCTTTTCATGGATTGGCTAGTTTTTTATAGAAAGTTCATAAGAGGTTTTAGTAGTATTTGTGAACCCTTGACTAAAAAAATAAGATGGGATAGGAAAGAATTTAAGTAAATTGTAGGAGCAGATAAGAGTTTTAATCAATTGAAATAGAAAGATACAAATAAACCTATTTTAACACTTCCAGATTTTAACAAGGTGTTTCAAGTAGATTGTGATGCTAGTGGTACTACAATAGGAGTTGTTTTGAGACATGAAGGTAGACCTATTTATTATTTCATTGAGAAATTGAATAATGCAAAAAGAAATATTATTTTTATGATTAGGAACTTTATGCTATAGTTCAAGCATTGAAGAAATGGAGACGTTATCTTCTTCCTAAGGATTTTTTATTATATATTGATCATCAAGCTTTGCAATATTTTAATAGTTAAGAAAAATTAAATCAAAGGAATTTGAAGTGGGTCAAATTTTTGTAGAGTTATACATTTTTTTGAAATAAAGGAGTGGGAAGTCCAATAGAGTTGCAAATACTCTTAGTATAAGACAACTTTTGCTGACAGAAATTTAGATTGAGGTTGGGTTCAAGAAAGTCAGTAATTTGTATCAAGAGTATCTTGATTTTGGTGAAGTGTGCAAGGCTTGTACAAAATGTGTTACTCTTGAAAGGAAAAAGTGGTTTGATTTCATAATCTAAGATGGCATGTTGTTCAAAGGAATTCAATTGTGCATTCCAAGAATTTCAATGAGAGAGAATCTCATTAAGGAGAAGCATAGTGGAGAATTTACTAGACACTTTGGTAGAGATAAAACAATTTCTTTGGTTCCTAAGAATTATTATTGGCCATAGTTGTAGCAAGATGTGAAGAAGTTTGTACAAAGTTGCAGAGTATGTCAGATTGCGAAAGGAGTGAAGAAAAATACGGGGTTGTATCAGCCATTACTTGTACTAGAGAAGCCATGGGAGGATGTCAGCATGGAATTAGTTCTTGGATTACCAAGGACTTATCAAGGGCATGATTCTATTTTTGTGGTGGTTGATAGTTTTTTAAAGATGAAACATTTCATTCCTTGCAAAATACTAGTGATGTTGTTCATGTGGAAAAATTGTTTTTTCAAAGAAGTAATGAGACTACATGGTCTACCAAAAAGTATAGTTTTAGTTGAGATACCAAATTTTTTGGTATTTCTGGCATACATTGTGGAAGAAGTTGAAGATGGAGTTGAAGTTCAGTTCATCACATCATCTAAAGACTAATGTATAGACAAAAGTTGTGAATCATAGTTTCTAGAATTCCTTGAGATGTTTGGTTGGAGACAAGCCAAAAGGATGGGATATGATTTTACCATAGGCATAATTTGCATATCATAATTTTGTCAATAGGAGTACTAGTAAATCACCATTCTAGATTGTATATGGAAGTAGACCTAGAAATGCTTCTCAATTGAGGCAAGTTGGATAAAGGAGAGAGAAGTAGTGTTAAGCAGAAGAATTTGTTGAACATTTGAAGAACATCCATGAGGAGATAAGGAATCACATTATAAATATGAATACATAGTATAAAGCTAAGGCATATGCGAAAAGGAGGTATAAATAATTTCATATTGGAGATGAAGTCATGGTTCATTTGAGAAAGGAGCATTTTCCAGTGGGTACATATAATAAGTTGAAGATGAAGAAGTTTGGACCATGCAAGATAGTGAAAAGACATGATTTTGGAAATGCTTATGAAGTGGAGTTGCCTATGAAGTGGAGATATTGGACAGTCATGTTGCCAAATGTATAGGGAACATAACTAATAAAGAATACTTGGTCAAATGGAAAAGGAGGCCAGTAGAAGATTCCTCATGGCTAGCAAGGGAGGAGGTTAACTGTCTTGGTTTTTCTCTAAACACCTAAAATGTGATAGAGTCACTTCTCAAATTACCCCGGGTGTCTAATGTAGGAACATATTGAGTGTAAGAGCAATCTTGCATCCGCAAAAATATTTTTATTTTTAGCCTTTTCTATTTTAATAAGGACTAGTAGAAAGGGGGTTACTATTTCTAGAAACTTACTATTTTGATTAAGTTTCTCATACGAGCTCATAATTTCCTAATTTTAGATGTAGATATTCATCTTGGATATATCAACCTACTAGTTGAGGCTCAGTTCCATATCATGCATATTCATGGATTTATTGTAGATTTTTGGTTTCACCCTTGGAGGCCTTAGAGTTCTTGGATGAGATTTGAAAACTCAATAGATGGGCACTTACACCCATCCCAGCCTGTAGATCAGGAGCTGGGGTTTTTGAAAAGTGGTTATAATAGCCAATTGGAGCAATACTTTGAGAGTTATGGTCTTCCAAAATTGGGCCAACCAAAATATCCAAAATAAATGTCAAAGATATATTTGGCCAACTTTATATGTATTGTTAGGGTATGTCGGTCCTAGGTATTAAGTTTGAATGTTTAAAACCTTCCTGGGCAACATAAAATTGCCTATTTAAGATTCAAATGTTGTTTAGGACAACTCTAGGTGATAGTTTACATCTTTGTCTTGTAAATTACTATAATGAAGGTGCCCATCTGGGTTAGCATATTGTAATTTTGAATTTTTGAATTTTGCATTTGTGGCGATAATAAGAAGCCCATGTTTTATTCTCACAATTACTATTGTTTCTTTATTTCTATTATGTGTGTATGGTATTAAGGGGAGCATCCTTCATCAAATATCTTGGGAAAAGTGATAAACACTCCTAATACTAATTATTTCATTGATATATAGGTAGTCACCAAGAATATAATGATGAATGTAAACTGGCATAACCAATATTACCAATGCAAATAACCGATATCATGAATTCTAAAAATTAATCTATTTCCACTTAAATCAACTTTGGAAATCAAACTAATATCTTGCAGAATCAACAATTCAATTCTTGAAAATTGATGGCAAGATATTTCAAATGCAATCTCTGAACAAGATTTGAATTGGTCAAATCATCCACTTATTGCCCTTGTTAAAAAAAAAGTGCTTGTATACGACTCAAGCAAACCTGATGCCAAAATGGCTAAAGTGACATTAATGGGAGAAATCATAATAGGCTTAACCATGTTTAATCTAATAACCTGAACTATTATTCCCTATAGGGAAAAATAGAGCATTACATTATCCCCTTCTTTGTCTCATTTTTCGTGCCCCTTTTTATTTGTTACATTTGGAGATGGCTCACCCAAAATAGCAATTAACTTAAGTTTATCTTGTATAGTGATATTTTCGACCAAGTGATAAGACAATTCCAACCCTCAACATATGCTTAACACAACACTATATCAAATATACCATCCACAGATGGGAAAAAAAACTTAGAGATTTATTTTATAAATAATTGGTCATGTGTCATACGAAATCAATGCCAAAATAATATCCATGACACAATATAGATTTTCTACCATTACTTATATTCTTTGATTATTTAATGTGACCAAGTGCTATAATTTTTTAAGCCAACAAAAGTAGATGTGGAGCCAGTTTATGCTAAACACGTACTTAATTTATGTTGTGTGGGCTTAGATAATTTTTCATACTAATCATTGAACAAAGAGACAATTTTCATGATTATTCCATTGCACATACCCCTCCACTTTCTCTCACTCCTAAGTTTACATGTGATACTCCCTTGCTTCAAACAATATATTTTAATTTGCTTCTTTTAATGTCGTTTCTAGTTGTACAATTTTAATAGGACTTTTTAAGGATTGCAAAGTGGGGTTTTCTCAAGATTTATTTTGCAGATAAAAGGAACTTCATCCAGAGAAATAAAAAAATGTAGAAACAAAATGCCTCTTTTTGGAACGTAATTCATATGTTAGAAAGTTATGGGATAAGTTTCTTAGACTCTTGTGTATTGAGTGGGTCTTTCCTAAAAATATCCATGATTTTTTTACAATTTGGAAGACTACCTCTCACAATATTCTGATTATCAATATTTGGAACTTTTTCCTACTTCACTTTTGTTGGGCGTTTTGGAAAGAAAGGAATGATAGGGTCTTTAGAGGTAGGGAGTCAAATTTCAACCAAATATTTTACAAGATCAGGAGGGTGGTGACTGAGAATGTTAGGATGAGTGGTAAAGATCAAGAGCCTAAAGGCCACTGGGAGACTAACCTCATTAAGAACTAGAAGGTGGATGGCATTCATCATCTTCACATGGAGAACAACCTTAGAAGCAATGCTAGATGGGATTGTCCTCCTAATGGGTGGTATCAAATCAATTTTGATGGTGCTTTGAAGGGCAACCCAAGGATTTCAGGATGCAGGATCATTATCAAATATGAAAATGGTTATAGTAATGGGGCTATGGTGATCCCTATAGCTGATCATCTAGTGGAGGCTAGTGTTGCATTACATGATCTCTTGTTTTCTAAGAGTAAGAATCTTGAGAAAATATGTCTTGAAGGGGACTCTTAAAACATCATCAACTATCTTAATAAGGTCAATATCCATTCATGGATTATTCATAATATTATTTTTAAAGCCATAAATTTGATTAATTCCTTTGATGAATGTGTTATTACCCATAACTATAGAGAAGCTAATATGGCAGTTGATTGGGTTGCTAACATGGCTTGTAAAATTCACATGAAGATTGTATGGTAAAACCTCTCTCCTATTAAGGGTAAGAAGAAGATCCCCAAAGGGGATGTCAATTTGAACCTGGAAGATAACACTAAGAATGTTAATGTGAACCCTGGGGAGGAAAATATGAGACAAAGCTTTGATACTAAAGATCATGGGAAAGTGACTGGTGTGTTCAGCAACCCAGGTCTAATGAGGAGCGATATTTATTTGATTAAGGATCAAATGCAAGATATCTGGAGGGAGTTTGTGAATCTCAATCAAATCAATAAGGGGAGAGAACTTTTTGCCAAAACTTGGATAGACTTACTGATCTTATTGGTACTACTAAAGATGTAACAAATATGATGAAAAGAGTTCCACCCCTGGAGGAGACAATCATAAATACAGACAAATTCGTGAAAGATCTGTAGAATAGGGTTGATAAGTTAGGTAGAAGAGTCATGAGTATTGAGAACACAATGAAAATTTTTGTTGAATAGAGTTGCTCAATTTTAAAGCCTACCACAGTTGAAAATATTAAGATTTTTTTGGAGAAGCTAGAACAGGGGAGAAAGGATCATGGCAATAAGGAGCTGATGGATGATCAAGGACCTAGTAAACATACTACGAAAAATTCAAAGAAACCTGAGGCTATGGAAGATAAAGATCTTGACGAGCTAAGGGATTCTACAATTAAAATGAATTTTTTGGCTAATCAGGTTGTAGACCTGTTGAAGACTTTCTAGATGTTCTTTTGACGTAGTGCAAGGCAAGAGAATCCCCAAAGGAGATGTCCAAACCCTAGCAAATAACCACACAGCGAAAACACAAGAACAAGAAATCAAAAAGCAAGATCTGATACCAAATCACAACTCTTTATTCATTAAATAAATGATCACATGTAATATGTCTGACTATAAGGCCTTCCGGGTTAGGACCAATTACAAACAAAAATTACTATACCAGTTCTACAAGATCCTACAAGATCTAGTTACCACACGCCAATTACAACTAGTCCAGATCCACAACTAGATAAGAACAACAAGAAGAATTCACACTTGTACCCTCGGGTCCACCAAGAAATCCTCTGGTTCCTAAGCCACAACCCTAGCTCTTCAAAATTTACATCTACACTTCATCCCCTTCTCCAATCTAGAATGAATCATCATCCTCTTATTATCTAAAGACTTCACAAAACCCCTTACATATGCCCAACTAAGCCACAAGTCATCCCAGCTCATTACAAAGGAAATTAAAATCCCTTAAATTAAATACAGGTCAAGCCACAAGTCAGCTAAAACACTAAATTAAATACCCATACAAAAAGTAAATTCTAAAAGTCAGCTCACAAACAACTCGACACCAATAGAAACCAAGACCAAGCTGAGTGTTAGCAAAATCAAGCCGAGCACTAGTAAATTCCCAAGCATAGCTGAGCTCCAAAGACCATGTCAAGAAACTAAAGACCATGCAAAGTTCTAGAGACCATGTTGAGTTCCCAGACCATGCCAAGCACCAGTATCTGCCGAACTCCACAACTTTAAGCCAAAATCCCTCCAAACATGCAGGATTGCAAACAAGCCTAGGATGCACCTACATCAAACAACCTATGTTCAGAAAGATGTTCTAATAACTAGAAGAACATCTTCTAGGATTAAACACATAAATCCCAAATTGGTTCTTCACATACATATCCTCCAAGTCTTCAACTTGTAAACTCTTTCCCATGTTCTTCTTATGTTTCTTCACATCCATCTTAGGTGTGCTACAGGTCTCCTTTCCACACTAATCTTGAATCTTCTCAGAATCTACCAACTCAACTTGGTTGCCAATACTTAGGTTCCTCCTACCAAGCTCTTCATTCTGTAAAGGAATTAGGGAAAACTTCATGCCTTCTTTCTCAATAGTAAAAACATTCTTGACACAATCATGGACAACCTTCCAATTATACTACCAAGGTCTACCAAGTAACACATGACAACTATTCATGTCCACAATATCACACAACACTTGATCCTTATACTGCCTAATATGGAAATCAATAAGGCATTGCTCCCTCACTTCCAAAGCATGTTCACCTTGTAACTAGCCAATCCTATAAGGATAAGGATGTCTTACTCTATTCAAACCAAGTTTCTAAACCATCTCCTCAACAACAAGGTTACCAATACTACCACCATCCACAATCACCTTGTAGACTTTATCACAAGACTTACAACAAGTCCTGAACAAACTAGTCCTCTAATAAGAATCCAATGTCCTCTCACCAACCAATACTTGTTGAGCCAACAAACTTTCTCCTTGCTTAGGTTGACTATCTTGAACTAAAACTTCATTCACAATAGTAGTTCTCCTACCAATCAAACATTCAAAAGATCTATGCCCTTCTTTACCACATCTAAAACAATTATCTCTGAATCCACCTCCACCTATTCTTTTTTTCTACTCAACAAGTTTTGGTTCACCTTTTGCACTTGGTTCAGCTTGTGTCAAGCTATCCTACTTCTCCTTCCCTCTAGGTTACCTTGACTTTTCCACTTCAACTTATCTTCTTCCTTCAAAGCATACTGATAAGCATCCTCAACTGAAGAAATATTTAGCATACCAACCTCATCTTAAATATTGAATCTCAAACCATTAATGTACCAAGCTACCTTTTCCTTTGACAATTCTCTATGACAAGACCGAATAGTCAACTTATAGAATTTCTCAGTATAATCTTTCACAGACATATCTTTCTATTTCAAATTCTACAATCTTTTAAACAACTCAAGTTCATAATAGCAAGAATGAACTTAGCCTTCAACTTAGTCACCATTTATCTCCATCTAGAGATCTTCATTTCACTTTCCTCTTCTCTATCTCTTTACAATTTGTTCCACCAAAGAGAACCATGTCCTTTCAACTTAGTTTGTGCCAATCTCACTATGAGTGGATCCTCCATATCCTTAAGCTCAGAGTAGTCTTCCAATTCACTAATCCAATCAATCAGGTCTTCATGAGTCAAAGTACCTAAGAAATTAGAAACCTCCATCTTATGATTTAGCTTCAACTGAGATCCAGGTCTAGCAAACTGACCAGCCCTAGTTCCAATGGGTCTCTCCACACAATCAATTCTTTCCTCACCACTAGATCCAACAACTTCAAAGTCTTCAACAACTTCCTCATAACTACCTTCAATACCCACATCCCTAGGTACACCACCTAAAGCACTTATAGTTTCAACAATAATGTCACTTTTCATCAATGCAATCTCAGATCTAAACTCTGCTCTTATCTTCTCAGAGATCCTTTCTTCAACAACATCACTAAGATCATCAATCGTCGTAGGGTCCAATCTTCTTGGAGGCATCTTCCAAAATTTTAGCAAACCCTAAGTAATAGATCCATCAATCCTAAAGATCAATCGGTTCCACAAGATCAACCTTCTTTGCAAGTCTTAGTATAAACTGCCCCAACTTCGGTGATCTGTCCACACACTCAGGAACAACCTTCTCTATGATACCACTTGACGTAGTGCAAGGCAGGAGAATCCCCAAAGAAGATGTCCAAACCCCCCAAAAAATTATCACACAACAGAAACACAACAACAAGAAACAACAATGCATCTGATACCAAATCAGAACTCTTTATTCATTGAATAACTGATCACATGTAATATGCTTGGTTGTGAGGCCTTCTAGGTTAGGGAAAATACAAACAACAATTACTATACCAGTTTTGCAAGATCCAGTTACCACATGCCAATTCCAACTAGTCCAGATCTACAACTAAATAAGAACACCAAGAAGAATTCACACTTGTATACTTAAGTCCACCAAGCAATCCTCTAGTTCCTAAGTTGCAACCCTAGCTCTTCAAAATTCACATCTACACTTCATCCCCTTCTCCATGGTAGAATGAATCATCATCCTCTTATTATCTAAAGACTCCATAAACCCCTTACATATACCCAACTAAGCCACAAGTCGGCCCAACTGATTACAAACTAAATTAAATCCCTTACATTAAATATAGGTCAAGCCACAAGTCAATTACAATACTAAATTAAATACCCATACATAAATTAAATGCCAAAAGTTGGTTCATAGACAACTCGACACCAACAAAAACCAAGGCCAAGCCAAGTGTTAACAAAACCAAGACGAGCACTAGTAAATTCCCAAGCATAGTTGAGCTCCAAAGCCCATGCCAAGCAACCAAAGAGCATGCCAAGTTCCAGAGACCATGTCGAGTCCCCAGACCATGCAGAGCACAAGTATCTTCTAAATTCCACAACTTTAAGCTAAAATCAATCCAAACATATAGGATTGCAAACAAGCCTAGAATGCTCCTACATCATCTTTTGTTGTCTTTTTTTGGTTTTTTTTGTTTTTTATGTTGTTTTCCCTTTTGTTCAAGGATCTTTGGTTCTAGATGCTACTACTTTGGGTGTTGATGCACAATTTCATTTGGACTATTTATGCTTATATGCTTTGCTCTTTGTAAAAGGTTTTGGATCCTATCAAGACCTACTTTTACTTAATCAAAACAATGCATTCAATTCCATCTACATGAGTTAAACATATAAGGTTCATTCTATCAGTATACTAACAATGTTATAATGTTCATTTTAAATCTGAAACATAGATTCCTAAATAATTAAACCATACAAGTTCA
Source organism: Cupressus sempervirens (assembly GCA_028749045.1). Classification (NCBI taxonomy): domain Eukaryota; kingdom Viridiplantae; phylum Streptophyta; class Pinopsida; order Cupressales; family Cupressaceae; genus Cupressus; species Cupressus sempervirens. The sequence goes on from CM053786.1 coordinate 475,987,528, forward strand.
TTTACCAAATGCATATAGCATGAACAAATTCATGAATATCCATCCTAAAATTAGGCTAAGTTTGAATCCTGAACACCTAAAATAAGACTTAAGTTTGAAATTTTGCCAATTTTAAAATTCTGGAATTTTTATCTCAACTCCTACAGAGATGAAACCTATCTCAAATGAATCATCATATATATAAAATATATCTTAAGTATAAGTGGCATATCTTCTTCCTTTACTCTTCTTCCTCTTCAAAAATGAAGAAGAGTAAAGGAAGAAGAGTACGCCACTTATACTTAAATAAAATATTTTATATATAACCCAAGCTCTTAAAGAAGCAATACAATACTTCTTACAACTATTGTGTGATACTTCTCAAAACTATGGTACGACACTTCTCATAACTATGTTGTGATACTTTTTCTATATCATATGATATTACATATAACTATAATATAAATTTTGTGGGGTCCCCCAGTAGCCAATTTTTTTAAAGTAATCTAGAGATGTTGGGTCTTCACCTCCCAGCTCCTTTGTTGGTAGGGAAGGGTCATTTGTCTAAGAAATGAGGGATCTTCTTACCAAGATAGTCTCTTCTTTGTAATGATGAGATTTTGTAAAAGTTTACTTTCAAGTCCTTTACCTTCATCCAAGGAAACTTGTGGACATTCATCTATTGGATGTACATCTCCATTGCATTGCTTATATTATTGTCTATTATGAGCTCAATCATCTTGAGAATGAATGGGATACCAACCATATAATGTAGATCCATGCATACATGCTAAAGTCCTTGGATTCAACTACTTGGTTCATCTTTACAAAGGTTCCTAATTTATTTCCAATAACCGTGAGACAATCCTCAATCTAGTGCACATGAGGGAAATTGTAAAGTCTTATCCAAATTGGGACAAAATTCATGTTTTTTGTTTTGTGATTGAGGTTTGGGGCCTAGTCCTTGATGTAAAAGCCTTATCATTCATCAAATATGGTCCATCCTCCAGGATCCTAGCTTTGTCTTGTGGTGTTTATAGATGACCAAGTAAAACCCATTTGGTCAGATTTCTAGCATGTGCTTGCGACCCCATTGAACATCAATTCAATCTTTAATCATTTTCAATGTTGGCCAGTCACCACTACATTTCATGAAGAAAGCTTTATCTCTCATATCATAAACTAAGCCACGCAACTCTCAATTTTCCATAAATTTATTCACCAACATGGCTTGAATGATGTGCAAAACACATTCATTTGGTTGATCCATCCTAGTTGAGGTCTTTGGTCTCTAGAACTTTTGTTTAACCAACTTGAAACTAAAGGGTTTATGGACCCATTGATTTGCAAAAACCTAAAAAGAATGAGGATTTTTTGATAGCTAAGGTTGAGAGCATCTTTATTTTGAAGGGTTGACTCTCACGTTGTTTGAAAAAGACCTAGGGTCCTAGTTTTGCTATGTGTTGGGATGTCAGAAGGAGGAGTTCTAGTTTGAGGGTTGTTGCACCCGCTTATTGAATGACCATGACCATTTAGTTGCTCCATTGTAGTTTCAGCTTGCATGAATCACAAAGGAATGGTATTGCTAGGGAGCCATCTAGTTGTAGAGATCCTCCTCAAAAGGGTTTTGTAGATTTTTATTTATTTATTCATAATTAAATAATTTTAATTAGTTGTTTAATTATTAGTTTCTAATTATTTATCATTGTATTTATTCTATAAATTAAATAAGTATTATTACTACTTAATTAATTCCTTTATATTTTTATGTTTAATCTCTTGAGGTTGAACAAGTTTTGATGTTGTTGTTTATTTTCTCTTGGGTTTGTGAAGGAAATAATGCTTGGCACAACTAGCATCCAAAGGTGTTTATAGAAGGATATACTACATGTTTATTTTTACAGTTTCTATCTTTAGTCTTAGTGATCTTCTTGTGCATTTGGATTCACTTGATATTGAATGTGTGTCTATTAGTGGATAGTCTTGAATATCTTAAGTGGTGAGGTTTTAAGTCCCTCTAAAACCTACTTTGTACAGCATTTGGGTCCCTTCAAAATTTGTTTTTCACTTAATCAAAGTATATATAAGAATTACAAGAAAAAATAACATATTCAAATAAGAGAACAATCCACATTTTTTTAGACAAACTTTGATATCTTGGTACTTTTTGAAGAATTTTTTGTCAAAATTTATACGACTAATCAATTTATAATCTATTAGTTTTTTAGAGTTTATATTTTAAATCTATAATCATTTTAATTCTAATTATCAAAGATTTTGTTGATTTGTTAGGTCAACAAATTCTATTAGATCAACATTTGGTAGATAATTAATATTTGACTAATAAGATTTAAAATCAAATTCATAGATGTATAAATGGTGTATATAATGTAAGTTTTAATCTTTTACTATCTTTTAAAAGTGAAGAACTGTGTTCTACATCCACTTTCTGTGAAATCATAAACAATAAATAATTTTCTACATCATAACATATAATTGAGGGGCTTGTCCCTTTGGTGAAATGGTGGGGCTTCTTGCCTGTAGGGCCTACAACCAAGGTTCAAGTCCCCACAGGGCCATTCTCTACTGTGGATCTTAATTGAGAATGTTTTTCCATTGACCCTTGGTGAAATAGTGAGGCTTCTTGCCTGTAGTGCTTACAACCAAGAGTTAATAAAATTTTAAGTCAAAATCTCCTTTCCTTATTATCTGTTAACCTCAATGAGCAAGGCGGTGGACAACTTCAAAAAGAAGCCCATCGCAAACCCGGCTCTACACGAGGGGCTGCTTATCCACGAGCACTTCATGGCTCAGACTATAAGCATCGCCCCCCCTTAGATAGAGAATGTGGAGTCTGGTAGTTCCAATTACTCCTCTGACTCGAATGAAATACAAAGCCTCAGCTCTAAGAAAGGGGGGATTTCTTCTTCAGGGAAAGCAGCGACTTACCATGCTAAAAAATCACCCTCCCCCATAACCCCTAGTAGAAAAAGACCTAGGGATCTTGGGCAGAAACCTCCTGAGAAGGTTGAGGAGGGAGACAACGATGATGAGGGGGAACCGAAGTCTGAGGAGGTGGTTAAGGAGACGCAGGAGGAAATTAAGGAGGAAAGTGGAAGGAAGAAACACAAAAGGGAGAGTTTAGAGGATGTGCACTCTCAATTTGAGGAGGCGTTAGTGCTGCCCCTTTCTCCTGTCCATCTCCATCCTGAGGAGCAGAAAGAGGAGAAAGCTGGGTATGCGGAAGGGGAAGTGCAAACAAATGACAAGAGGAAAGCGTGGATCAATTTCAATGTCAAGACTTCCAAGATGGGCATCTTCAGGGAGGCCATGAATCCCCAAATCCTCGTGGATAATCAAGAAGAATAGTAGCTGGAAGAACTCATTGATCCGGCGATTGTGGCTATTTCGGACAGAGCCAGGGAGACAGGGATGAACCTCTTGAATAACGCTTGTAACAATATGATTGATAATTTTAGATCAATCAAATGGCTTTTCCATGAGCTCCAGGAGGTCAAAGATCAGGTGAAATATATTGAAGCTACAAGGAAAGGGATGGAGGCTAACAGGAGGACGGATTCGGCTGACAGGCTTAGTCTGGCAGAAAAAATGATACAAAACCTAAAAAACTACAATCACAACCTTGCGAATCAAATGTTTTCCTTGTTAAGCTCCATTAACAACAACAACATCTCTCTAATGGGATGGATCAAAGACAGAGAATTGCACGAAGATGAGGATGGAAAAGACAAGGATGAAGCCAGAACGGAGGATGACTCGGCAAAGGACAACTCCATTCCTGATCAGGACCAGGGGAACCAAAGGGCGCAATAGAAGGAAGCAAAGGAGAATCAACTAGCCTTCGAGGCTGCTCAAGTTATGCAAGAACTGGAGCTAAAGAATGAGGAATAACTCTCGCCTATTCTTTTGTTTGTCGTTGTCTCTTGGCTTTTTGTTTTGGCTTTTGACCGTGGCTTTGCTTGTCTTTTTTTTCTGGTCTTTTCTCAGAACTCTTCTTTCTGGTTGGGCTTAATGCTTATTATCAGCCTATGAACTTAAACTTTTTTGGTTGGGCTTTCACGCTTATTATCAGCCTTTTTTGTATTAACTATTGGGTTTCAGGTTCCCTATAAACCATGTTTATCTAATCAAAAACATATAATTGAGAAAATGTACCAAATTATCTTGTATGTCATGTAATTTGATGTCTTTAGATTCAAAAATCATCCTTTAACAATGATAGAATGATAAAAATGAGAAGGGAGGGAAGAAGGAGAGAAGGAATCATTTTTCTTTTTCAATATCTTTTTATTACTTATTTATATTAAATCTATTTTCTTTATTTCTCTTGATTATTCCCTTTTAGCTTCTTCTTCTTTTTATATTTAAAAATAATTTTAAATTATTTCTTTAAAAAAAATTCTTCAATAAATAATTGATTTGAATTGATAGATGTACCTATGGCCTTGATTCTTTTTACTATCTTCCAAAAGTGAAGATGTATGTTCTATGAAATCGTAAGCAATTGGAATTTTTCTACATCATAACATAACATGTAAAAAAAATGTGTTAAATTAACTCATTAGACCAGGCAAGACAATTTGATTCTTCTTTCAGCTTGCCCATCCCCATTATAACCTTAGATTCATTGTATATGATTTCAAATGTTGATACAAACAAAATAAATGATCAACAGACTAATTTATAAAACGAATGGCTGGTCTGATATATGGGTGCAAGCTGGTTCCCACGCAGGCACGTTCTCCACTACGGAATGGATCCCTTGTTGCCTAGCTAATATATTGGCGGACGCCCTAGGTTCGAATCCAACGGCAGACGTGTGCACAGTCACACCATTAAAGCTCTCATCTTTTTCTTCAGCAACGCTAATTCACCTTCTCAATCAATCAATCTCTGGCAGATTTTCACAGGTGAGTTCTCAAACTCCTCCATATTTAATGTATTGCCTTGTAATTTTCAGTAAAACCTGCAATCTGTCTCTTGTAATGTGAACGCGTTCGGATTTGGAATCTTCAGAAGTTCAATCAAATAAGTGCCTAGTTAAGGAATTCGGTAGCCTGTCAAGCTTTACATTTCCGAATCACGTCCCAAAATTTAGACAGCCAAAAGTCATTTTCTCTTTGGTTGTTAAACATCAGTTGGAGCTTTGCCCTTTTCCCTCTTTCTCAATCCTATGCATAATTTTTAGAAAAATCTTTCTCAATCTTATGCATAATTTTAAGAAAAAGCTTTTCAATGTTTAAGAAGCATTCAAATTTGTTGTTGTTGTTGTAACATCGTTTTTGGCTTTGAAATGATTGATTTTAATGATTCATTAGCAGTAAAAGAGCTTTACAAAGGTGTTCCAAGTTTAAAACATCCACTTCACGGTGAGGATTTTCTTGCTAACTTTATGAAAAAATTGTATCATAATTTTTCATTTTTATAATTTTGATAAAGGAGTGTCTTTTGCTTTATCTTCAGTGTTTTCAAACATGATGATTGAATTGTCTACTTTTAAGTAGTTGTTGTATTTGATATAAATGTTATTTTTCTAATGATTTTCTTCATCACTCATTTTTTATGGTCTTTTTACAAAATACTTGTTCAATTCACATTCACAAAGATTTGATTTCTTTTGGGCTCTTTAAGAACCTTTCAACTTCATCGGTAGACAAGGAACACATGAATGAATCACTACACAAAGTGGATGAATAAATAAGACATAAAAATACAAGTGTGATCAAATGCTAAAATATAACAATATATTAATAAGTTCAACATATAAAAAGTATTAATAGATCATAAACACATCTAACATGTACCAAGATTCATCCATTTTATTAGAAGAGACGAGCCAGTAGCCGCCCGCCCAAGCTAACTTTGGGCACCTAAAACTCCTAATCTATAGGTCAAAATTTGCCGACTTTTTCAATGAGTATTTGTAGGTGAGTGAAGGGCTTAAAACTAACCTTTCATCTTTTATGCATTTATGAAGTTGTTTGTAGAATGTGAGGTGGTCTAAAAGTGTCATTTTAAAATATTTGTCTAGAACCCGTTATGTTCACCCCCCACTAGTCACTCACCAAAAAATAGTACTTTTTGCGCAAATGGACCAATCAACAACCACGAAAGCTTAAAAAATGATCAACTACTAGTACATGTGTGATTGCTATTAGTACATGTGCTATCACTTTTTAGGGCTTTTTATGAGCGGTATGTAATTGGGGAGGATAGGTAATGGAGGACGTGACGTTCATCCAAACATGGGTGACAACTAACTGGTCTCTCTTAGGTCATCTTATAATAAGTTTTAGGTGACAAACTAGAAATATTGCTTCCATTCAAATCAAGAATTCAACCTTTAATATGATCATGATAGAAAAAGTCTTTCAATCTTTAATATGATCAACTCCTTTTAAAGACTCTTTCTATCATGATCATATTAAATGTTGAATTCTTGATATAGCATGTTTTCTCACACTTAATTTGTTGTCTATGAATGGCAGAATACTTCTAGTTCATTAATTTAAACTTACTTAAAGATGACCTAATAAAGTAGATGGACATTGGTACATGTTAAATTTGTTAATGACCTATTGATATTTTTTGCATATTAAACTTATTAATATATTGTTATATTTCTTAGTTAACATTTGAACACACTTGTATTTTAATGTGTCATTTGCTCATCCACTTTTTGTACTCATTTATTCATGTGTTCTTTTGTATTTTTCATCATTGATAATTTAACAACCTATATGTACCATATGAAAAATTCATTCATATGTTCTTTTGTATTGTTTTAATAAATAGAATTTCATACAAAACTTTTTTTTTATTTTTTTTATGTTACATGTGATTAGTATTCTTAAATTCCCTCTATTTATCTCTACACATACCTAATATTATTATTTTTCATTACAACATTGATTACATGTTTCTATTAGATTATGTCCATTTATCAACATGTACATACGTAATTATTTTTAATTATAACATTGATTGTAAGTGTCTATGAAATATCTTAGATTCTCTTTATTTATCTCTATATATACTCTTTTTTAATAACTTAAATAAAAGATTATTTTACATTTTGAAATTAAGAACAAAATAAAATTTATATTATTTTTATTTATTACATTGATTATAAAATAGTATGCATATAAGTCTTTTTATTTCTGTTTAAATTATTTGATAAAATCTTCATTATCTTGAATTATTTCTTAAAACTTATTTTTCTAAGTATTTTATTTTCTACTATAAACTTCTATTATTTTTAACTTGCTTTGTGATAGAAACAATGTATATGTCTATACGTGTGTTTTTAAGAAAATCTTTTGATAACATTGATTTGTTTCTTTGATATTGCTAATTTTTTAATAGTTTAAATATTATTTATTTCAACCTTATAAATTTATGTCATTCATATTATACAAATTATTTGTATCTATATATACAAGATAATTGCTATGATCAACTAGAAGTTAAAAAAAACTCACTTCAAGTACACCTTTTATAATTTACAAAAGTATTCGATAAAGTTAAAGTAACATTAGATTACAATAATATATAAAGTTAGTGCATTTACATTAGAATTAATTATATCAAATGTGGTTGCGCCTAGTATTAAGGTTATACCTAACAAGATTGTTCTATTCTCAATATTATAAAATAACTTTTATTTTCTAAATATTAAATATCAATTTTTTTTGAAATATTAAGTAGTCAAAACAAGGGGATTGGCCCTTACATAACAAGTTGGCAGACTACCAGCATATTACCATCCACAAAAAGGATCAACCCCTAACATATATTAACACTCCAAAAACAACAACTAACAACAAATTAACAACATTCAAATAAGTAAAGAAACTAACATGCACCCTACTAAGATAACTTGTAACCAAACTACTAAAAATAAAGAGTTTTTTAAACAAAGGCATCATAGCCTTAAACCTGACCAAGTTCAAATACCAGCAAAACTAGGAACACAAAACAATAAAGAAACATGGTACTAACTAGGCCCTTTGAGGAGGATGCTCGCCCAATCTTCTGCCAAGAACCCAAACAACAACTTGGTGTTTATTATTAGAACTCTCTCTAATATTTAATTAGTATCTTTTTTTAATTGTCTAAAATTTGTAATCTAAATTATTTGCAAAACATTTTCTTATAGATTATCTTCAATAAAAGGATTTACTATTATTTTTCATTATTATGTGGTGCAATCATTTATATCACAATCTCTACTGATAAACAATAAAAAATAAGTTATCTTTAATTATGTGGTGCAATCATTTATATTATAATCTCAATGATAAATAATAACAAATAAGCTATCTTTAATCTTGTCAATTAGATATCCATTGAGCTCTCAAGACATCTGACATTCATTTTAAAAAGAATTCAAATCATTCTTTCTTACCACTAAACTCAAAAAACGAAGTCCACTGAAGTACAAACTAATTTAAAATCTAATAACTATAAATAAATAAATTAAACGCCACCATTGAAAATACTTCACTTACTATATATGCATTGGTATTTTTGGCTTACAAGATATGGGAATAAGTTTTCTGTTTGGCTTAGGGGGAAAAAAAGGTGTAACAGTAGGACTACCTCTAAAAACAATTAATTCATGCAGTCTAATCTACAATTCAGTATATCCTAAAGTATGCAGGCATGCCCCTTTTCTGCTGCAATATAAATAAGAATCCCTCCCTTCACATTTAACTTACAAGGGGAAGTGGAATCTGCTTTAAGCAATTCTTGCACCATTTCCACATACTCATCTGCCCTACATATGGCCAAGCGCAATGTAGTGCTCTCAAATTTGTCTAATGACTTTCCTGATTTTGGTAACCAACTAATGTGGATAGTCGAGATTTATTGAGCATGATGTGGATGTAGTAATCAACAACCATGAACAAAGAAAACTATTAGTACTGTCTAGTAACCTGGAATCTGTCTTGATAAGTTTACATTGGCTTAGCAAATCTTCTTGTCAAATTGTTCAAGTAGTCTCTTCTTTTTGCTTGCAAAAGGATATCTAGTACACAAAGGCTTACTTGTATATGGATTATTTTGCATTTTGGCATGCCTATCGAAGATAAAAGTGGATTGAATACAAGGACTGTCCAAAGTCTCTACTATAGACATAATTGTAAATGTCATTCTTTCTCTTTCTATTTTACTGATGTCAATTATTACCTTCTATAGCATGAGACCCTATAATTGTTGTATAATAATAGCTCATGACATGGTGAGTGGGAGTTTTCTTCACTAGCCTAATGTGACAGGCACAATCAACATACTCTTTGGAGATTATTGGTTTCATGATGGCCTACTATATTTATCAAAACCTATGACAACATACATGGGGACAACTGCTGCCTTACAACCTAGTCTATATACAATGCCAACAACCTCAATGAGAGTTCCATTAACAAGTCCTTCCTCTATCCATATATTTGTTGTAAACATACTGCATTGTCCTCTTAAAAGGAGTATGTTTTTTGTAGTTGAATTCTTCTTGGAATATGGTTATGTACTCTCCCTATCTCTACCTTTATGTCTTTAATCACAAAAACCCCTTCTTTCTCCCTCCCTATCTTTATCTTATCTTACCCCTCTCTCTATCTATATCCCATTTCTTCTATTTCTCTATTACTCTCCCTATTTTTATCTCTATCGATATGTTAAGGTTTCTATCTCTCTTCTCTCTTTGTATTATTCATCTTACTCGTGTTCTTCTTCCCTCTCTCCCTTATCTTTCCCTATATCTCCCTATCCCCCTAATTATAATTTCCTATATGAAATGGATAACCTAGATTTTTTAAATCAATAATTCACAATGTTGTCTCTCTTTCTTATGATTAGTACTTTATTTCCCTTCAATTCTAGATTATCTTACACTTAGTCCATAGCTAAGCCATCATTTTTTTAAATATATATATATATATTTAATCGTTAAACTGTCTATTATTTGTCTTCCATTTGATCTATTAAGTTATTTTCCCCTCTTTAATATCATTTAGTTGTGTCAAATTTAGTTAAATTTTAAGTTAAATAAATTAATTACTTAAATTGCATATGATAATTAAATTTCAGAACCATCTAATTGATCAATTTAAATCATTCACTTTCAACTAACTAAAAATTGCAATTCTTACCATACTTTTTTTTTAAAGTCGACATCTTGAACCATTCATCATTAATGGAGTTCCTCTCCTCTCCTAATTAGTTGGTTGTCCTCAATGCACCTAGTTTTTGAACAACTTTACTATGGTCTAACTCAAATCGCACATTTCTCAATAAATGATATTTAATCATTTAATTGTCTATTATTTGTCTTCCATTTGATCTATTAATTTATTTTCCCCTCTTTAATATCATTTAGTTGTGTCAAATTTAGTTAATTGATTTACATAGATTGTGATTTTTAAGTTAAATAAATAAATTACTTAAATTGCATTTAATAATTAAATTTTAGAACCATCTAATTGATCAATTTAAATCATTCACTTTCAATTAACTAAAAATTGCAATTCTTACCATACTTTTTTTTAAAGTCGACATCTTGAACCATTCATCATTGATGGAGTTCCTCTCCTCTCCTAATTAGTTGGTTGTCCTCAATGCACCTAGTGTTTGAACAACTTTACTATGGTCTAACTCAAATCGCACATTTCTCAATAAATGATTTATGCATCTTGTAACAGGCCCAAAGAAGATGAAATGAAATGCACACACCCAACAAATTTATTATAATAACAAGTGAATATATACAACCTAAAAACAGTTCAGGCAGTTAAGAAAAACTATATTAACAGTTACATAATCAAACTGCCGAAAAACTACTTAAATAAATTAACCTAAAGATATCCCAAAGGATTATTTAGCGTTCTCCCCTTAATCTAAAGGAATATTTGTCATGCCAAGTAGCATTTGAAATTGTTCAAATTTAACACATCCCAATGCTTTAGTAAAAATATCAGGAATTTGTTCTTCAGTGGCACAATGTTACAACTGTATAGTTTTTGCCTCAACGTGATATCGAATCAAGTGATATTTGGTATTGATATGCTTGGTTCGATCATGAAATTTAGGATTCTTGGCCAATTGTATTGCAGAATTATTATCAACAAATAAAGTTGTTGAAGTTATCTGCTTCTCCTGCAAGTCATCAAGAATTTTCCTGAGCCACACAATTTCTTTCGTAGCTTGAGCTGTTGCTACATATTCCACTTCAGTTGTAGAGTTAGAAGGTATTGTTTGTTTCTTTAATCTCCAAGCTATAGCAACTAACCTTAGGGTCATTAAATAACCAAAAGTAGATAACCCATTCTCTTTGTCACCATCAAAATCTAAGTCAGAATAGCCAGTAAGATGGAAGTCTGAAACTTTTGAATATTTTATGCCAAGAGTTTGAGTTCCTTTTAAATATTTTAAAACTCGTTGTGCTGCAATCTAATGCCCTTCACATGGTTTATGCATAAATATGGACAAAATTCCTACTGCAAAGGTAATGTCAGTACGAGTAGTGGTGAGATAAATCAAACTTCCAACAAGCTGCCTGTACTTGGTTGGATCTTCAAAAGCATTTCCTTCATTAGATGAAATCTTCATATTTTGCTCCATTGGAGTGGAAATAGAATTACAATCGTTCATGCCAAATCTGTATAATAACTCTCCAATATATTTTTTCTAAGAAATAAAAATGAACTTAGGATTTTGAATGACTTCAATACCTAGGTAATAATGAAGTAATCCCAAGTCAGTCATATCAAAACATTTTTTCAACTCTCTTAATGGATTCTATATAATAATCGTTATTGCCTATGATGAGAAGATCATCAACATATACAACTAGACACACAATTGATCTACCAATTTTCTTGACAAAGAGAGTTGCATCATCTAGACTAAAACGTTTGTAGTCTAATTTGAGGAGGTGCTCAGTTAATTTTTCATACCAAGCACGTGGTGCTTACTTCAAACCATACAAAGATTTTACCAATTTACATACCTTTTGTTCCTAGCCTTTGATAACAAAACCTTGAGGTTATAGCATATAGACATCTTCCTTCAAATCTCCATTCAAAAAGGTTGTTTAACATCCATATGATGTATATTCCATCCTTTTTGTGCTGCCAAAGAAAACAATACTCGAATAGTTCCCCACTTAGCCGTAGGAGCAAAAGTTTCGATGTAGTCAACACCTTCTCTCTGAGCATATCATTTTGTTACAACTCTTGCTTTTTGTTTGTCAAATGAACCATCAGCTTTATATTTGTTCTTATATACCCACTTGCAGCCAATAGGTTTGGCTCCAATTGGAGGATCCACTAACCTCCAAGTTTCATTTTTTATGAGAGCATCATACTCTCTTTGCATTGAACTTCTCCATGCATCACTTGTTGTTGCTTCTTGAAATGAAGAAGGTTCATCAACAGTAGAAAAATTTAATTCAAAATCTTCGTAGCTCTTAGGAATTTTCTTGGTCCGCATTGGTCTACGGATTGAGTGCTTTGATGTTTTACCAATCTTTAGAGCCTTTGAATTAGATTCTTCACAACCTGGAGCCTTTGAATTAGATTCTTCACAAGCTGGTTCATATTCTTTTTCAAACGGTTCTTCAGAAACAATTTCTGATTTTTCTGATTTTTTAGAACTGTTGTCTTCTCTTTCAACAAGTTCTTCATTCTTTGTAACTTCCAAAGATTGATTTAGAAAGGGAATCCCACCTTGAAGAGTTGGAAGTTCATTATCCCATTCGTGATAGAATTTTTTTGATTGAAATCTATCAAGATGAGAAAGTTGTTTGTCAATACTGTGTGCATCTTTTTCAAATTCAAGAAATATAACGTCTCTAAAAATAATGAATTTTTTATTCTCCTCATCATATAGACGATAAGCTTTGGAAGTAGTAGAATATCCCAAAAAAAATGCATTTTTCTACTCCTAGCTTCCAATTTATTTCTCAACTAAGCAAGAATTAAAGCATAACATGTGCAACCAAAAACCCTAAAATGCTTGACACTTGGAAGATCGCCATGCCACATTTCATAGGGAGTTTTACTTTGTAGTGCAGCAGAAGGACTTATGTTCTTTATGTAGACAGCACAGAAAACTACTTCTCCCCAAAACATTAATTTAACATTTTTTTAAAACATCATAGACCTAACCATATTCAGGAGTGTTTGATTCATATTCTGCTACACCATTCTGTTGTGGGTTATAAGGAACGGTTGTCTTATGCTTAATACCATTTTCCTGCAAATATTTTTCAAAATCTTTAGAAGTGTACTCACCACCATTATCACTTCTTAGGGTTCCAATATTGAGTTGAGTCTCATTTTTAATCCACAAATGGAAATTTTTGAAGGTATCAAAAGTTTGAGATTTCTCTTTTAATAAATAAACCCAACACATCCTTGTATAGTCATCAATAAAAGTCATTATGTATTTATTTCCATTTGCTGATGGAAAAGGCATTGGCCCAGACAAATCTAAGTGAATGAGACCCATCTTTCTAGAAGCTCTAAACATAGAATCATGAAAAGGTTGTTTACTGTGTTTGCCTAATATGCAAGAATCACATTGAGAAATTTGTTTTGGGATAGTGGGAAGTCCTTGAATTCCATTTTGTTTCATAATTTTGAGACTATCATAGTTAATGTGACCAAATCTTGCATGCCATAACAAGCTGGAAGAAATATTACCACCATGTTGTGAGAAATCTACATAATTCTGAGAACCTGATGAAGTACCTTTCAAATATAAAAGTTTGTCATCTTCAACTCCAGTCATTACAATCACATGATCATCATCTCTTCTAATCTCAATGATACCATCAAACATATGTATTGAATGACCTTGTTGTCTAATATGCACAAGTGATATTAAATTTCTCTTCAATTGTGGAAGATATAGAACATTAGGAAGTATGTAATCAGCAAGACCTGGTAATTTAAGTCTAATAGACCCAATGCCTGAAGGTTTTAACTCAAATTTGTCAACAAAATATACTACCCCATCCACTTGATCACTGAATGTCTCAAAAAAATCTCTTCTAAATGTCATATGACATGTGGCTCCAGTATCTAACAACCAAGTATCATTCAAACTAGAATTTGAAGTACTAAAAACATCTTCAATCCCAACATTACAATGTGCTATAACATAATATGCAAATTCAAGAGGGTTACCTCTATCCGGTGGCTTCTCTTCTTGTCACAAATCTTCTCCCATGGAGTTCGATAAAGATTGGCACTCTGACCCATTTTTTCACATCTTTAGCATTGTATAGATTGCCTCTCTTTTTGTTGATAATCCCTATGCTGGTGTTATGGCTGAGAATATTGTCTACCACCTTGATGATTTTTATTCCCTCTGCCTCTAGACTGTCTTCTTCCACGACCTCTATTGCTACTGTCATGTCTGGAAGGCTCATCTTTGGATGGTTGCCCCTGTTGTTTTTGTGCAAGACACAAAGTCTCAACATTTGAAAGTGATTCTTTCTTCCCAAATGCTTTTTCCTTCTCTGCAATCTTCTCCACAAGTTTGTCAAATGTTATATCTTTCATCTTTTCACTAGCTTGAAGAGATTCAAGATAGTGTGAATAGGTAGGATAAAGAGCTTTAATAAAAGCAGTGAGTTATAGATCTACTTTTACACCCGTGGCTTCAATATCATGAAATAAAGCCCTAATTTCAAAGGATAACTTCATTGTATCATTATCTTTCATTTCTAAGTTGAATAACTTCATTAATAATTGAATCATTTCAAGTTCTGAATGAGGATCATATAGATCTTTGAGTTTCTTTAATGCTGCAAATGCACTCTTACAAAAGATTATATGTCTACTTACCTCTTCAATAATGGAGGCAACAATGAGAGCATAAGCCTTTTTGTCTTTATCCTTCCAGATGACGAGTTCCTTTTCGTCTGTAGGCTGCACCGGCTCTTCATTTTCATCTTTGCTTTCACAAACATCACCCCACAAATCATTAAAAATAAGAGTATTTTTAACTTTTCGAAACCATTCATGATAATTCTCTTTTCCAGAAAGAACTATTGCAACGATTGAAATTAAAGAATGCATTGGAATCATAATTCAATCTAAATTCCTTTTCTCCAACAACTTGGCTTTGATACCACTGTAACAGGCTCAAAGAATATGAAATGAAATGCACACACTCAGCAAATTTATTATAATAACAAGTCAATATATACAACCTAAAAACAGTTCGAGCAGTTGAGAAAAACTATATTAATAGTTACATAATCAAACTACTGGAAAACTACTTCTTAAATAAATAAACCTAAAGATATCCCGAAGGATTAGTTAGCACATCTCAATGTAATTTTTTATTTAATAAGATCACAGTTTTCCTATTGAAATTGTGGCATGGATAGGTAAGAGCATGGGTCGAGATCTAACTAACCAGAACATTAGGTTCCCTCCTCCTCCCACATAACCATCAACCTGGAAAATGAAAGCCCTTAAATCCCTCATCATGTGCCCACCCATTATTTTGCCACGATTCCCACTATTTCTTATGAAGGCATTTATGATAGGTCTCATTTGCTATTGCAAAGCACACTACTATAATTACACATTATTACTGTTTTCCTCCTCATAATCACATTCATAGTAATATGTGATATCTCTCTATATGCTTGAGAGCATAATGTGCTCTAATGTGTTCTATATCAATCCTCCCTAGCTAAAAGGGAGTGTTAATGTTGTAGCTTTAATTGGATTGAATTGATCTAGAGTTAATCCCTAATGGTTATTGGTTAAACATTATTGTATTTGATTAATCATCAATTTTATATATATATGAAAATTAACTTACCATTATCAATATTGATTAACATGGAGAGATGTCTCTTATACTCCTATACATATGCATTTGGGTCTGCACTTGGAACACAGAAATATGTTAGTGTTATTATATTTGCAGCGATCCTTTCCCTCAACAATAGCAATCTCATAATTATATTGTTGTATTGATATGTTTCTAGATTCGATTGTGTTAAGATTTTTACCATCAAGGTTTCGAATCACACTACATGATCCATCATCAGGATAATGGATTGTGGAAATTTGATCTCTTAAATAATATTGTTTTTATGACTTTTTATTGACTGGGGAACCTAAACAGGCAAGCTCACAATCAGTAGTTTTGGGAAAATATGCTATTTGTTTAGGGTGCGTGCCCCTTTTTTGTTTTCTAAACTTATTTTATCTAATTCGAGCTATAGGTACTGGTTTTGAACAGCATAATGGCAAATAATGCAAGCAAGGATCTGCTTTCTGGCACCGTTGGAGGAGCGGCACAATTGATATGCGGGCATCCATTTGACACAATCAAAGTGAAGCTACAGAGCCAGCCAATGCCTTCTCCAGGCCAACCCCCACGCTATGCTGGTGCAATGGATGCTATCAGGCAGACAGTCACAGCAGAAGGCCCTCAAGGCCTGTACAAAGGAATGGGAGCCCCATTAGCCACAGTGGCAGCAATGAATGCTGTTCTCTTTACTGCCAGAGGACAGATGGAAACCTTAGTCAGAACGGGTCCTGGGATTCCCCTTTCTGTGGGGCAGCAGATAATTTGTGGAGGAGGGGCTGGTGTTGCTGTGTCAATGCTAGCTTGTCCAACTGAACTAGTGAAGTGTAGATTGCAAGCTCAAAGTGCTCTTGCCACTGGAGAAGCTGCTGCATTTGCCACTGCTGGGACAACAACAGGTCAGGAACTTTTGTCAATTGACAAATTTCTTTGTACATTTTGAAGTTTGCCAGCTTGAAGTCAGCTGGAGCTCAATTGACTACATTTGGCATAAATTTGCAGAATCATCATTTATACATCATATGGACTGGTTTAGATGCATTATGCTTTGATTGGACTAAACTTTTGCCATTCCTGAATAATAAATTATGGAGTGCCTCAGCAGGGTTTAAGCATTGTAGTGAGAGCTGTTGAGCTCTACTCTAGAGTCTAAACAATGGGGAATAAGTTAATGTCATTCAGCATTCAGCACAGTGCATGGAAAGGTTGAGATCTAGTTCAAACACATTGGAATAAGCTTCCCATTGCATAGAGAAAACCTCAACAGTTCAGTGCAATGTATCTTTACATCTTTTGGGCCTTGCTGATGTACTCCATTGATTATTATTTGTGAATCTATTGTTTTTCCTGAAATATTAGAATATAACATTTATCCAATTCTTCAAACTTCCCAAAACAGGTGGATCCACAGTAGTAGCAGCTTCCATCAAATACAATGGACCACTGAATGTCGCTAAACATGTTTTAAAATCTGAGGGAGGGATTTTAGGACTATATAAGGGTCTCGTCCCTACTTTAGCACGGGAAGTGCCAGGAAATGCAGTTATGTTTGGTGTCTATGAGGGCCTAAAGCAGTATTTGGCAGGAGGACATGATACTTCTGGATTGGGCCGAACCGCTCTTCTTACTTCAGGTGGGCTTTCTGGCGCTGCTTGCTGGTTGATTATATATCCCACGGATGTTGTGAAGAGCGTTATCCAGGTTGATGATTTCCGCCAGCCAAAATACTCTGGTTCAATTGATGCATTCAGGAAAATTGTTGCTTCTGAAGGGATTAAAGGTTTGTACAAAGGTTTAGGACCTGCCATGGCTAGAAGTATTCCTGCCAATGCTGCATGTTTCCTTGCTTACGAGGTTACTAGGTCAAGTTTGGGATGATAGAATAATTAACTGGAATTCTATAGTATTACACAAATTTGACGCCGACAAAGTGATTTGGGAAATGAGGGCTTCTCCATTTGAAGGCAGTATTCAATTTGACAATTAACTTTATCAATCATCTCATTTAATGAAATCGGCAATATGCAAGGTCTTTTATAAGTTTTTAATAGAATCTCAGCTCTATCTTCCAGGCCTAAAACAGTTGCTTTATTTTAGCATCAAAGGCTACATATAGATTTACATTGTTATTGTTTTGCATTAATTGCCTTTATCATCAATACAAGCAAGCTAGTGTTTCACTGATCCAGTAATTTGTTATGAGCAATTGGAAGGAAAACACATTGATTATGATATCATTCTATCACATATGGTACTCCACCAATATAATTGTATACAGTAACTATGCTGTTCATGAATGGTATTAATTGTTAATATTAAAGAAGGTTGACCTGTATTAATTTAGTGTTTGCGCATATTACAGGTCTGAATTGAGTACATGCTAATCAAAGAAATTCTAGATTTGCACTATATTTCTCATTACGCAGTAGGAAAATTTGATTTAACTGATGCTCTAGTGCATTAGGCAAATAAGGTTAGATGGCTAAGAAAAATTTAGGTAAAATAACTGAGTTAAACCCAGTTTCCTGTGTTTAAGATTTGTTGGGTAGAGTACGAAGAAGAATGAAGAATAAGGGCAGTTTAAGTCAAAGCATTATGTTGAGACCTAGTTTCATAGACTCAAAATTTGCATTATAGCTTAAATTCTTGTCTCTAGACAAAGGTTCACTTGGTTGTCTTTCTTGCATCGAATAATATACACTAAATTATCCACTGACTTCTCAGTTTGCATTGATTTTAAATTTGTAATAGTCGCAAATCAAATAGACTAACTGTTAAAAAATTTAATGCAACAATCACATTCCACTCATAGAGCTTTCAAGTATATTTGAATACGTCTATGGCAAGTTTATATAACTGATTTCATGTCTAATAGATTTACTTTGTTGAGCACCTGTTGAACACAGATTTCGACCAGACTCAGAATGCTTGTTATATTGACTAAAATTTTGTAGTTTATCATCCTCAAAATTTGACGGTAGCAACGATTCCAGAACTCTTATTTTAAGGAAGCATGTTTGCATGTATCCTTGTTGATTTTCTTTGTCAAGATTGTCTGCACCTTCAAGTCCTGAGAAACAAATGAATTGATAGCTATTTGTGAAAATAAAGTTGTATGACCGGAACATGTTGCCCTTGGCTTAATTTAGAACTTTTATTTATCAATAAGTTTTTTTAAATTGAAAATTAAAGATGGAGTTTTCAAAAAGTCCAGACCTTTTGCACCAACTTCCACAGATATGACAATAAAACCCAATCAAACAGTAGAAAGACTACAAGAAAAAACTAATCAAATAGTCCACCCACAGGAAAGCTGTTACCCAACAGCAATATACAGTGTTCTAAATTCTAACAACCAAAACACAAAAGAGAACTATAATCAAGAAGCTGAAACAAGACCCTTACAGGTGGCATGTAACCCCTGAAATTCAAAGTGCATTGACAGCCATCAGCCGCATCTGTCTCTGTTTCCCTGAAGTGAATTCACTTCTTATCCAGTCTTCCCAATTTTGAACCCGCCCATAGATTGGTAGCTCTCATAGAGCTTAATTATATTGCACTAGAAGGGTGGGTTCAAGAGACATCAAAAAAACACACAAAGAGCAAGGGGAAACTTCTCGCCCAACACTAAATTATTCAAAACTTCTCTTTCCAAATTACCCACTACAGACTCAGCATCTCAGAATTTTGAGTCAGACTTTGGACTGGGCAAAACAATTTGGAAAAAAAGACCTGGGAACTAAAACAACATCAATGCATTTTGAGAATATAGAAGTAACATTGTAACTTGGAAGTCTTAGTGTGGGACTCGGCCAGACTAGATTTGAGAGTCTTAATCGTCTTGCCTCATCCACCCAGTGGACTTGCAAGTTCAGTGAGTCGAGTACTTGCGAAGTTCTTGAACCTCGAAGATTGGAATTAGATTCCACTGATTTTCGTAGAGTGTAGCTCGTTGAAAGAGCACGAATAAGAAAAGGGACTTTTCCTTAGGGTTGATAAAGATCCAGGACTAGACATGCATAATCTTAATTCATTGTAGCACCTTTACTGTTAACAGCCCTCCATTTTTATCAATGACCTTATCACCATTGGATTTAAAGTTTGACTAAGTTCTTGCCTATAACCTCTCCCCCAGTCCTTGATTTCTCCTTTTTAGGACTTGTTACCTACTGGATCTTCCAGCTGATTGTCTTATAATTTCAATGAAATAATGTTGGTAAACAGATTTGTTCTTTAAAATTTTAACTCTTAAATGCCCAATTTGAAACAATATCTGGTTACAAACAGTTGAAAAGCCACTTGTGGATAAACTGGCTTCTCTCTGAATTGGTAGGTACAGCTCCATAGAATAGGTTTGCAATGAATTATATTTTCCTCCTAAACTAATTCAGGGGTATGTTCTTGACTTGAGAACATAAGAGGTATAACCAAGCTAGACCTAACTAGAATCTAACTCAGGCGAATATGAATTTCTGAATATCAAAACAAGTTTATGCATTCACACATCTTACGAATTCATAAAGCTTAACTGAATAATAGCTAATACTGAACTAAGTTAATTTGAATCTGAACTGTGACTAATAAACTGCAAATGCTGAAGGGATTTCCCTTTGAATGAACAATAACAACACCTATCACATTCATTCGTTGTTTCAAAACAGGGGAAGTGAAACTCTGTTCTTTCCTCGTTCCGACTCAAACAAAAGAGAAAACATAAGACTAAATCTATTAGTGACTAGAACAGAAAATAATTGACATAAAATACCATTCAATTGTATTTGCAACAAAAAGTACTTCACACCAAGAATTTGCCGACCTTTCATTAATCTTTCAATCTCATACATATACAGTTTTGAGATGACCGTTACAATGGAAGTTTAATCGGTTCATCTTCTCAAAAGTGACAAATGGCAAGGCACCGATTTGTCGTATTACAATAATTACATAATAAAACAAAAAAAGGAGGCAGAGTGTGAATCACTTCGACTTCTTCCCCTTTTTTGCTTTTGCTCTATAGGCCTTGGTGGCAACTATGATTGGGATAAGCTCTTCATGCCTAGGTACGTGGATATTGGTATACCTTAAGAGCCATTTAGAATGCTTTCTAGCCAACTCCTTCACAGCATTTAATTGACTTGGTAGTTCCTCTTTGGCCACGTGTATACATCCACTGAGTGCCTGTAGTTCAATGAGCCTGTCTTGACTATGGAAGTTTATATCTAACAAACTATCTAGAAATCTGGAAAAGTTCTCCTTCATGACATTGACTCCAATAAGTGTTTTTCCCTGGCCGCTAGTTTGGGAATCTGCGTGTAGTCCCTTAATTAGTTCAAATCCTTTGTCTTGCGTTTTCTTCACTTTATCTTCTATTTCTTTGAGACCTTTCTCTGCAGACTGGATCATCTCAGTTTTAAACTGCATGCTCTGAAGCCATTCAAACAAAGGCTCATCTCCCTTTGGTAAGATCTTTGCTTCAACCACCTCTTTGACCTTCATTTGGATGATCGTCTTCAAGAGGGAGATGCAATCATCACACTTCACCCTTTCTCCAGCCAGAGTATGGCTATTTGATATAATGTTATCTTTTTCTATTTCTAATCTTAAGATAACATTACCAATCTGCTCCACAATTGCAGCTCCTTCTGATTTGAGCTTCTCTATCCATTCTTTACCAATCTGGCCATAATGCCTATCTTCTTAGAGTTGAGAGATGAGGGCTTGAACTTCAGCAGCAGTAGGACTTTTAGTCACTGATACTCCAGAGATGGCTGCTAACGAAGTGACTAGTTGTCTAATGAATTTGTTTAATTCTTCTATTTCAGCCTTCATCTTAGTCTTAGATAACTTAAGACTCTCTAGCTGCCCTTCGATCACCTCATTGGTTGACTTCCATAAGCCAACTTTGATATCATGCCTTGCTTCACCGAGATCCACAGAATGCAGAGTAAAATCTTCGGCCGTCATGTCCTCAATCCGCCCTCCCTTGTTGGGCTTGGCAATCTCCATTGTTAGGTGACCTATTTCTGGATCTTGCCCAAGTATGGACAAGGTCTTTTGCTTCTTAACCCTTGTCAATGCAGATCCAGAGTGAATAGCAAGAGATACGGTATTTTTAGCAAAAGTGCTCTCATCTTTCCTTTTCCTCTTTCTCTCCAGGGTATCTCCAACCAGGAGTCAATACCTATCACCTTAGATGCTGTCCTTAGTGATTCTATGCTAAACATCTTCCTCTTAGTTGGGGTAACTGTCGCAACAACCGGAAAAAAAGGATTCTTTGGATCTTGAGAGATGAGCTTAGAGGAACTCTGACCTTTATCCACTTCTGGAGTCTTCTTCACAACTTCATCTGACTCAATAGACTCATTATTGTTGCTTTTTCCATCTCCTAAGTCTACTATCTGTATTGAAGACCCACTTGGTTGCAGAAGTGTAGCACTTGCTAGTAGAACAGGGCTATGATGTGGAGAGGGAATTGGAGTAGTGTGGGGAAAACGAATTGGGGAAACATGAGGTGATGGAACTGGTGTGACATGGGGGGATGGAATTGAGGCGGTCGTGCTATCCTTTGGTTCCTCCATCTTCTTTTCCTCAACACCAGCCTGGTTTCCTACGACTAGGAGGGAACCATCACAACAGGTCTTAGCTATAGGGACATTCTTGTCTGGAGGTTGATCCCCTCCACCTGAAGGTTGAGTTGGCCCTTGAGTGGAAGCTATGGTCACACCTGGTGTAGTACTCTAAGATGAAGTAGGTGTTGCAGCTGCTGGAGAAGCTTGAGTAGCTGCACATTTACTCCGGCTCCTCTTGGTTGTCCACTCAACCCATTTCCCCGTTCTCTTGATGATCCTAGCCATCATGATATCAAGATTCTCTTTCACATCTTCATACGGCTCGAAACTGATGGGAATCTCCCTTAACTTAGTCAAATATGTATTGCCACACATATTTTGGCCATCATCCTCCAAGCCTTCTACATCAAAGTCGATACCGTATGTTTTGATTTGCTCCACTGTGAGCCTAGCAAAAGCACAATCTCTACTTTTGAGCTCATCTCTATAGTCTGCCCAATAATCTTCAACAGTGGTAACGTGTTTGATCACACTACCAATCTGCAACACCTCTCTCACATATCCATTTGGATCGAACATAGGTCTCACGACCTCATATTCCTCCAACTTGTACTTAGTCTCAAATGCTTTGAGCATATTTTTAGCATTGGAACGAGCCTCACAATTTTAGCTCTAACCTTCATAGGGAATTCATACCCTTTTTTCTTCAAGCTTGCGCTTAGCAAGTTCACCTGGATCGCTTGCCTCACGATCTCTATCAGTACAATCAGATCACTTGGGTATCTAGGTAGCTTCAAAGGGAATCCGTCGAAAGCTGCAAGACGCAAATATGAAAAAGATGAGAACTGGATAAAATAGCTACCAAACTGACTGATGGCCGCTATTGCCTCCAAGCTAAACCTCCTTTCTGGGCACCCTTGAAGTTCCCTACAAATTCTCATTGTAAATGCATCATTAACCTTGACGTATTCTGCATAGCTATTCTGTAATTGCAAGCATGGATAAAATTCATAGCTTTTCACGTCATTAAGGAAGTTCTCTATTCTGGGAAGGCCTGACCACAATTGTAGAGAAGCTAACATATAAATCAAGAAAGAAGACATGTAAAAGGTATTGTAAAACTTTGCTGCACTGAGGACCCTAGATAGATGCTCACTTACCTCATAGGCCCAATCAACATAATGTGTATCTGAACAGATAATTTGCACCAGAAAGAAATATTGTTCAACAAAAGTGAGTGCTTCTACCTTACCTTTCAATCTATGTAAGAGAACCAAAATGTCTACAATCTCGGGCTTGAGATCAGTGTTGAATAGAGTCTTAGGATCCTTACTCTTATCGCCCCGAGGCTTTTGGAACCAGGACCTCATAATTTCTTTTCTCCACACCATTTTCTTCAAAGAGAACTCAGACATGGCTCCTCCTACTGTCAACTCAGAAAACTCTTCTCGCTCTGGAACCCAGAGGCAATTTACTACAGTTTGCCTATCAATAGAGATTAAAACTGTATGGTCGGGCAGCAAAATTTGTCTGGTATCCGGATTGTAATGATTTATACATTCAAGAATCAACTCAAGAGCTTGAACCACCACCGGAAATCCAACTACCTCCACTAGCCCACTTCCTCTGAGCTTCTCAATTATAGGTTGAATTGACTTTGACGTCAACCTCCTTTGAAAATCTTGCATGTCAAAGAAACGGAGAGAGGTGTCTATGACATTCTACAATGTAGACTTGATTCCATTCAGCCCATCGAACCCGACGAATCTAGTTGCCATCTTATCTGAGGTAGAAACGAATTGAAACCTTGAAATTGAAAGCAACGCAGTGAGTAGAATTTGCAAGTATAAGAGCTTTGAAATTGCTATACAAT
Source organism: Cupressus sempervirens (assembly GCA_028749045.1). Taxonomy (NCBI): domain Eukaryota; kingdom Viridiplantae; phylum Streptophyta; class Pinopsida; order Cupressales; family Cupressaceae; genus Cupressus; species Cupressus sempervirens. The sequence continues at coordinate 476,011,810 of CM053786.1, forward strand.
TCAACAACATAACAATTCAATAAAAAACGGTAATTTGAAAAACTGTTATGTTTCTCTCTATATAGAAATCCTAATTCACCTGTAAATCTTCAAGATTCGCGGCACACGAGTGAATTAAAGGATAAATCCGTTGGATTAGTAAATGCGGGAGTTTCTAACAGACTTTTCCATGTCTTTTCACTATTTCTGTTGGCCCAATGGTAACTTTCCTTTATTACACACTTCCCTTCCCACTTTTCACCTAGTTCCAAAGAATTAAGAACGGAGTACTCCGTAAAGAAATATCCACTCAGCCAGATTCTACTCACTATACTTCTCCAACCGTGATTAGCTTGTTTCCATTGTCCTCTTAAGGTGTCTTACATGCAATTTGTATACCCAATTTTCTTGCAAAGTCGATTTCTTCATGAATGCGGAAAATCACCTTCACGAGGCGAAAACCCGTCGAGGAGAAAGCAATCTTCTGTTTTCCGCTAAAGCTCTGTTTACCTTCTAACTATTAGTTTAGCCTTTTCTCTGAGTTCGAAAAATCACAAAAGGATTGCGGGGATCAAAAGAGGGCCCACTTCTTTGTTCTTTTTCCTTTACAAATGCCTTTGGTGGAAAATTGACTTCATGGGTCGAAAGCCCACCATGGAGAAGTCGTTTTAGAGTTTTCCGCATAGAGTGATTTTGAGCACCATGATGAATTCTAGATGTTGTCTAAGGCAGAATACTGTGATGAAAGTAAGGCTTATGCATAGAAAGACTCGTTCTCTTCTTGTTTTAATCTGCAAACCACATTTACTAACCTCTGCGGAAAATCACGTTCACGGGTCAAAAACCCGCCGAGGAGAAGACAATGTTTGATTCTCCACAAGCTTCATTTTTCTTTATGTGTAAACAATGATAAGCCGCAAACAAGTGCATCCTCGAAAATAACTTTGTGAAAATCATTATGAAACACAAGAATCTCCATCGAATTAGGTTCTAGACTACCTACAAACTCACAACAACAAGGAAAACCCACCCGGTTATGTAATGCGGGAGAAGGGAAAGGTGGAAAACCCAATGGAGAAACTTGTCACCTGAGGGGAAAGAACTAGACTTGGACATACCCAAACCAGACTAAGACACAAGATCTTTTCCACTTTGCAAAATGGGTACAGGATGAAAAGTGGGGCAACAAATAACCATTTCAATCTACAAATTCTAAGGTTAGTGGTCAATGAGTGAGAATCAATCCAAGATTAATATCTCCTATACTTTAGGCTCTGGGACCAAGCTAGGTTTCCCTATACAATGCCTATAGATTTACTGCAACTTTACACTCAAACATTGCTTTTTTTAGGAGATAAATCCCAACAAAAATATAACAAGGAAAGTTGATCTAAACCTCAAATTGGCTCCATTCTTAGTTTATTACATACTTGACCAGCAATTGAGAACAAGGATTCTAACTCTAAATCTACATCTAACAACAGGGAATTAAAAGAGATTTGATGATATGAGTTGTTTCTAAAATCTACCAAGGACAGATAAATACGCCAATGCCTAATTCCTAGGGTATAGAGTCAAGCTTCAAATCTTAAACAGGTTTTAATGACAGATTGGAGCTGAATCGTCTAGACTTAATCATTCATGCATAAGACATACAAATTCTCTTATACAATCACAAAATCCTACTTATAGATTGATATTATTGTCTCAAATTTCACACAGTTTGCACATGAAATTTAACTCTATCACTTAATCATAAGAAACTTGAGATGACAAATCAAAATATACTTGATATTATTGATTCATGTAGAAGTTGAGATTACAATATAAAGACGATTTTCTAATATTTTCATTGACATTAAAAAATGACTAATACTGTCAAATAAACATATACAATCTTTGCAACTATACTCTATTGCTATTGCTAGACACTATTCTCTATCTACCAGCCAACAACGAAAGTTTTTAAAACCCTTATCATTGTCCGTGGAATCCCTTTATAACCTAAGGGATGCATGCATACAAGCTGCATTCCATGTGCAAATATCAAAATTTGATTTGACCTTTTTCTAAAAAGATGGAATGTGCTTCTAGAATATTTCCCTTCAAATGAAGACAAATGTCAAAAACCATTTACAAGCATTGCGGGGATAATTGGGTTCACTGAAGAGATGCAGACCTTGATAATGCTGTGGCACTTTGCTCCAATTGCTTAGCTGGTGAGCAAATACACTAACAAGAACAGTAACTGATTGGACAAAAATGGCCAAGGCACTGAAATGATATCAATCTCTAATTCATTCAGCTACATCAAATAACTGCAAGGTACTCATGATCAAAGTGATCTAGCAAGATCCTTCTAAGATAACTAAAACATAATTTGAAATTTGCAATTACCTTATCTAGTGACTTTTCATACAATGCCTTAGTAATAAAATTTTGAAACAAAAAACTATTGTGAGGTTTTCACACCATCACCCTATTGGAAATGGAAACCCCGTCTTTTTGCTTCCCATCAGTAGGTTTAGTTAGTAGAGAAGAATGGCAACAATTTGAATTTTCAAGAGCCTCTTAAAAATTAAGATGTCCAAAGAATTGGCTATGTATGAGAACAAGGAGGTAAGAGTCAAATGTCAAGTAAAACTAGTCATTGGCATTAAAAAGGGGAGCAAGGCAGAGTTTAATAAAATCACTTACCAAATGAAAAGGTGGAATCCATTCCCTCAAGTGGCATCTTGCCAGATGAAAATGTAGAGTTCACTCTTTCAAGTGGCAAAAACTTACGAAATGAAGATGTGGAATCCAATCCCACAAGTGGCAGCTTGCCGGACAAAAAGGTGGAATCCACTCCCTCAAGTGGCAATGAGATGAATTACATTTATTTCATTAAAGGAAGCGTGAAGTTTGATCTAAGTAGGAGACTTTGAATAAATGAGATGGGAAGCAATTTGAAATAAAAACATGAACTCGATCTCATATATAATCTAAACCGATCACAAGGCCTCTTTCTAGGTTCAAGCAGCCTCAATAAGCAACATGTGGTCCAATTTCGCAAGATATGTACTCAACATTGAATTTGCAGCCCCCTAGAACTAAAACGTATGGGCTCAAAATTCTAAACATCCAGCCTTAGAGTGAATAGAATAGGCCTAAATCAGTAGGTCTGGCCCCAGTTTGAAATTGCAGACTCTGATCCAAACGTATAAACTTTAAATTTCAAGGATGAGACCTAAAATCCAATGTATGGGCTGAAATGAAACAAATTTTAGCACAAATCTCACAGAGACGGCCTTAATTGCAAACAAGATCAGACCTAAATCAAACCCTAGAACTCAACGTGTGGCCTTATTATCTCAATGTATAGCTTTAAAGCAAACGTGTGGAATTGATTTAGAAATGCATGAGCATAATGAGCTGGCATTTAGACTGAAAATGAAATAAATCAAGTGCTAAACTTCAAACATATGGGCCTGATCTGAGATAGATCAGGCCAAAATCCGATAAGAATTAGGCCTAAATTGAGCCCTAAATGGAAACATGTGGGCTTACTTTATTGCACCAGGCTCCAATATGAAACGTATAGCCTTGGGCCTATAAGCCAGGCATTAAAATCAATAAATGCATCACCATAATGAGACATGTAGGCCTGATCTATTAAGATCGGGCATAAATCGAATGAGAATGGACCTATATCTGACCTATAGCCCAAATGTGTGGGCTCCGAACTCCAAACATGGTCCTAAACTAGTAATGTATGGCCTTGAAACCATAAGCCAGGCCTTAAAATCAATAAATGCAGCCCCAAAGCCCCAAGTTTAATAAACTCAGACCTACATATGAAACATGGGGGCCGTGAAATTAGCAACCATTGCCCTAAATCAATAATGAATCAGCTCCTATAATGAAATGTGTGGCCTTTAATCTCAGATAAGAAAGTTCTAACCGTGTGTGGGCCTACATCAGGCGTGTAGGCTTGAAATTCAATGCATACAGCCTAATATCAATCACCAGGCTCCTAAAATCAAACGCATAAGCCCTAACCAGGACTTAAATCGGTGGCATGTGGCCCCATTTCAAACATAGAGGCTTTAAGTTCGATGGATAGGGCCTAACTCAGGCCCATAGCCAAAGCCTCAAATTTACAAGCACGGGCCTAAATTTAATTCAGGACTTCATGAATTCAGAATTCAATGCAATGCAATGCTTCAATAATTTGAATGAGAAGCCCCAAATCTGATCCAATAGCCTCAAGTTTAACCATTGGGAGGCCCAAAATTAATGTATGGTTGCATCAACCTATGCATAAGAGGGAAATTTGATCCAATAAAGGAGGCTTGTTTTTCGAATTTGAAATCACTAAGGCATTGAATTTAATAAGGAGAGCTAGGTCGGCCAGGCAGAGAGACGTGTCTTTTGGTGGATTAGATCCTATAAATGGATGGATGAAATCCCTTAATACATAACATTTCTAATTCATCCATATGGAGAGCTGATCAAGCTTGATTGGAGGCGATTTTTCTTGACCAGCAGCTGGACATTTGCAACAGAAAATTGCAGATTAGCAGTTCAAATTGAGTGATGATGCTTTTGAAATCAGAGATCGAATTCAAAGATTTTCCAAAGACTAGATAAAATTCTGATGTGGCGAGGATATTAAGGACTTCAAAGAAAAATTAATTTGGTTTCAGATTTTAGTCTGAAACTCAGGTTTTTTAAGCATCAGCCAGGTGAGTGTCGTTCCATATGGCATTTAAGGTTGTTAGATTTTAATTTTAATTAGGGAATCTTGTGAGTTCAAGCTTCATTTTCACTTGAGCATAGTACGTTTCAGATTTACGAGCATGACTAACTCTGTAATACAAGAGGTGCAACCCTTAGTAAGTTTGTTAATCATTTCCTTGATATGGATTATAGTTTTAAAATGCCATTGCTAATGGACGATATTGTATGGCAGGATAAGAACGATTGAAGCTAAGGATGGCAAAAGTTCAAAATCGAAGGACAAGGGAGCCGAAGAGGGAGGACCTTCAAAGACCAAGGTATCAAGGTGGGATCCAAGAAGTAAGTACACCATCATGATCAGGTCTACAAGCCAAAGGAAGAGATTATCAAAACTTGAAATTCAAGTTCAATGGATGATCCAACTACATGCTGCACACACACCACTTCTACAAGAACACTTACACCCCTTCTAGAAAAGAAAGGCCAAGCATAAGTTTGAGAGTGCATCAATAAGGAGGTTTCGAGATCAAGACATCGAGAAGAAATCAAGAATTCAAAAACAAGTCATGGAAATGAGACAATTTTCAAGGGTATAAGAAATTTATGAAGAGGCAACAACCTGAGCATCGAAAATGGATCCAAGGCTTCATAATGTTGAGTATCAAGAGATATTTCTTAATAGCAAAGGTTATTTATCAAGTCTATAGGGTGAGCATGCTGAGGTGGTGCCATTTCTTCAAGCAATGAGAACACGTCAGGTGTCGAGTGGAGGAGCTTCATCATATTGTATCCAGGTTCATTGAATTTGCCAAAAGAAAAAAAGTCAAAGAAAATTATCTTCTATAAGAAGATTTGTTGTAGGCCCATGTGGTATTTTATTAGTGGCCCATTGACAAATGTCTTCTCTTGCAAGCTTCTACCCATAGTTGGAAAACTCTCACTCGGCAACAACTCATCAAGCCCCCAAAAACTTTATTCGGGAAAAAATTGGCTAGTTTTTCAAAAATACCCGGGAACCTAAAAAACCACTTAAATTTAATTAAAAATACATTTCTTTTGCAAAATTCAACAAGAAGATGCATGTAATGATTTAATTAAAGAGAACACCAAAGAAATAAGTAGAGTGTAGATATATATGAATGCATAGTGGGTAAAAAATCGCATTCTAATGGGGAATGCTGATGGCAAGAAGCAAAAAATAATAAATAGTGTGTCAAACTAGAAGTAAATACATCATTACAATCACATCTTCCTCTTCCCAACTCTACTAGTACACTGTGATCCTCTATTTTATATAATATATATAGGCTTTTTGCACTTTTTTTAATGAAAAAACCTTTAAAATTTTTTTATTTTTTCAAAAAAAAAGAGTTTTTCCGAAAAACTCGCCAATTCTTTTGCCAGTCGATTCGCAATTAAAGTTGGGAAAACTCACCAGTTAGAAAAACTTGGCGATTAGTAGAAACTTGCTGATTTTTTGGCGATTATGCCAACTATGCTTCTACCTAATCCATTTTCTTATTGGCTTGTGAAATAAATGTGATTTTCTGATTGGACCACAAGGTGGTGCTCTTTTGTAATTGGGTGGGCATTTAATGATTGTTAGTGAAGGTTATGAAATCTTGATTAAGGTTGTGTTGGCATAATCTTGGCCCTTAATCTTGAATTGATCATAACCCTTCATTCTAACTGAACAAGTCTAAAAGGTCAATGCCTTTTCATTTGTAACTCATTAAAGGTACAGTAGAGTAGGATAGATTTGGAGAAATTATTGCCATAATACTACTTGAATCATTCCTTCTTTCATTGGTTGCTTTCATAATGAATGTTAGTGACATTTGGAGTATCGCACAATTTCTTCACTTCCTCACTTAGATTAGATTTCATTTCATGTTAAGTAGAAGAAGATGAATGAAAGATATTGTTGAATGGTGATTAATGGTGGAAATACAATCCATACCTACTAGTACTTGTTGATTGTAAGTAGCAGTACAAGGTTAGTCTAAGCCTAATTTGCAAATGTTTAACTTCTATTGGAAATATTCATTTAGATTACACCTTCATAGGGTATTTGAATTTGTGCTGACAACATGAAAACCATTCCACATCTATAGAAGATAACACCCTCCTATGCCTAGTAGACACCATGAAGCAAGGACTATTTAGAGGCTCACCCCATCATCAACATTGTCTTACCTTCTTAGAGTTAGATTAGCCCTCTCAGTCCTTGTCCTTTGTAGTTTGCTCATTGCTAAGTTAAAATAAGTCTCTTTGTGATACCCAACATATCACATCATTAAAACTGAGTGAAAGTCCACAACAAGGTTGTTTCATTTGATTACACAATTCACATGCCCTTATTCAAAAGAGAGATGGAAATTTGGTGTTTCATCCTAGAATACTAAGTATTTGAGTTTGTATGTTGTAGTGGAATAACACTCACATCAATAGACCAATTGATCAATTCTGTATTTTGGTGTCATATTTCCGATGTCATTGCATTTATTGCATTTGTGCTAAAATTTCTCTCTAATTGCTATCAAGTGTAGGCTTAGTGTCTACAATAAACTTTGAGTATCCAACCATTGGTGCAATAACTCTATCCATAACAGCATTGACCATTCTCATCTATACCGTTTTTCTATCATCCATTGATAGAAAAATCATGAGCACAATCATATCAAATTCATCATACCATTCTTATAAGTTTTTGAATTGCTTTTGCTTATTCAAAATGTTTGGAATTGGCCAATGTTGTAATGTATGAAAAGAACCAATTCTAGCCCTAATGGACTACTCATTTTCAAAGAATGACAATAAATCAATGGCTAGGTAATGTGGGTAGGGTAGCATCTAGAATGTATTGTGTAACCATACATATAGCTAACATGTAATGTTGCTTAGGATGTCATCTCTTATATATTGGCTTTAAAATTGGTGTATTTTTTGTAAATTGTTGTAAAGATTGCAACAAAGCCTAATAGTTGACAAGCATATCCTCTAGCTTTCTCTTTATCACTTGAAGTCTATATCAAAGTACATTACCCAATACATCCAAAACCTTATCGTTAACCATAAATCTTGCTCTTACTAAGGCTGCTTCTTAGTTCAATTTTGCCATAATATTTTTCCAATTTCGCTTGAGCCTTAGTAGAAATCCTTGCATTAGTGGGTTGCCTACTAACAACAATGTCACTCAGAGAAACGTAGGGTGGTATTATTTGAAGAAATGATATATTTCAATCTAACATTTTCCACATTTAGATCATTGTAGCCTTTCTTAATTTCTACTTTATTCTTCTTCGAGTTTCCATTTTGTTCAAATAATTTTTTCATAGTTGCCTAACAAACCAAAGCAACATGGATAGAGAAAAAAAGGTCTCAAAGGCTAAGGTATCCTTCAAGATCTTGATGATGGTAGCATTTGTCATCCCTTGAGTTAGCTCTAAAAAATATGACTTCTTGGTCTTTTGGGAAGATGCCTACATAGTTAATACTTGTAACCTTGGATGGTAACCTGATCCTGGAAGACATTGCTCTACTTCAAATTTGAAGGCAAAAATTTATATGTTTGACTCCTCACTTGGTCTATCAAAAATGTTGTATGTAAATCCCAATTTGGGAGGAGCAACATGCCAATTTCCTATCTTTCAAGCCTCCTCGAGGCTAACATCTATTTCATCAAAATTTACCTCTTTAAAGGTAGTTGCAAAAACTTTGTCATGCTTTCATGGTTCAACAATTATTTTGCTTTCCTCTCTATTTCTAATCTCATCAAAATATCCCATGTCTTTCTCCTTTGAATGACATCCTCCATCCTTGCATAATTTCTCACAATATCTTCTTTATATAACACTTCACGTTCGTGGGCCTTTCTTCTCAAAAAAAGCACCATTTAGGATCACAAGATATTAAGGGAGCAATTCATAAAAGATATTCTTGTTGGCATCAATGTTGTCATTACACCAAAAGATCGAGTTGTCAATGAACGTCACAACAACCAAAGACAAGTATCTACAGGAGGCGGTTAAGCACATGTCACAAATCCATCAGTCTATGTTGAACGGTACCTTCACCTAGAGAGGACGGAGTCACCAACCTCCCAACTAACCCCCCAGCATAACCCAAGGGATTTGAACCCATGACCCAGCGCTGCAATACCCCTTGTTGGAATCACCATTGTCATTATACCAAAAGCTCAAGCTGTCAATGAACATCACAACAACTAGCTCAACAAGGATCCACGGGAGGCAATTAAGCTAATGTCACAAATCCATCAATATGTTGAATGGTACCTTCACCTAGAGGGGATGGAGGTGCCACCATCCCAACAATTTTGTCTTCAAATAATTATGAAGAGGCTCAAGAGCACCATTTTCTATAAAGAAATCTGAAAATTCCAAAGTTCTAAGCAAAAGATGTCTTTCCTTTGTTTATCCATATGCTCCTTTCTTGTCCATATTAAGTGCTAGAGGAATTCAATAAGTGCAAGCCTATGGATGACAAATTTTGGTAGAGTATGAGAGGCTTGAGGCAAACTATACAGTTTAATGATAGATGAGTTCTCATGTAAAAACCAATCGCCCCAATTATATTCATGCCCACATTTGGTCTAGTCTCATTAGGTCTTCACATTGACATAACTAATGGTAGCATTGTCTACACCACAACTCCCAATAAATCAAGTATACTCATTACAAATGAATTGTCGAAAGTGACAATCTGCATTGACGTTGGATAGGAAGCTTCCTTCCATTTTCATCTTGCACCGTTAGCAGCTTTTTGTCCTAGCAGCATCTGTTTTCATGAAGAATAAAATGACATAATGAAGAATAGAACCCAAAATTGATTTTTTTAATTCCCCTTTACATTCAATCGACCCTCATGAATGTACTAGAGGAGTCAGGAAACAAAGTCATATTCAAAATTAACCTTTGGATTTTGGATGTACATTACCATGCATATCATCTTGTCAGCACTAACCTTTCCCAACAGTTGAGATAGTGCATGATAGGTATTGATGAAATACAGCACTAACTTTTCCCAACACTTGAGATAGTGTATGATAGGTTTTGAAGAAATACAACACTAATTTTTCCTAACACTTCAGATACTCCATGATAAGTATTAACGCAATACCTTTCACATGAAGTAATTGCAAAAGGTTCAATTTCCTTGTCAAGAATAGCATTGAATTTTTTCTGTATCCTTTTGGCCTGTATCTAGGGACTTCTGCAAATCTTGGGCTTTCCCCATGCTTAAATAATGTTTCGCCTCTTCATCTAAATCAATTTGGAACACAACTACCCCAGGCAACATGAAAGAAAGCTCTAAAAATCCTCCTCCTGTCGAATTCCACCAATGGTAACCATCCTTTATACTAATAACCCTAGCAATGGAGCCATATGCTCTGGCTCCCTTGGAAACCTACATAGACCAAAACATCAGGTACAATGAGGATTCCTAATTTATAGCTCCATACATTGCACACAAGGATTTCCCTGCCCCTACTCAGATATAAAAACCTAAACAAACCCCAACTTGAAATTGAGATCTGGCATCCTCAGATTGTTCACAAGAATCCGTCCATAGAAACTTATTGTAAAGCGAATTCATGTTAGAACCAGGTTGTATATCTAGGAAATCCTAGGATAAAACATATTTCTTCCTGGCAGGGGTAGAAGTTTTGTTGGATTGACTTATTTTGTAGGTTAGGAAAGCACTAGGATTTTAAAATTAAGAAAGTAGAGCACGTTTCTGAAATCTACAACAGAGACAGAAAAAGAAACCAATTGCAGAACAACTTGTTTCGCGCAAGCACACGTATAATAGAATATTTAATTTACTGTTCACATGCCGTTGGGAAGCCCAAATTGCTGCAAGAAAGCACCGTTGTCTGCTGAGGGCTTCAATTTTCTCCATTTGAATGCGAAGCGAAACAAAAAAACACTTGAATTGGCATTTATTCCCATCGAAATGCGATCATTCATCAATCTTTTCTTCATTAAATTCATATCATGCGAACAGGTTGTGCAACAAGTAGTCGTTCCCCTTTTAAATTTGAGTTCTGCATTTAATCTGATTTGGCGGTAAGATGTGCCAACACCAAGTAACTCTTTTTTCATGATGATGTCATGCTATCATCTTTTCCTTCTTCGTGCAAGTCCACAAGCATCCTCAATCTTATGGAGCTCTTTACTTCTTTCTTGGTCCCTCTCGACACATGGCAGCCGCTCATTTGCAGTTGATTTGGGCCCCACATCACATCTCTTCATCGACTTCTGGTCTTGTAGACGATAGTAAAATTCATTTCATTCGCAGTTGGATACCACATGACACATAATGCTCACTTGTTGTCCCACGCCATGATACATATCCATGTTGGATTATCCAGCCACGAATTTGATATTTTATTATTATTATTATGTACAAGTTCATTGAAAAATGATCGAGTGTTGCCTTCGTATGGATAACATAATTCGTGCGTGTATTAGGAAGTGTGTCCCTTCAACCTTTAGCTACTTGCTTCTTCATATTGGTTTCATTTTTCACAAGAATATGTCTATAGAAACTTATTATAGAGCAAATTCATGTTAGACCTAGATAGAATATTTAGGAAATGTTAGTCTATCTATGATGTGTATAATATGTGATTGGGGTTGTTGAGATGGAGCACTATTTTTCTATGAAGTGTTTGTCATACAATGACATCAAATTTGAGTATGAGGAGATTTTAGAGGAAGGTAGCTTGAACTACATGTTTGAGGAAAAACGGTTAGGCAAAATTGCAAACTTGATTATCAAAATCCATCAGCAAAGAGATGAGTTAGTCAAGAGTTTACAACTTTCTTAGGTTCTCTTCCTCCTTTTGTGGGTGTGTGCAAGCTTACAGGTCCTATAGGTTGTTTTGGCCTTGTTGACATTATTAAAATCTTTCATTCTTTCATTCATTGACAAACTTTAACATCTACAACACCCCATTATAGCATATTATCTTATATTTGTGCTTTTGAGTAAGATTGTATGTGTTTTTTAATCATTAATGTTTCATATCATATTCAATCGCTAATAACTCATTTCAATGATTATCTGAAATATTGATGATAAAAAATACACATATAATCTTATCCAAAAGCATAAATATAAGGTAATGGAATGTGTAAATTTATTAGCATTAACATACTATCTAAGCCTAGTAGTGACTTTCTTTGATCTCGCTATCCCATGGGCTTTCCTTGAAATAACCCTTAAAGGCATTAATGGAAAGAACCAAGACAGACTTCAAGGAAATCTTTGACATATTCTGTTAACATCTTTGTCATTGATGACAAAAAGGGTGAGAATATATTGAAGAAACAAAGAGGAGAATAGCAAGAGAAATGAGTAAGACGTTACAAGGGGAGAATTGAAGGAAGAAGGAGAATATCAAGAGAATCAATATGAAAGGACGAGTTGTAAATGCCTACCCCTACTTGACTTTTCTATTGTAGTGTCAGATTCTTTTAGGTCAATTTTTTTATTCTATTTTATGATTAGTGGTGTTTGGTTACTGGGTTTGATTAGATGTTGTTTTATACTCAATTGATTATATGTGATGAGTTACTAGTTATTTAATGTGTATATGATTGTTTCGATGATGATATAGGTATTTTCAGTTAGTGATTTCAGTTATCTCATGATGGTTAGACAGATGAATTTATTATATGCATTAATGCAATCAGATTTCCACAATCCATGATTTATAATGTTTATTTTCTGGAATAGATTGTGTAGAGATTTTTCATCAACGTTTCGAATCACACTACGTGATCCATCATCAGGAAGAGAGAGCAAGAGAGCAAGAGATTTATTATATGCAATTTCTATGGTTACCCCATACTTGCATGTGTATGGTGTATGTGTACATTTTCTTTATGTTTGACATTCCTGATGTGGTTGAGGGAGGGAGTTGTAGTCACTTGCTAGTCAGGATCTACACAATGTACCACTTCCTACCATTGCCTATTTAGTTTCGAATATAGGTGTATGTACATGCTTGGATTTTATACAAATTGTAAGTTTTGGGTATCAACTTTCCTGAATTGTCAAGATGAGCGTACCCTATTGCAGTATTTCAATGGTATAAGTGGGGAGATAACTCTTGAGTCTAAATCCTAACCTATGCCAATTGTCCTAGAAAATAGGACAAGCATATGTGTTAGTTTCACCTTTTTGAATTCGTCAAGTGACATGAATTCATAATTTTGACCTTGGAGGTTGTTTTGGTATTGTATTCTTTATGATGAGTCTTCTTATTTCGGATTGTGGGTCTGTGATGATTTTCTATTTTAATTAAATCATATTAAAAGATAATTTAATGATGTAATTTAATGAAAATTTTATAAAGAAAATAATTGAATTTAAAGATTTTATTAAAGTTCTATTTTTGGCTTATTTATATTTATTTAAGAGTTTTATTTTAATAATAAACTCTAAATAATATTATTAGTTGAATTAATAAATATATTATTAAAGCGTCTCATGATTTAACAAGAGAGAGAAAACATAATTTAATAAAGTTTATTTTAATTAAATTGCATAATTTTATGCATGAAATTAAAATATAATAAATTAATTAAAGAGAGAAAACAAATTAATTTAATAAAGATATTTTAAATTGCAAAAAATGTGCATGAAAATGTAAAAGATAATTAAATATTAAGAGATATTGATCAACGAGTTCCCTCACGTGATTGCACGACCAGAGCCCCAAATTGAGGGGAGAACTCTTTATCAAGGATCTAGAGCTCATTTTGCAATGACACAAGTTTTGTACGAGCAATTTCAAAGAGGAAGGTTTTTAGAAAAAAAGGGGATTGTTTGCATGCTTCATGTGATTATCGTTTTAGCATCAGATCTAGGTAGGATCTCGTGGTTTATTTGTACAGTGGTTTTTCGTCCTTCAAATTTATGTCTTCTTCATGTTTGTTGTGTTTCTGTTTTCAGGATTCTTCTATGTTGAAAACCTTGTTTGCATATTTATTGTTCTTCATTTTCGGGAACTTTTGTAAGCAATTTAATGATTGAAAACCTTGTGTGTGGATTTGGTTGTTCATCATTCTCAAGAAACATTTGTATACAAATTGAAAATTAGAAAACCCTCGTGTTAAGATTTATTGTTCTCTGTTCTTGAATACATCTATGAAAGAGTAAAATTGAAACCCTTATTGTTAAATTGAGGTTTTGTAAATAGATTTGTTGAAATTGGGACGTGGGTTTCGAAAAGAAAACCAATTTTATTTTATAGATGTTGGTTGTTAGGTTCGGATTTCTATACCAAGTTTATATTAGCAAATTATATATATATCATAGTAATTTATAATTACTGTGATAATTATTAAAATATAATAATTTTTTTTAAAAAGAAAATTGCATTATGATTTTTGTGTTTGAGGGGGGGACATTTTGTTTATTTAAAAAAATTATGTTGGTAGGCGTGCGCCCCCCCCACCTTTCCACCTCACCTCCTCCTACTTTTCACTAGGCTGACGAAAATCACTACTGTGTTAGCCGCCCATAGGGCAGACCAGCGAGCCTTAAATGATTTTTTTAATTAATTAATTAATTTTATTATTAGTTATTAATAAAAATTTTAATAGTTTTGTTAATTATTAATTAATTAATAATTTATTAATATAGTTTCTTTTATAATTATTAATTGAATTTAATTAAATGAAGTTTAATTAAATTTTTATTAATGATAAATATTATTTAATAAAGTTTAAATTTATTTATTTTTATTATTATTTAATGATTTTGATTATTAATAAATTTGTAATTATTTTATTAAATAATCAATAATTATTATTTTTATATTTTAATAAATAATTATTTTTAAATTATTTTATGATATTTAATTATGATCGATGTATTTTGATAACTTAATGGTAATTGTGTGATTTGACCTAAAATGGGAAATGGGTTAAGCTGTAAGGGGAATTTTATAAAACTTACATCGAAACAAAAATGTGAACCCTATTTGGAATTGAAAACTCTATAAACAATAATACTTGGAAAAGAAAATTGAAACCCTAGTTTTGAACATCGAATCTTGTGTTTGTTTAATAACAAATTGAACTATGAAACTATGTTTAAACAACTTTATATGAATTAGTTGAATCGTCTAGGATTATAGTGAACTCAGAAACCATAGTGAATCTGGTAACTAGAGAAATAAAAATTGAATCCCTATTCTTGTATATCAAAATCTTGTGCTTGAAAACGAAATGACAACTTGAAAAGTTATAAGTGAAAATTGAATTGTTGTGTTTTCAAAACCTAATGAATTATGGAAATGACTTTTGTACGTACTCTTTGTATGACGTGTGATTTTATTTTGGGTGTTGGGTTGACATAGTACTTTGACCAAATCAAGATTTTTACCAGAGGCTCAGGAGTTTTGTCTTGTGATGTCATGATGATGTTTTGATCATGATATTTTATACTCAACCATGGTAATGTGTCTTGTATGCTCTATGAGGTGTTTTGATCTATTGATTGTTATTGCTTTCCAATGTTCTTGTGTGAAACTTAGGTGAATGATATGACTATCTGATTTAACCTCTGAGTCTTCGATCAGTTGTTTTTGGATTAATTTCTAGTCGCTTGTATAGGACTGAGGTGTTGTATGATTTGTTCTTGGTGATGTCATGTTATGATGTGGATTGGTTTATGTGTACTTGATTTTTTATTAATCATATTAGGATGATTGTAGTGGTGGAATGTGCGATTTTGATCAGTGATTTTATGTACTTGTCAGTTGCTTGTTTAAGAACTAATGTATGACAGGTGGTCTTTTGAGATCTTTTTCTTTTGTTGAGCTTAGGGTAGGTAATTTGTATGTCATTTTGGGAAGTGGCTTGCAATGGAGGCTGAAGCCCTGAAAAGGTTGCCTGGGTAACCCATTGTAGGTTGTTTTAATAAGTGATAACATTTCATTAAATGGGTTTAAAATGAATTAACAAGATATTGGTACTATAGAAAGTCACTAGGGGGCCAGAGAATTAAAAGACTAGCCAAGTAACCTTAAAGCTGACTCATTAGTATGCCTTGTCAATATGAAAGGATACTAGTGTCGCATAGAGTCACTAGGGGGGCAAAGGATTAAAAGACTAGCCGGGTAACCTTAGAGTTGACTCATGTGATGACACTTGCTCACATGCATAATAGATTCCCTAGTGTTATTGTTGCCTCTAGGTTTAGTTGATACTTGTGTCTTAGTACCCTTTGAGATAGTTTGCTTTTAGGTGATTCCTTGAACCTAGCTATTCATTTTGACTTTTGAGTTTGTTATCCTATTTGGGACTTGAGTTTATCTCTTTAGTGCGGTGGGAGTGGACCTTTTTGGGTTTCACAAGGTTGGGTGGTAGTGTTTTTTCTTATACCATTGAGATCCAACCATCAGATGTCATTGATGAATGTGTTTGTGCAGATATTCCTTTCTATCTGATCTTGTATTTCTATGATGGATGGTTATACCTATTGTATTGTATTTTATTCACAAATCTTACGAGATGATGTAATCTACTTCATGATGTATATTATTTCAGCCCTTCATACCTTGTGACCTATACAGAGGGTGAAGGTGCATTATGATTATTGCCAAGTGGCATTCGAGATGACTATATATTATTTAAATGGATTCATACTTGTATATTATTATTTGATGTGGATTTATTATATATTGGATTTAATGTTAATTAAAATTAAATGTGATTCAATGTCACGAGACCCTAAGAGATGTAATTTATTTATGATGGTATGTGTTTATGTGAATGTTAATGCTTCCGCTAAATTATATCTATTGTTGTTAAGTTATTATCTTTCAAGAAAAAAGTTTGGCAAACTTAGTGAAAGCTTTAGGTTAGTTCTTCTAGGTTCCCTAGCAGGGCGTTACACGAGCAACTATACATGACGGGTAAGAGGCTTTGTAATCAAAGGTGAAAAAGGTTGACAAGGGAAAGGTTTTTCCATCAATGCCATAGGGGGAGATTGTTGAAATTTGGTAAAGTATTTTGGGAGATTATAAAAAGTTTGGGAGAATGTTGGCACAACTAGTGAAGCCAAATAAGCATTCAATTGTCACTAATGGTGATTGAATTGTAGAAACACGATGGTAGATACAACTAGTATGATTGGTGATACTTGGTCACAACCAATAATATAAGAAAAAGTAACATGTAACCTAGACCTATAATGGGAAGTGTGATCAAATGAATAGTACAATCAACGAAGTAAAAAATAAGTAGCAACAATGAACTTTCTTGAAAGGAGTGATATTACTTTGACATTTGGAAGATGAAAACAAGATAGGTAAAGAGAATTCAAGAAGGGATATCAATAGGTTAAAAATGTTTTAACTTATCTTGGGAGTCACACAAGAAGATCCAATAATGATAAAAGGAAAAGATTGAAAACATGTCAAGGACATAGAGATACACGAATTAAATGAGATACAAGCATGATAAGATTTAAATTTGAATCAAAAGAATGTAAGTAACAAAATAGTGGATACACGCTAAAGAAGTAGACAAGTGGTAGAGTTTGGTGATAGTGATAGAGAAGAGTAACTAGTAAAGACAGGAAGCCATAAAGGTGAATACATTAGCAGAAGCAAAGTTTGAGCAAAGAGAAGTTGTAGAGAGAGAGCAAAGCAAAAAGGATCTGAAAGGCAAGTAGTTTCATAGACAAGTATCAACTTATTATTTTCCAATAGTTTCAATAAGGGTGATCCCTTAATTAGGTGGACAATAACTAGTCTCTTTATTACAAATCCTTTATTAGGGGTGGACTCTCAAAAGGATCTCTAAATGCTCTAACTGAGTAGATCCTAACATACTATACTGTACTCTTAACAATGTACAAAAAACTCCAAATAGGGTGAACCCTCATAAAGGGTATTTGTAAGCTCCTAACATGGCAATCTTTTAATTATAGTGAAAGGCTTGTGGGTATCATCCCCACTATAGTTTTTACCTGGTAATAGGGATTTTCTACATAACCAAAATATTGGTGTTATGTGTTGTAAGTGCATGATGAATGGTCTTAATTTGATTTTATTGGATGAAATAAGTTTAACTAGTAGTTTGACTAGGAAGATTACCATTTCATACCAACAAATACTTCATCCCCAAATTCCTTGATAGATTGATCATAAAAGAATTGGCTAAATTGAGGGATTTTATGAGGATCCCCAAACCTTTCATATCCAAGTCTAGGCCATCATAAAACAAGGAAGACCACAAACTAAATTCGATCACCATCTCCCCAAGGTCCATATACACCTTCATAGGAATGATCATCATCTCCATAAGATGAGAAAGAGAGGGTAAAGAAAGTATAAAAGGTCTATCCTAGAATATGACAATGCCAAGAATCCCCACCTTAATAGGGGAAGATTGCACCTCTATAGGAACCAGAATAGGATAAAATAAATCATGAACAAAAAAAATTCCACTTGAGAAGAGACCTGCAAAATTGTTGAAAATACAATTGGAACAACTGGTATGTTGTCATTGATGTTGATCAAACCTTACTAGTAAGAAATTTGTTAATAGTGTAGAGTGTTATCTTATTGTATTGATGGGGAGGATTTGAAAAGAGAGATGACAAGTTGAACTAGTAAAGTAGTTGAGTAAAGAGGAGTAAGTATGATGGAACTACAAAGGGCACTTGATCAATTAGTATTTGACAAGATAATGTGTTGTTTGATCATTGTATAAGTGAGGAAGAAAAATGAGTTGAAGTATGAATGAGATGACTGATAGAAGTCAAGAAGTTGAGCAAAACATGAGTTTGACCAAGTGATAAGTTACCAGGTCAATGAAGAAGTTAAGCATTACCAAGTAGAAGATTAAGGAACTTAAGTATTAGTCGAGTGATGATAATGATAGAGAAGGATGAAGGGAAACTAAAGTAATGACCGAGGAAAGTGATGGTCAAGCAAGCAAGTGTAAGCTGAGTGAGATAGATCAGTAGTGACCAAGCTACCGAGTGATGGCCAACTGTCAACATTTTGACACTTTGTGAAAGAATCAAGGTTTGAGTTCGGCACAGTTGAATTTATGGAATAGTCAAAACATGTTGAAGATAAGGCTTGATGAAATGGCATGTTTGATGTACAAATTGAGTTTGTTAATCGATCTAAGGTGAAGATTTAATGAGAAGTTTCAAAGAAAGAAGAAGAAAGGGAAAATGATGGAGAAATTCAATGAATTTGATCAAACCCTAAGATCTATGGTTACGTTTAAGTGCCAAAAGATTAAACCCATCTATTTAAGGAGGCATATGAGATGTTTTGTGAGTTGGTTAGCAAATTTGTGAAGAACAAGAGTTGCAGAGGAAAAGTGACAAGTTGATGAAATAGAGATTGCTTGAAGTGTTGTTGAGCTAATTAGAGATGAAGAATACTTAATAAACCAAGAATGAGCCAAATGGAGATTTGAATACACAAAGTGAGTTGTATTTTATCATATCAACCTAGCTATTATATTCTAACCATTATGGGAGTAAAAAATCCTTAATCAATGTTGACCTAACAGTCATATTGTAAATCCTTTAATCAAGGTGACATTCTAATGGGAAAACAAGACCACTCCTAACTGGGTGGTTAAATCCTTTAATAGGGTCACACCTAAAAATGTGTTTTGTAACCTTTAATAAGGTTGGCTCTTAACCAAGCTCATTTCAAAAGTGAAAAAGTGGTAGCATGTTACTGGGTGGTTTTTCTCAAACTGGGTTTCCATGTTAAATCCGGATGTTATACTATTGGAAATAAATGAGTAATTAAGAGGGGAGGAGTGAATCAATTACCACAAAAACCAATCCAAGATCCCTTAAGATGCTAATACAATTCAAAACCAAACTTTGCTAAAATTGTGATGTTGTTGTAACTCAGTTAACATAAGAACACTTGGTTAACACTAAGAGTTACTGTCACTCGACAAACACTAAAATAATCACTTCTTAAGATGTTTAGTGTGTTTAATCTTAATCAACTTAGTTGCAAAATCATAAATCAAATAACATGAACACAAGAGACACAAAGATTTAACGTGGAAACCCAATTTGGGAAAAATCATCAATTGCAACTAGTTACTATTTTTCACTCTTCTAGAGTGAGCCGTATTAGGAGGCAACTCTATTAAAGGTTACAAAACACACTATTAGGCTTGACCCTATTAAAGGATTTAGTTCACCCTGTTAGGAGTGACCTTGTTAGAGGTCTTTAGATACTTCAATCTAGAAATGCCACCTTGTAAGAGGATTTGGCAAATAGTTGTTAACTCTGTTAGGAGATTTGATTCACTACTACAATGGTTAGAGAGTAACAATGACTTCATGTGATTGTTGATGAAACTTTCTTTGCTGATTTCAGATCTCTATTCTAGCTTGAATACTTGATCCTCCTTGATCAGAATGTTCTTTGCAGCTCAATCAACTCAGATACTCTGATATCCTTCCAATTCACTTCCTTGATTTATCTTTTCAATCCCATGATTCTTCTCCAATTCAATCCTCAAATTGACCTTATATTTATATGTTTTACCTTGTCAAGTTGGAGTGAATATAATTTCAAACAAATAAAATTCATCACATGATTTGGCTAGAACTAACTAACAAAATTGTCAGATCAAATATAATGATGTAGGAAAATCCTTTGTTAATTGACCAAACTTGGTCAACATTAACTCGAAAATGACTTTCATTCATACTTCCTTTGGTAACTAAGTAAGCTCAGTTGACACTTGTTCCATGCTAACTTTTCTTTGGTAATTGAGTGAGCTTTGTTAACACGGGTTCCATGCAGACTTTCCTTAAGCGATCGAGTGAGCTCGGTAGACATTGATTGCTCAGTATATACTTGTCATTTGTGTAACATCAAAGACAACATATAATTTAATGATTGTATCCAACAATATCCCTCTTTGGAACATAAAGGTGCTCATTAACAAAGTGGAAGAATGTAGGGCCAACAAGGAGGAGGATCTTTCCCCCAACAATGCCAAGGACAGGTATTCGGAGGACAACTTGAGGAAGAAAACCAGATCCAACATGAAGAAGAAGGATATCCAAGACCCAGACAAAGATATGTATGACATGAAGGAGGTGGCTAGAAGAATGTCAAAGCTGGAAATTTGTGTTGCGGAGATACTCAAAGAAATCACCTAAGTTGCCTTCCTAGCCTTTTTAGTCGATCTTGGTTTTTTGTCCTACTCCCCTAGTTTTATTGAGTTTCTCTCTTTTATTTGTGGGGGGCTATTTCAATTTTTTGGTTTAAGTTAAGTTGTTACTTTAAGCATTCCTTTTATGTTTGAATTTTGTTATGTTAGGGTTCTAGGGCCCCATTAAAACTATTTTCCTTAATTAAAAACAATCTCCCTCTTTGGCATTGATGGCAACACAACATTTCATGATACATAGAAATCTTAGAGAAAAATAGAAGCAAGGATAATATCTTTAGTTTCATTCTGATTCTCATCCATGAGAACTCCCTCTGTCAGTATGAATTCCCTCTGTCATCAATCCAAAATTTATGATAAAATGACAAATTCTCTCTCTTTGATATCTCAAACATTCACAAAAATTTCTCTGATATATGATAGAAAACTCCCCCTCTTTGACATCTCATGCCCAAAAAACAACAATAAATGTAGTTTCCATGTACCTGATGTACAAATTCATATGTAATCTTCTCTGATAGTATTGCATCAACTGGATTGATCTTCAACATGCTTGGTTAACGCATTGCTAAGATCTGATTAGTGAGCTTCAAATAGGGGAATGACCACTAGCTTACCTCTTAGATACAAAAATGCATCCTTAGGCAATGGTTTGGTGAATATGTCTACAATCTATTCTTTTGTATTCACATATTCCAATCTCACTTCCTTGTCTTGCACCAATTCTCCCAAGAAATGATATTTTATTGCAATATGCTTGGTCTTGGTATGTATCACTAGATTCTTGGATATGTTGATTGCACTAGTGTTATCACAAAAGATAACAACTGGGTCCTTGATAGATCCTCCTTCATACCTGACAAAACTTGTTTGAAGCACATAATGTTGGAACAATTGACTGTTGTTGCAACATATTTTGCTTCTACGTCAATAGATTTTTGAAAAATCTATTGATGTATTGCTAAGGGATTGTGGAAATCAAATGACAGTAATATTTTGCTTCTACTATAGACTGAGAGCTACAGTTCTGCTTCTTGCTTGTCCAAGATGCCAACCTCTTTCCAAGAAAGAATGCTCCGCCACTAGTGCTCTTCTTGTCATCAACACTTCCTGCCCAATCAACATAAGTGAATGCTCTCAATTCAAAGTTTCCTCCTTTCTTATACCACAAACCATAATCTTCATTACCTTTCATATATCTCATAATTTTTTTATTGCCATCATATGGTTTTCATTAGGATTAGCAGAGAATCTAGCTCTAATACCAATTGTTGGAAATATAAGAGGAGTAACTACGAGGGGATGGGTGAATCAGTTACCACAAAAACAAATCCAAGATCCCTTAAGATGTCAATACAATTCAAAACCAAACTCTTCTGAAACTGAAATGTTGTTGTAACTTGGTTAACACTAAGAATTATTATTACTCGAAAAACACTAAAATAATCACTTCTTAAGATGTTTAGTGTGCTTAACTTAAATTAACTTAGTTGTAGAATCATAAAGAAAATAACATGAACACAAGAGACACCAAAACTTAATGTGGAAACCCAATTTGAGAAAAACCACCAATTGCAACTAGTTACTATTTCTCACTCTTCTTGAGTGAGCCCTATTAGAAGCCAACCCTGTTAAAGTTTACAAAACACACTATTAGGTGTGACCCTATTAAAGGATTTAATTCACCCTATTAGGAGTGGTCTTGTTAAAGGTCTTTAGACACTTCAATCTAGAAATGCCACCTTGTTAGAGGATTTGACAAATAGTTGTTAAGCTAACTCTGCTAGGAGATTTGATTCATTGCTAAAATGGTTAGAGAGTAACAATGAATTCACTTGATTGCTGATGTAACTATCTTTTTTTATTTCAGATCTCTATTCTAGCTTGAATACTTGATCCTCCTTGATCAAAATGTTTTTTGTAGCTTGGTCAACTTGGATACTCTGATATCCTTCCAATTTGTTTCTTTGATTTATCTTTTCAATCCCATGATTCTTCTCCAATTCAATTCTCAACTTGACCTTATATTTATATGTTTTACCTTTCCAAGTCAGCTTGAATATACTTTAAAAAAAGTGAAATGCATCCCATGAGTTGACTAGAACTAACCAACAAAACTGTCAGATCAAATATACTGATGCAGGAAAATCCTTCGTTAGCCAACCAAACTTGATCAACACTAACTCATAAATGACTTTCCTTCATAATTCCTTTGGTAATCAAGTGAGCTCAGTTAACACTCATTCCATGCCAACTTTTCTTTGGTAACTGAGTGAGTTCAGTTAACACTTGCTCCATGTAGACTTTCCTACGACTGAGTGAATTCAGTAGACACTGATTACTCGGTATATACTTGACATTTGTGTAACATCAAAGACAAAATACAATTGAATGATTGTATCCAAGTGAATTTTGTTTTCATGTATCATGCTATTTAATATTACATGTTTCTGCAATTTGGCTAACACTAAACAAAGAACTAAGTGTTGATATGAATAAGTTGAATTACTATTGATTTTTTATATGGACCGAGTAGGTTTATGATTTTAAATAAGTTGTTTGAAATTGTTAAAAGTTGAATTGGTACATATGGACTTGAGAATAATTGATTCACCCCCCCCTAGTTATTCTAATCATTCTAATAGAAACTACTAGGCAATAGAAACACAATCTCCTAACCAAAAACCCCATGAGACTAGGCAAGGTCCTTGAAAATCAACAACATCCTCTTGAACCAAGAAAATAATAGCTCTACTAACAAGGAAAACACTAAACACAAACATAGAGCCACCAAAATAAACAAAATAGAATAGTCTCAAAAGAAAGAACCTCAAATATACAAGAGAAGAGCCCAAAGTACCTTAGTAGGAGACACAAAATAAGGCAACAGTTTTGAGATATTAAAACACTTGGAGGCAAAAAAAAAGCCTCACAACATGTAGAGAATATCAAGGAAGTTGTCACAAAAAAGGCACGATGCCATCTCAACAATAAAACAAGTCACTAAGAATCATTGAGATAACATCAAATCTCCATAATGTGAAGAGAAGGAGAGATAAGGAAAACTTCTCCCCACAAAACCATGATCCTCCTAGGGCACCAAACTTCCACACTATGCCCAGAAGGAATCCATCCAATTAAAGGATGGAGGGTTGAAGAGGCTCTAGATTGAATAGTGAAAACAAAGCCCCAGAGCCATAGAAATGAGATATCTTCATGGCCCAAAATGATAAGAATCCAATAAAACTCCAATCAAAACCACCACAAAGGACCTAGAAACTACCATGAAAAAGGTAAGATGATTCACAACTCATCTCTATAATTGATCAACACCTAAGTTCATGTGCTCCAAGATGGAAAATCTATAACTATACATCTCTACCATTGCACCACAACCTCTAAAACACATGCCCTTTTTGACAAAGGAACATCCCAAAATGACACCCAACAAGAAGGAATAAACAACACGGTTAGAGTCACCATCCTCTTAGTACTCCTTAAATTCTGCCCCATTGGATCCATTGCCTAGAGAAACTAGAGTTGATTTCAAATTTAGACACACCTTCTTGTCTATTATAAAATTATAAAAATTTATTTTGTATTTTATGCTAAAAAATATCATTGTCATGAGTTATTCATTGGAGCAATTGGTTTTAAATCAATAAGGACCACTTTCAGTGATGTAGATTGTTTACTAGGAAAATGTAATTATGGTTGTTTTGATTGTCTATTCATTCACTCATTATGAGAAATGTATTTTCAAAGCATTAATATATGATGATAGCTACCACTAGTCATGTTAGATTCCATGGATTTTAGAATCCTCTCTTTTAGGGTAGCCATCATGTAAACATCCTACATTAACTACAATCGATAACAATAGATTTGTGTGTTCATGGTAGTTTATTATTATTTATATGCTACTTTGTGTTTTGTTAGCTCTTTCTTTCTTTGCCTTTCATATAACTTAACCTCATTTCTAATTATAAATATATTTATTACGATATCTTTTATATAATGTAAAAGTTAAATATGTGTCTAGTATAAGATTAAATAATCATATAATCAAATATAATTATTTTTAAATTTGGTTCTATAAGATATTTAAAATATATATATTTAGTGAAAGAGTTTTGATAGGTTTTAGATTAATATTTTTTTGAGAAAAAGAGTTCAATTTTTCAAACTATATTTTTTTGAATTTTTTCCACTATATGAATTTCACAATATTTTGTACTACATGAAATATTGGAAAGTAATAATATATCTTAAAAAGAGAGATAATATTAAAATAATAATAAAAATATAAAAGCAAGAGGCCCAATGTGTCAATGTCCAAGTCAATAGTTAGAGAGGAAGGAAAGTAGGGATATGTCACGGATGGATTAAAAATAGAGGAGATATTGAGAGTTAAAAGGGATAGAGAGATATGTAATAGTGACCACATTTTACAGTGATTAATGTTATTAAAGTTTATAGATTGTTGGCATAACTAATATAAGTACTATTGTGATAGTGATATTATTCATGTCACAATACAAATTTGAATGCATGGTAATCATTTATTATGTTGTCAATGACGTCCACTAGTGACCTAGTGTTCTTAGTATGCCACCAAGCATAATTATGATGAATAGAGTGTTGCAGTGAGATCAGTAGGTGTGATCATTAAGAGAGCATTGGGGAAGTCTCTTGAAGTGCATATGGTGATTGTTATTGCTGAAGTAAAGAGTAAGATGACCAGAGAATCCATAATGCAACCACTAGAATAGTTAGTGACAAGGGATAGGTAATTTGATTGGTTTGTCAAATCCATGTTGAATAGAGTGGAGTGATCGTAGGATGATGTGAAGAAGTTAGTGAAGGTGATGTAGTTATGATAGCAATTCATTATCATTCTAGGTAAAGTAGTTCCAAGATGGGAAGTTGGCCAATGAAGCACTTACAAGTTTGATGAATAGGTTAAAGAAGAATGAGTTCTTGTGTAATAGTCAGTTACTAAAGATTAGCGACTAGTCACAAGGTTGCAGTAATGATGGATGTGTTAATAGTGATCTAGTGACATGGATGAACATCTAGAGGTGATGATTTGGCATCACATTGATCAAGGACAACGCGTGGAGAAGATTCTAGAGAAAGTAAGTGGTTGGTCAAAATGTGTTTGACATTTGGCACAAAATTCTATGAATTAGTTGGTGTGATCATGTAAACAGGTAAAAGCACAAACCTGTGTCGCCTTTTACAAAGAAAAAAACCACAAAATGAAGAATGTTCAACTTAAATAACTTAAAAGTAGCATTTGTGTTTAGAATTTGAAGATGATTTAAACTAATGAAATGTGTGAAATTGGATGAGTTTTGTGCCTATAAATTTTCAATTTTTTTTTTGATGAATTTATTTATTTAAAAAAAATTTGAAGTCATTTTTTTAACTACATAAAATATAGGGCGTAGTTCCTGTCAAACAAGTAATAATATTTTCAAAATGGTAATAATATCAAAAAATATATGTAATAAATCAATATCCCAAATACCATTTTCAAAGTGATAAGCAATTTCTATTTAATGTTTCACCTTCAAACGTTAAGGCACAATTATAATTTCTGAATGGTAAACTTTACAAAAAATATTATTTTAAAATAGTTTTTGAAAGCATCTCCCTTAAAATATCCAAAGACATAAAAAATAAAATATTTCTCATATGATTGCTTATATTATACAATCTAAATACATTATTCTTAAAAATACTATGTCTTTTAAATTATTTTATGAAGTATAAAGATTGTTGACTTTAAAAATGGAAAACATTTTCTCAAGCTTCTAATTTGTCATTGGGATAAACAATATTAGATCATTATTGTTAAATAACTGAGAGGGTGTGGGGGGGTGTGAATTAGTTATCATCAATTATCCAATAGCCCTTTGAAACAATTTTCCACAAGCTTAAACACTTTAGACTTTGAGATCACTAGCTTGGTAAACATATCATACATTCAACTTAATCATCTAGTAAACTATTAACTTCATATATATATATATATATATATATATATATATATATATATATATATATATATATATATGAGAGAGAGAGAGAGAGAGTATCATATTAAACCTTCATCTTATACCAATTTACAACAATAAATAATAAATATGGAATAACATGCAACATAATAAACACCCATACAAGTTTAACACAAGTATTTAACATGGAAACCCTATTAAGTGGATAACCGCCTACAAATTGACAAATCAAAAATTTTACTTTTTTGAAGTGAGGTCTATTAGCAATCTACCTTGTTAAAGGTTACAAACACATGGTTAAGGTGACCTTGTTAGAGGATTTTCACCAACGATCATCTAGACCTTATCACTCCTTGCAATATCTACTTAGTGGTCTGCTCTAAAGGACTTGCAAAATATTCAACTAAATGTCACCATGCAATGGATTTACAAATAAGACTTGTTAGGTCCATTCAGTTAAGAGATTTTATGCTATAATGGTTTGAGAGTAATAGTGAAAATGATCTGTTAAGTTTAGCACTACCTTTGCTTGTTCAAATCTTAATTTTTCTCAATATGTTTCTTTTATTTATCCTCTATCTTCTTTCTCTTCCATTCTGGATGATCCACTTAATAAAACATCAACTTAGCACTTCTATTTCTTGACCTTCATAATGTAGTTATGCTCGGTTATGCTTTGGCTATCAACTTTCTTCTTTAACTTGATCAACAACAATGAACTTTTTGCTAATCCCTTAAATATAAAACTTTTTTCTTTGCTACTCCATTAGATCCCTTCATTTTTATGCTTAATCACAATCATTATATCTTCATCCAACTCAGGTTCATTGAATCTAGAGACTCAATTACCATGCCTTCACCTTGAAATTTGTGCTTTAATTCAAATCATCAAATCTTCTTTCAATTTCTCCAGTCATTGATATCATAGATAACTTCATCCTTATCTTTGAAACTTGTCAAATGACCTTTATTTTCATCAAATATCGGCCTCAAATCAATCTATCTTCAAAGTGTTCTTCCTTTCCTTTACTTGGTTAATACTACACTTGCTCTGTCAACATTAAGCTCAGTTAACAATGTTATTTCTTTGCTTCTTTCCATATGCTCATCTATGACTATAGATGCTAGGTGACAATTGCAGTATCTTGGTTAATATTGATTCCTTCATTCACCAACCACATTGGCTTCTTACTTCATGAATTCATAGCTTTCTTACATTTGTTCTCTACACTTAATTAAATCATGTAAAACAATCAAACCAACATCATATTGTCAGAGTCTAACTTATTCAAATGCCAATTGAAATCCATACATTGGTCAATCATAATTTCTTAAAATCATCTTCATCAATCAAATGACATGGCACTCTATTGGATTAGCATAATGTCTCACCAATTAAGGCTTAACAACAATGACAACATATCAAATGATATGACTCTTTTACATACATTGATAACATTATCAGCTGGAGCTAACAATTATGACTATTTATTTACATATTTACATATTTCATTTGAAAAATAGAGATAGGACATTAAATGCTTTACATATTAAGAATTTAAAAACAATACTTACCTCTTTGCCTTTTCGGGAGGGTTGGGATATTTATCTTGTGATATTGTAATTTTCTCATTTTTGCAAATCCTCTGACATAAGCTTCTTGACTTGCCAAAAATAGGTTTAGGTTTAGGGTTCATGTAGAATCATGGCCTTTCCATTTTATAGTTTGTGAGTTGTGTTCATATTCTCACTCCATGTCATTAAGACTGGATTAACTACTATGTGTTTGGAGAGCACATAGTCAATGCATCTCACATGCTCCTCCACACCACAATCCTTGAATTAGATAAGCATGTCTACTGGCACACTCCCTATATTATCTTCATAGCCACCAACTCTTCTATCCTTATTTTTTTTAAACTCAAGCTCAAATTATTGATCATCCATTGCATAAGAGTTTTCATCTCCCCATCTTATATGAAAGGTATAATCCTCAAGGATTTGATAATTAAAGATCATGAGGTCATTGCATTAGATAGATGTTCATCTATTATCATGCTCAAGATAGATGATGAATAGAATTTGGATAACATTAAAAGGTTATGTTTAATAATTCATTAAGATGAGTTCTACGGATTGGCATATATATAGGATAAAAATCAAACCATGGACAATATTGCTACCTTCCAAAATAGAATTATATGATTTGAATATTTTGCACATATCTTTATTAAGATGCATTCATATAGCATTGATAGAGGGAAAATATTGATGATCATTTTAATAAATCTTTGATTTTGAAATTAAATGACATTTCAGGAAAATGTATATGAAAACAGTGGTCAAAAGGTGCATACTTGGGGTATTTTAAATGCACACTAACCTGAAATCCACTTCGTGACACATTCATCTAAATGGGCTTCAAGGAATTTAAAAATGTGAGAATGCGTTTGAGTACAAAAATTGCATATGAAGTCCTTCCTTTGGCATAGTATCTAGAATTATAAATTGTTACAAAATTTGGGGTTCCAATAGGTTGATTACTGACTTAGCCCCCCTCCCCCGCCCCTCCCTCAATAATATAATCTCTTAGGACTAACAATTGGTATCAAAGTTCCAGTCCTTTGTTGTAGTGAATCTTAATAGCTCGAGGGAAAGACCCAAGATGACGAGGAAGGAAGATCATTACTTCACATGAGAGAATTATTAGCTAGTGTAGTGTGGAAAGATAAAAATCCATCTCAAAGGTATGGGTAAGCAATATAAAAATCATGTAGTTAAAATATATGTTGTCCCTAGAAGAACTCTTGATGAAAATCAACTGAAGGCACAACATGAGCATAAAATTACTATGTAAGCCATAACTAGCACTCTTTCTGATGCAAAATACATCAATGCCCAAGACCTTGAGACTTATTATGATATGAGGCATAAACTAGAGAGATTGTTTGGAGGAGACTCATATGTGCAGAAGGCCAAGGTAGATAGTTTGAAAGGTAATTTTGATGAAATGTGATTGATGGAGAATGAGAATATTGAGTAATATAGTCAAAGGATCAAACATGTTCTTGATTCTATCAGAGGTTTTGTAGGTACTATTTAGGAAGAGGATGTGGTAAGTAAGATAATTAGAACTTTATTGCCTCAATATTCTATCAGAGTCTCAACTATTTAGGAAGTTAGATCTTTAGGCACTAGTATAGTTACTTTGGATGCATTTATAAAAAAGTTGATTTCTTTTGAATTGAGTAACTTTTATAGTAGTATGCCTAAGATAAAAGCTTCATTAAAGGCATCTATGTCTCTTGCACCTACAAGAAAAAAGGGTATCACAATTAGTTCCTCTACTTATTGTTCTAATGTTTATGAGTTTGTTTTGATCGAAGAAAAAGAAAAAGAGGAATTGTAAGTGTTTCTTGCTAGGAGATTACCTAGAGGAAGTGGTAAATACAATGGTGTACTACCTTTGAAGTTCTTTTCATGCAATAAGATTGGGCATCTTTCTTTTAAATGTCCTAACAAGGAAAATAAGGAAAATGATAGAAAATTTAAGGAAAATAACAAGAAGGCATCCTATCTCATAGAAGAAGGTATTATTGATGGGGAGTATGATGGAAGAGAAGAAGAATATATTGTATTTGTTGTAGTCAAAGAATATCCCTTTCATGGAAATGAGAAAGAATTGGTTTCCATTATGAGTCATAATGGATACTGGATAATTGACAGTGAGTGCTCACGTCACATGACTGGTGATAAAAGAAAGTTCACTAGAATGGAAGAGTGTGATGGAAGATTGATAAGGTCTAGAAATATTATTCACTATGTTGTGAGAGGTGAAGGTTCTATTATGCTAAATAATTAAAATAATTATGATGATGTTTACTAGTTTAAAGGATTAAATACAATCTTTTGAGTGTTGCTCAACTAAATAACAAAGGATGCATATTAAATTTTAATGAAGGAGTGTGCAAAATAATTAGAAAGTCAAGTGATGTGATTAATATTCATGAGTAAACTAGATGCAACTAATTTCATCTAGATTCTACTATTAAGAGTCATTTGATTACTAGAGTTGAATATTATTGGTTATGGCATAAGAGGTTTTTTCATGTTAAATTTGACAGTTTGATCAAAGTTAGTTAGATGAAAGTAGTGAGATGTTTGTCTAACCTAGTGAAACCAAACAATGTAATGTGTACACAATATCATCTTGGGAAGTTAACCAGTTCTAGTTTCATAAGTAAAAGTAATTCATATCAAGGAATCCTAAAGGTAGTTCATACTAATCTAAGTGGTCTGATATGAACTCAAATATTTAATTGAGATAAGTACTTCATGTTGTTTGTAGGTGATTACTCCATAAGGATGTGGGTTGTATTTTTAAAATATAAATATGAAAATTTCTACATGTTTAAGATGTTCAAAGGTAGAGTAGAAAAGGAGAATGATAAAAGGTCAACATATCTTAAATTAGATGGAGGAGGTGAGTTCACTTCACATTAATTCACTACATATTGTGAAGAACAAGGAATTGTGAGACAAATGTAGCTATTGGGATGCCTCAATGAATGGCATTGTTGAAAGGAGAAATAGGTCAATCATTAACTATGCAAGAACATTAGTATCTTAAAAGGTATTGCATAGACTTTCTAGAGAGAAGTGGTGAGTACTGCATCCTACACATTGAATAGGGTTCAACTAAAGAAATGTACAGAAAAATTCCCTTGTGTGAATTGTGGTATGGTCAATCACCTTTTGTGAAATATTTTAAAGTGTTTAGAAGCATATGTTATATAAAGAAAGATGATCATTTAGGAAGGTTATTCCACTAAGTAGAAAGAATACAAGTGTTTCAATAAGAGAACAAACAAGATGGTAAAGAGTCAAAACCTAAAAATTGATGAATACTCTAAATAGAATGATGATTCTAGAAAAGTGGAACCACAAGATTATTATGGATTTTTTTGCATGCAAGTAGTTGAACAAAATGCAACAATAAAACCAATGGAAGAAAAAGGGAATGTATGGGAACTTGTCCAAGTGGTTAAATAAGTTCTTATAGTAGACTCGACATTACCAAGGTGTATCATGCTAAATCACTTCTTAGGTCTATTTAGGAGAAAAAAGGAGACACTTTAAAAGGATTGTAAGTCTCCAAATTTTGGGCCACCAAGAATTTCAAATATGTATGTGAGGGAAGGAGGGGAATTTCCAAATATGATTCCAGTTATGATCCAAATTAGGTTAGTTAGGATCCAAAGGAAGAAGGGTGATAATACTAAAATTGAATTATAAAGAGGAATGCAATACAAAGAAATGTAATCTTTGGCCCTTGATAAGATAATGTGAATATGAAATTGAACTACATGCTTAAATAAAGTAAATTTGGATGTTATGTGTGTATAATTAGCAAAATTAAGATATAGATCTAGGGTAAATATATGAAAGAAAATAAAATATGAAATAATCACCTTGAAATGCATAGAGGAAGATGTATTTTAACTCCAAAATTTGTAGATCTGAACTATTTCTAAATATCCATCCGCGAGTCCTGATATAAAATGATGAAAGGAACAAAACCCAAAAATCTCCTTGGAAAAGGAGATTGAAGGAATAGGTTGACTCGGAAGGATGACCTACAACTAAGTTTATGTAGTTTGACAAACTCAAATTAACTTCTTCACAAAGCTCCTGAAAAGTAGGTTCTAGATCTATAAGCTCTGATTGCTAGCATGCAAATCAATATATAAAAGTTTTGTGGTTGGAGTTTAATGAGGGATTTCCTTGGTTAAGCCCTAGGTTAAGGAATTAACCATAGTTGAGAAATATAAATGTAAAAGACAAGATAAAAGTTAGGATTCACCTTGCTTGAAACCCTTGTTAGTAAGGATTTTGTATGTAAATGTGTTGTAGATCTTGAATTAGGAATATAGGGTATCCCCACACTTTGCAATGGATCTACCATAATCTCATCATGGTTTCATGGATGTAAAAGTGAATCAATGAAGAAGATGAATGCTTCAATGCAGATCTCCCCCCTTGATGGCCAACAATAAGCTAAATCTTGAAGAGGAAATGCTCACAAAGGATCCTTCAATGCTAGATAGAACTATCCTTGATTAAATACTTGAGATCTTGAATAATTAAACTCCTTGAATGCAAAAAGAAGAAATCTAGACTTGAGAGCAAGAGGTTGGATTACTTGAGTGCATTGAATGAATGAACTATGAAAATTAAGCCTCCAAGTCTTCTTATATATGAGTTTTAGGGTAGGAAAATAATACAATCTGATGGGAGAGAAAAAATAAATAAATTAAACCCTCAAGAAATTTTGGGCTTAGAGCCCTAAAATCACTAGGGACTAGGTCAACCTGGATTGACCTAGTCCTAGACTAGGTTGACCTAGTTCAAATTTGGTCAACTTGAGTTGACCTAGTCTTGGAGATCAGGTTTGGAGTGTTACACAAAGGAGAGGAAGATACCAAGATAAACCAAGAACTTTTGGGCCCCAAGCCCTGAAATTACTAGGGACTAGGTCAACCTGGATTGACCTAGTCCTAGACTAGGTTGACCTAGTTCACATTTGGTCAACTTGAGTTGACTTAGTCTTGGAGATTAGGTCTGGAGTGTTACCAGAAAGGAGAGGAAGATACCAAGATAAATAGGGTGGAAAGAGGAAGAATAGAGGAGAAAAGGAGATTGAGCATAGGGACACCCATGGTTCAAAGAAGGCATTATGAAGAGGGAGCTAAAAGGTCTTAAAAATAAATTACCACCATTTTAAGATACTCATTTGGCCCCCACTTTATTAAGAGTATGAATTTTCTTAAACTGGTGATAAAGTAAATCAAGAGAAAAAGAGAAAATCTTATCATGATTTAGGAGGAAAAGAAATCATCAATCCCCCAAGAGACTTGAGTCTTTATCACATCCAAAATCACCATAAGAGAGATAAGCACTATGAAAAAGTTGTGTAGTTACTTGCTCAAAAAGGTTTGTGTGCCTTATTGTGAACTACACAACAAAATAAAAAAGAGGGGGAAAGGTCTCTGCAAAAGGGAATGACATTGAATGGTCTAACAAGTGTGCATAGCATGCTAGTCAACCCATGGAAGATGAACTAAATGGTCTATCAAGTGTGTGTGGCATTCTAGTCAGTCCATTAACAGATTCAACTTTAAGGGAACTCCATGACCCAAAAAGAAGAATCAAAAGCAATCTAGGCATAAGGATGTGTGTCCTTAAGGGATTAAAACAAGATCGGGCTTCCCATATTGTTATTAGTCAAAAAAAGGGTCCAAAAATAGGGATCAAGCCTCCCAAACTATGAACAGTTTAGAGAGAGATCCAAAAAGGAACCAAGCCCCTATAAACTATCAATAGTTCCTAGAAACTAGAAGGAAAGCACAAGAGAGGGGTAAACGTGAAATAAAAATGCATAGATTTGGAAATATCTTAGAAATCATAACAAGAACTAAAGGATGAAGTACTCCAAGATATACAAAAAATACATATTTTTATTCCATGGTTAAAGGATGAGTGAAGTGTATGCTCCCACATTAAAGTGATTACAAACACCTTAACATGTGCAATAACTTTAACAGAAGCATACATGCATCCACAAAATAATGTTTCCACTATGACATGCCCCCAAGAAGAAAAACATATCAAGAGAAATGAATACATAACAAAAGAGAGAGTATGAAGAGATCTACTAACTTTGGGGTCAATAAGAGCATATGATAACATGTAATGTTATATCAAGTATGAAAATATCATCATTCCCAAAAGGAAGCATAACTATGACATAATGGAGGAAAATACATGCAAGAATTATGAAGAAGAGTCTTTTTGGGCCAATAACATGGAGACCAAAAATAATCATTGCTTCTATATCATAAGAAATAAAGTAGATTATACAAGATCACTGGTAAAAAAAATAGCACAAGTATGACATAACACAACAATAAATAGAAGAAATATGTACAAATAGAAGAATGTACATGATAAAGCAATTACTTTATCCTCTTGAGCTTAATGAATCAACAAGGATTGCCTAAAGTAATCAAAGAAAAAACATATACCAAAAACACAACATGGGAGAAAACACAACACAAGAACAAAAAGACCACCATGATAGACCACCCCCCATCTCAATCTGAAATGCTAAGGGAAGGATGGTGACTTGGGAGAGGAACAACATCCATTATAGTAGGAATCACAATGAGTTCTAAGAAAGAAATTTTGGAGTTACTATGCTCATTACTGGGAGTGATTGCCAGCTACATAGAAAGCATGTTAGGAAAATCATTATCTATATCAATTAATTCTTTATCACTACTAACATGTTCATCATCTAAGGTATCCTCCATATCCAGATTAATAGAATCTAAAATAAAAACAAAATCATCATGTTTGTCTATATGCAAAGTGTTACCTTGTTTAGCTTCCTCCAAAGACCCATGCAAGGTTTGATCAAAGGAAGGTAAAGGTTGAGATGAAGACATAGGTTGAGAAGCAAGAGAGTGAGCTTTAGCCTTAGCTTTTAGCTTGAGAATTCTTATGACACTGACAAGTATGTTGATCATGAATAGGTTTATGAGATACAATAGGAGGATTGGGATCAACTGCCATAGGTTCTAAAGAAGGAACATCAATAGGTTCAAGTATAGTAGCTGAGGGAATAGATGTAGAAGGTAAAACATGTTTAGAAGTAGAGGGATTAGATGAAGTAGGCAAGATAGGCACATGTGAATAACCCATAGGAAGACTTAATTCCAAAATCTTGGCTACTTTATATTTCTTGTTACTTTTATAAAGATGATTAGGACAAGTAGGTGGTTTTTCAGGACGAGGTGGCCAATAAAAATCAATCTCAACACAATCTCTAAAATGTGATAGTTTATAAAGACAATGATTAATAGTGATAATGTCTCCATCACAAGGAAATTTTAGGAATTGATGAATAGGAGAAGCTACAACTCTCTATTGATCTCTAAGCCTAAGTTGCCTATTAGTGTCTAATACTTAGTCATTTCCAAGGCAACATTAGTCATTCATCACTGTGACTGAGCCATCTAGAGAAGGCTGACCTACAAAGAACTTTTTTATATTTCTTCACATGTTGGGCAAGTCAAAGGTTGCCAAGCACCCCAGTGGAGATCAAGTCAGTATACATGCCGAGTAACATAGTCAAGACTGAGCATTGGTAAATTTAATTAATGTTGAGTGAATCAATTTATTTCAAGCCTATAGGAGCCGAGTGACAACATGAATTTTAGTTATTACCAACTGTTAAAACATTCAAGTGACAAGTAAACTAGTTTTGACATATGAGTTTTTAATAGATGACTTCTACTTGTCATTTCAATATTGTAGAGATAGTTAAGGAGAAGATTACACATTTTGTCTAAAGGCATTAATCCTAAGAAAAGAAGATTAACCAATTAGAAAACTAGAAGGGTAAAACAATAAAAGGATGAAATATGGATCATTGATTAAGATATAGAATTTTCTATGATTATCTATTTAAGGGTTCTTACCCTAAAGTCAGTGTGAGTGAAATGGAATGGTGAATGGAAGCAAGTGTGAAGGAGTGAATAAGTGAAGAAAAAAGAAAGGAAGGCTAAGTCAGACAGGAGATTAGACAAAACAACCTAGTGGTGAAGGACAAAACATAGCATATTAGATAAGGAGATCAGTTTGAGATATTGAAGAGAGGAGATCTATAAATAGCTTTTAGAGAAAACCAAAGGATTAGGGATTGAGGTATTCTAATAGATAAATCAAGTCAAATCTCTTAACAAAGTGGTTTTAACAGATCCATTTAAATCTCCTAACAAAGTCCTTACTTCATTTCAAGTGTAAAATCCTTTAATCAAGGTAAAACCTAATAGTCTTGTAAAGATTTTAACAGAGAAGACCCCTCACAGGGAAGATAATCAGAAGTGATCAAATTGTAGCCCTAATAGGTGAACTTTGTTGTTGCAATAGTAAATATTTGTCGGTTTCATCCCCACCCCAATTTTACCTTCATCTTGAAGTGTTTTTGGATTATCAAAATCTATGTTATGAGTTTATGTTTTCATGGATGATATGCTTAAATAGATTTCATTTCAACACTACAAGTTTATGGGTATATGGTATGAGATCTAAGATATGAGATGGATTAGGAGTGAATGTAGTTAAATTGAGATATTGTTTTAAAAGTGAAATTTTTTAAAGATAATGATTCACCCCCTCCCCCCCTAAGTATCTTGTTTCTCAATAGGACTTCCAACAATCAATATTAGACCTTAATTCTCTTGAAATAAGTCTAACAACTTGAGAGTATAGATCTTTGAAATGGAGGAATACAAAGTAGGAAATATCATTGAGAACTAGATGATTGAAGTCCATATCATACTGTAGCAATTTGAAGGAGAAAAAGAGAGTTAAGGAAATCCTTAAAGAAAAGGAAAAATATTTCCATTCAACAAAATGACACACTATATAAGGAAGTTGATTTCAAAGAATTTCTTAACACTAGAAATACTAGTGACAGTGATGAAGCAATAGCAGATCTATTAGAGAAGAATGACATTATATGTAAAGAAATCAAAGAAATCAAAAGAGAATAGGACATTCAATCAGTAAGACTATGCAAGCTGACTGAAAGAAAGAAAAAAGTTGAAGAAGATAAGATCATAGTTGAAGAAGACAAAAGATAAATGCCTAACAAACTTGAATAAAGATCATTTGATTTGCAAAAGCTGACAAACAATCAGTTGAACATGATGAATCAATTGTTACTTACAAATCAGGAGTTGAACTGAAAGGATATGGAGATTACAAAACTAAGATCATAGAGTGAACAACTAAGGAATGAGTTGATATTTGAAAAAGAACTTCTGGAAAAAATGGACAAACCAAGTGAAGCTAACAGATAATTTGAAGAACTAATGAGATCACTAATCTAGTGATATTTCTAGTCTAGGACATATTAGACACTCTTCATCTACTAAAGTGGGAGAGTCATCAAAGAGTGGAGAGAAAATAAATGTAAAATCCAAAGGAAAACTTGCATGTATCATTGTGGTAAACTTGGACATACATCCAACATTTGCAAAAGTAGAAATGGTATGTAAAACCCTAAACCTAAGTTTATTGCTAATTATTTCAATTGAAAGCAACAAGGACACCAAGCACATGAATGTAGGTCAAAGACAACTAATGCACCTACTACACCTAAATTTAAAGGACATTGTTACAACTGTCAGAAATATGGACATATAGCTCATGAATGTAGATCCAAAGCAAAATTCAACTGGACATCCAAAAGGCAAACACATGCACCTAAGAAACACAACTCTTCTAATTGAGATTACAACACACGGTATAATTTCCATTACTGTGAAGAGCATGGACACATTCTAGAGAATTTTATTAAGGCACATTTCAAAGGAAATTCCAATAAATGGTTGAATGGAAACCTAGTTTATTTCAATTGTCTCAAAGTTGGACATGTTAGTAAGAACCACATGACCTAAGCATCGACACAAAACAATGAAAGTAACAAAGGAAAAAAATGAATAGTAGAATTTGAAGGTAGCAGAATAGGAAAAGTTGATATCACCCAATCCAAAGGATCAGGTGATAACACCACATCTAATTAAGAAGAAAGGTATTTAAAGGGATTGAATACTTAAATGATATATTATATGTTAGGGTAAAAGGTTATTTTAATTTAATTTATTAAATTACCTTTACTCCCTGCTTAAGATTTCACTTTATGCACCTTGCATTTCCATTTAATAATTTTAATTAGTAAATATTAAATGTCTTTTACCTCTTAGGGTTTCCCTTTTAGGGTTTTCATCTCCTTCATAAGGATTGATTGGTTGTAAATTTCATTATTCTATTTTTCACAAGCAAATACAATTTTCTTGTTTATTGAGAAAACCCTTCTCTCTCTTTACTTTTCTTTCTTCCTTTTAATAAGTAATTTTCATGCAGGATATCCAAGGTATGTGGATTTTTTCATCATCAAATCCTACATGGTATCAGAGCCTTGCCCACAATTGCCTTTTCTTGTTTGAAGAAAAAAGAAGAACGAGTGTTTGACATAATAGATATGGTGTTTCTAGGTATTTTTGTGAAAATAGGGGAGTCTCTAATTTTTAGAGCACTTTGAGGCCAAATAGACCTCATGGTTGGATTTACAAGGTGCCAGAACCTCATTTTCGTAAAAGGTTTGTCAATTTTGGACAACATTGATCTGGGAGGCAATTTTTTTTACAAAATAGGGCCATACAACCTTTGCATGCAATTCGAGGCACGAAAAATAAAAAGAAATTTGGAAAAAAAATGGTTTTTCAACCACTACAGTTTAAAATAATGGCTAGCATTCACTAAAACTGCTAGTGGTCATAGCAACCGCTAGCGGTCATCTTGACTATTGTAGCTCTAAATGCTAATCATCATCACTCCGTCGAGTTTTCCACCACCGCCGTCAAGTTTTTATCGCTGCCACCACTCTTCCTATGTGCTACCTCTCCACTTTGCTTAGTAGGTGGGTCCACCACCCGACCACCACCACACCACTAGTGGTAATGATTTATTTATTTTAAATTATTTTTTATTGCTAATCGAGGGGCCTTGTTTTTTTGCAATATCTTGAGCATACGGGGGTCTTTTTTCGATCCAAAAGAAGTGCTAGAAAGTTGGTTTAGAGAAAAAGACAATGAAACATGAATTTTTTGGATTTTTTTCCATTTTGGTACCATTTTGTGTGCTTGAATTTTGTTGATGACTTTTATCTTTTGGGGGGCGTAACTTCTTCGTTATAGCTCCATTTTTTTATTTGAAAAAAGTATCAAAAAGCTCTTCTCAAGCCCTATTTAGATTCTCCACTACTATAATCATCATCAATTTTTAGAGTGTCTAACTCTTCTCTCTTTGTTGATAAACCAAAAATGCTTTTCCAAAGCAACTCATCTTGATGTTGCACAACTTCCATTTTATTCTATAGCATAAAAAATATTCTATATTTTGGAACAAATTTTCTCCTATACTACTCCAAAAATGTATTTTGTTGTTCCTAGGATAAATTAGGCATTAATCTGACTAATGTGTTAGTCCTTATCTTTTTCTCTTCCTTTGCATGTTCCCATCTTCTCTTCAATCTATCATATAGATCTTGAGGTATTTGTTTCTCTCTTTTACTAGTACCTAGTTTAAAATTTCAAATCATTTCTACCATGTCCTCCTCAATTTTGTTTCTATTATCATTATCTAGCGTGTCATACTTTACAAATATGAAACTAGATAAACTTGGGGAACTTCTTAGATCTGCACATACCTCATCAATAGACTTAGCTTGCCTTATAGGTGGCCCTATGACCAATCTCCTTCTTCTAGTTTTGGGGGCATTGGGCTCGGTAGCCTTTGCTATTTTCTACTTTTTAGACTTCTTAGCACTAGTAGTTGCCCTAGTCCTTGGCTTGTTTGATGGTGGAGGTGTCATTGTCAGCTTCTTCTTTGTTCCTTGAGCCTCTTTGGTTGGTGGCATGAAAACAACTAGGGATTTTCCCTTGTCACTTTCTTCTTCTTCCTCTTCCTCATCACCACTATCTTTTTCTTCATCTTCACCAAGACCTTATGTCAATTGTAATGGTTCTTTTCCCTTGCCTAGGGTATCCAGTTTAGCTTCTAGGTCTTCAATCATTTTCTTCCTCTTCTTCTCCTTGGATGCAATCTTTATATTTACAATTATTCTTGCTTTGGCTTCTTCATATCTACCAAAAGGTTCAGCCTCAACATCTACCTCTTCTTTCAATAGCGCTTCAATGTTTGCACTTATTACATCATTGTCTATTTCATATTCAAAAATTTGTAACCAAGCCTTCCTCGACTTTACTGCCTATACAAATGTGTTGTCCATATCCACAAGAAAATATGTCACTGTAGTATTTTGTGACCAACTCTTCAGGTATCCTCATTCTCCTTTTCATCCTTTTCTTAAATTCATCACAATAAGCATTCATTACATTCTCAAAATATTCTCCCAATTGAGTAATATACTCATTTATTTGTCACATCACTAGTTTGTCTTTCTCCCATACAACATTACCAATACTAGAAAATTACTTTTAGATATAAAAGAAAATACACATAATGAGGGATCCAAACTTACATATTGAATTCTTATCTTTTCTTATGGATGAAAGATTCTCTGCAAGTTGTAGTCTCTGTAGCTCGGCAAGATCATATTCATGATCTTTCATCACTATCTTCCATGCTTGATCCACAACCATACAAGGTACAATATTCAATCTGCTCAATTGATAGAATTTATGAGCTATTATCCTCACAAAAAATTTAATTAGTGGATTAGAGATGTTTTTAATGGACAAACCACATCCATTCCACTCAGCTCCTGTATCTAACACAAGGAAGTATGGGGAAAACTAGGGCCAATGGCACATCCAGTTCTCTGAACCACTCTGCAAGAGTTAACACAA
This sequence comes from Cupressus sempervirens, assembly GCA_028749045.1. Lineage (NCBI taxonomy): Eukaryota > Viridiplantae > Streptophyta > Pinopsida > Cupressales > Cupressaceae > Cupressus > Cupressus sempervirens. Next base: position 476,053,255 of record CM053786.1, read on the forward strand.
CAAAAGAAAACACAAAGAATAGAAACCAAAGGAGGAAGAAGAGTAAAATTCTTTTATTGATTCATCAAAATATCTTCATACATTCCCAGCTATAAGGCCTTCTGGGTTATGGCCAAATATAAATACATTCATATTTAAAGATCCAATAGCAAATTTGCACATTCCAGTTCTACTTTGGAATCCCTTCTCCAACTCCCTAATCTACCTAGTTCTAAGCCTAAACACTCTATTTATACTAGCAAAAATAGCTTATAGATCATTCTAGAACATGGAGAAGCCACAAATTGACTCTCAGTAAATATTAAATAAAAATAAACCAAAATTAAATACACAAGTCAGCCTGCATTAGCAATTAATTGTCTTGAAATCAATGTCTGAAAAAAATCATGATATCTCCTAGCTTTGATTGAGTTAGAACTCACGCTTCAAATTGTGGGTAGATATCTAGGTCCTCTACAACCCCATAAGTGCACAAATTTTGATTCATCAATGAAAAGTGTGTATCCATTCTGAAAGTTGAGCACAGAAAATTGTTGCACAGAACTACCATAAATCAATATTCTGGGAGAATTGCCATAGCTCTCAACCTATAAGGAGTTAGAACTTTCACTCTAGAGAATAGATAGTATTGTAGGCCCTTTTTGATCCCTAAAGTGTGCAGCCCTTCATTCATTATGGAAAATTAGTTACATAGTCTACAATAGACACCCAAAAATTAGAAAATACAGCTTCAGCAAAACCCAGTTTTAGCAACAAGATAAAAACTGAAAACATATATCAGACAACTAGGGTTGGAAGAAATGATTCTCTTGAATCATTGAGATGTCACAACCTGAGTTGAATCCAACCTAGATTGAGAAATCCATGAAGCATCTTCCATAGGTCTATTCTTCCACTTCGCCAGATATTTATAATAATCTTTTCCTCTTGTGCTCTTACCAATTCTTTGATCCAATATCTATTCAACTTCTTTAATCTACTTCTTAGGATAGTCCTCTAATACAATAACTTAATCATCTGACTCATGATACTTGTATAAATTAGCAACATTGAATATAGGAGATATATTCATGTCATCAGGTAATTCAACTTCATAAGCATTTCCACTGTCAAATTTCTTCAAGATCTTACAAGGTCCAAACTTCTTCATCTTCAACTTAGTATATGTTCTAAATGGAAATATTTCTTTCTTCAGATGAACCATCACCTCATCACCAACTTGAAAATCATGATGTCTCCTAGACTGATCAACATTCTTCTTATACTTTTGATTATTTTGTTCTATCCTCAACTTCACTTCCTTATATAAAGACTCCATATAATCAACAAATTCTTCTCCTGCAACACTTCTCTTTTCTTTTCTAGCAATATCTCTCAAATATAATATTCCTTTAGGCTTCATTCCAGTAATAATCTCAAAAGGTGTCTTTCTTGTACTCCTATTCACATAATTATTATATGCAAATTTAGCTTGTGCCAATACCATCTCCCAATTACTTGGCTTATTCTCAACTAAACATTTCATCAAATTACCCAAGCTTCTATTTACAACCTTTATTTGTCCATCTATTTGTAGATGAAATATAGAACTTAATTTCAATTTAGTACCCATCTTCTTCCACAAAGTCTTCCAAAAATAGTCAACAAACTTACTGTCTCTGTCAGAAATAATGCTTCTTGGTAATCCATGCAATCTCACAATCTCTTTAAAGAAAAGTTTAGCAACATGCTCAACATCTGATGTCTTCTTACATGATATGAAATGAGCCATTTTAGAAAATCTGTCCACAATAACAAATATGGAATCATACCCCTTCACTGTCTTAAGCAATCCAAGGACAAAATCCATACTGATGTCACTCCAAGGTGTTGAGATAATGGGTGTTGCACACATTGCATAATATTGTTATTATTTTATTTTATTATGTAATGTTGTACCTAGATGGACGTGCAACATGTAAAGATTCTCATGGAATATTCTTGATGAGTTGTATTGTAACATTGTGATAATATTTTATGTAATTATTTACTATTGGGGAAAAGAATTAAATGCCCAATATTAAATGTGGGGTCAGTGGGTTAGGTAGCACATGGTTTTAGCACATGGTTTATGTAATACCACTTAGTGGTTTTGTGGGACTTGCTACTATATAAGCAGCCACAAGGGTAGTTGTTGTAGACAAGGAGAGAGAGTGACAAGGAGAAGACAAAAGGCAAGAGTCGAGCGGGACAAGGCTTGACAGGTTAGCCAAGGGAGCATTTGTGAAGGTTGAAAGCATGGCATGGGATGTGTGGATTCATGCTTGTTCACATAGTTTGCTCGGTTGTGGCTATGGCCATGAAGGCTTCCATGGTTGTATGGCAATGGTATTTTTTGCTGAATAATACATGATGATGGATGCTTTTGGAGGCTGGGTTTTTTCCCTCAATGAGGGTTTCCCAGGGTATATCTTGTGTCACAATTTTGTGGGTATGTTTTCTATTCTCTTGCATGTGGATTTTAATTCCGTGTTTATTTCAAATCTATTATGGGTTATGTGGAAACGGTTATATTCTTTGTTGCCAAGTTTCCTTACAAGTGGTATCAGAGCTATGGTTTTATTATTGTAACCCTAGATTGAATCCATGGGAATGCATGAGAGGATAAAAGAAAGGGCAAGATATATGAATAATTATTGCAGATCTGAGGACTTTGGATTTGCTATTATGATGGGATGTTAAAAGATTTGGGCATGAGAAATTGTTGGATAAAAAGGTTTTTCGGATGTTTCATTTAAATGAGGGTTTTGGGAGGTAGCTTGCAGAAATGACCTCATGGGTAAAAACAGACCTCACCATTGGATCCGGGTCGACATTTCCATAAATTTTGATATATAATATGCCTTAGTTTGGCCATGTTCAGAGGAAATGAAAGAGTTTTTTGGTTTCAACCCATGATGGCCGTCAAATTTAATCCCGTCGGAATTTTCGTCATTGAAAAAAAATTAAAAATGAAAAATCGTACTGAAAATGGTAAAAAGACTATCTTAGTAAAACAGCCATAACTTTCTCTCAGAATATCAGATTTCAGAGTTCTTACAGGCGTTGGAAAGCTAATTCAGAGCACTACAAGATGGTGTAGGTTTGGTTCTGTGATGTTGAAATTTTGTCAGGTTTTAAGAGCCCTAAAGTCAGATGTTATTTATTTTGAGCACGGATTAGGGCATAACTTGGGCATACGGAGTCGGATTTTGGACTTCGAGTAGTCAACGAAAAGCTCTTGGAGAGCTCTACACAATGGTTCAGATTTGGTGCAGGTTTGGCATGATTTATTTGTTGATATATTTATCTGAACTGTTTATGGTATATTTTGACTATGGTAACATTGTGAGTTTATGGCATTGGAGATTTAAGATTTGATGTCATTGTATACTCAGTTCATATTTTCGATTGGTCTCATGATGATATGGTTATCAGTGTTTGGTTTGGATATGCATGATGACTTGTTGGGCCTACAAGTTGTGCAGTGTTGTAAGCGGTCTATACTTACAGGTTGCATTTATAGCTTGGTTATGGGTTGTCTTTGCCCATTGATCTTTCATTATTGATGCATATTCAGATTGGTGGCTTGGTTTTGGGTTGTCTATGCCCTAAGTCACATGATTTTATCTTCATGTAGAAGGGATGAGATTTTGTTACCAGGTACAGTCATGGTGGAGGATTGTGGTTGATTATGCTGACAGGTTGGACATACTTTGAGAGCCAGATGCTCGGTTCATGGATGTGATCATGGTGTCATGGATTTTGGCACGACATGATTGGTTATACAGGTACATCCTTGATGTTCTTTAGCTTGGATTTCTGATTTGGTTATGGTGGAATATCTTCTTGGTTGAGGATCATGGTTATTTGGTTTCTTTTGAGGAGCTCATGATGTGCACTTTGAGTTCTTTGATGGTTTGATGCCTTGGTTGATTCTCATGGTTAGAGGATGGTTTTTTCATCATTATGTCATGGATAGCTTGGATACACGGTTTAGTGGGAGCTTGTGACAGTGATGGGGTGACAGTGCAGGATTAGTTCCTGGTTTGGTTTATATCTTCTTGGTTTGGAGAGGATGGATTTTATGATGCCATAGGTGACTTGGTACCATGGTTGAGTGGGAGTTTTGTTGGCATTGATATATTTATTGAGTGTTTGCAGATGTTGGAGGTTTGTCTTAGATCCTGTTGCTGCAGAAGCATCTTTGACATTTGCATGGTGCACTTGTTATCTTCATGGTGTGTGAAGATGGTTAGATCTTGAGGACTCATGGAGTTCTTGGTTATCTTCATGGTGTATGGAGATGGTTCTTCCTAGTATGTGGAGATGGTTCTTCCTGGTATGTGGAGATGGTTTTTTTCATGGTGTGTGGAGATGGTTGCATCTTGAGGACTCACAGGGTTCTTGGCAAAGGTGTGGTTTATGCTTTAATTTGGCATGTTATCCTTGGTGTGAGGATGGTTTCATTATTATGTCATGGTATACTCTTGATATGCGTTTGGAGTTGTGACATGTTATGGTGTGTTCATGTGGAGCATGTTATCTCTTTAGTTGAGATGGTTAGATCATGTTGTCATGTTTATGTTCCTGAGGCCATGGTTGGAACTTTGACATTGATCTTGATTTAGTTTCTTGGTATTGAGTACACTGATCATAAGCTGGATACTTCATGATATTGCTATGTTGCATTTGGAGTTGGCATGGATTGATTGGTTACAGGTGCTCATGGATACTTAGAGACGGTGGTGACGCTGATTTCTCTTGGATTAGAGAAGTATTTGTTGGGACGGTTGATGGTTTCAACAGGAAGTCCGAGGGGCAGTCACCTGATATGGACTTGAGAGGAGATTGTTCTTAGATGAGTCTTGGTTGGAGACTTGGGTATCTTGATGAGCATTCTCATTCCCCACTCTTGGTCTACTCGGCGGTTTGCTACTTGAGAGGTATAGCCCATTGTTTTTCTCAAGTACATTATATTTATGCTTGTCTTTCATGGATATGGATCTTGAGCTATGGTACATGAGTTAGTTCTGGAGGGTTCATTTGAGAGATGGTTTAGTATTGGTTATCTCCATGTGCATATGTTGTTATGCTGGTTGAGTTTGGGAGATGGTTTTATATTGGGCATTTTCCTTGGATTAGGAATGGTTATTCCTTGATTTAGGAATGGATTTATGAGTTTGATCTTCTTGTGAGAGGCTTACATCCATGATGAGTTATATGGTATGGTTTGGGTGTTGTTGAGGCTTCTTGTTGAGGTTTTATGGAGGAGATCATACTTGCACAGTTTACATCTAGAGGTGTGTGTAGAAGGACATGATACATGTTATGATTTGCATGGTTTCTCTGGTCTTGGTTATCTTCCTGGATGTTTAGTTTTGCCTACATTGGATTTGAGATTGGTTGGAGATTGTGAAATCTAGTTTGTTCTCATGTATGTCATGTGAGAGATGACATGGTTATTCCTTTATCTCTTTCCTCTGTTGGTTGTGGAGAACTTGGGAGAGCATTGGAGACTTGTTATGAGAGTTGTTCTTATAGGATATCAATTTATGTATTGTGGATGTCCTTGATACTACATGGATTCACTTCTTTGAGATGTGTTGAGTGGATTGGTTATAGATTTGACATTATCTTTTGCAATGGGAGTTTCTTGGTATATATGTGGCAGGTATTGCTCTTGAGGCTTGTGATTGCAGGTTGCAGATTGGATATGTCGGTGATATGAGATTCACTTGTTATACCTTAGAGGTATGGATAGTTGGATGGGTTTGGCACTTGCTGTGGGTGCTATTTCAGCTATGGATATTTTGACAACTACGGATACATGTGATTACCTTTGGATCAGGTTATTTGTGCTTGGAATTTTAGTTGGTACAGGATTTTATGATCTTCTAATGCGACAGGTTGGGTGGTTTTCTCTTTGGATGGCTTCTATGTATGTCCAGTGGGAGTGGCATAATATGAGGTGAGATCATTCATGTTTGAGATGCTAGATACTTTGATTTTGTTGTGGGTAGCAGGATGGAGCACTTGGTGTATTTTGATCCATGATGGTGGATGTGCTAGGAGGGATTGTTCCCTTGTTCATTTATGTGGCTACGGATTGACCCTATGCAATGTATACAACAAGTGGGAGATTGTTGAGATAATGGGTGTTGCACACATTGCATAATATTGTTATTATTTTATTTTATTATGTAATGTTGTACCTAGATGGACGTGCAACATGTAAAGATTCTCATGGAATATTCTTGATGAGTTGTATTGTAACATTGTGATAATATTTTATGTAATTATTTACTATTGGGGAAAAGAATTAAATGCCCAATATTAAATGTGGGGTCAGTGGGTTAGGTAGCACATGGTTTTAGCACATGGTTTATGTAATACCACTTAGTGGTTTTGTGGGACTTGCTACTATATAAGCAGCCACAAGGGTAGTTGTTGTAGACAAGGAGAGAGAGTGACAAGGAGAAGACAAAAGGCAAGAGTCGAGCGGGACAAGGCTTGACAGGTTAGCCAAGGGAGCATTTGTGAAGGTTGAAAGCATGGCATGGGATGTGTGGATTCATGCTTGTTCACATAGTTTGCTCGGTTGTGGCTATGGCCATGAAGGCTTCCATGGTTGTATGGCAATGGTATTTTTTGCTGAATAATACATGATGATGGATGCTTTTGGAGGCTGGGTTTTTTCCCTCAATGAGGGTTTCCCAGGGTATATCTTGTGTCACAATTTTGTGGGTATGTTTTCTATTCTCTTGCATGTGGATTTTAATTCCGTGTTTATTTCAAATCTATTATGGGTTATGTGGAAACGGTTATATTCTTTGTTGCCAAGTTTCCTTACACAAGGTTTCTTAGGAATAGTAATAGGTGTATACAAACCAATATTTTGACTCAATCCTGCAATTTGACAAACTCCACAACTTTTTACAAATTTTTGAACATCTTTATACATTTGTGGCCAATAATACTTCTGTTTCAGAAAACTCAATGTCTTATCAATTCCAAAATGTCTAGCTAATCCACCACTATGCTTGTCCTTAATCAGATTCAATCTCATAGAACTTCTAGGAATATACAACTGAATACTTTTGAACAACATACCTTCTTGAATGAAATACTCATCATACTTACTTATGTGTTTGGTCAGATTTGGTGCTCTGCACTCTCTCCACACCTTAGAAAAATTAGGATCAACATCATACAACTCTTTCATTTCATCAAAACTAAGAACTTCAACCTTCATTTCAATCAATAGAGAATGTCTTCTACTCAATGCATCAACAACTCTATTAGTAACTCCACTCTTGTGCTTAATGACAAATGTAAAACTCTACAAGTACTCAACCCACTTCATATGTCTTTAATTCAATTTATGTTGACTTCTCAAGTATTGTAAAGCTTTATGATCAATATACAACACAAACTCCTTAGGAATCAAATAATGTATCCACTTCTTCAAAGCTTGAACAATAGCATAAAAGTCTTAATCATACACATAATACTTCCTTTTAGCATTATTCAACTTTTCACTAAAGAAAGAAATAGGCTTACCTTCTTGACTTAATATAGCTCTTATTGCATTACCACTTGCATCACATTCAACTTGAAATACTTTATTGAAATTAGGAAAAGCCAATATAGGTAATTCAACAACCTTTTGTTTCAAAATCTCAAAACTCTTATCAGCTCCATGTGTCCACTTGAATTCCTTTTTATCTCTCCTCATTGTCTCAGTCATAGCATTACAAACAAAACTAAAATTCTTTATAAATTTTCTATAAAAACTAGCCAAACCATGAAATGATCTTACCTCACCCACATTCTCAGGTGTAGGCCATTCTAATATTTCTTTAACCTTCTTAGGATCCATCCTTAGACCATCAACTAAAATTACAAATCCCAAATAAACAATCTCCTCTTGCATAAAAGAATACTTTTTAAGATTAATCAACAACTTTTCCTCTTTTTATCTCTACAATACTTGCCTAACATGCTTAAGATGTTCTTCCTTAGTCTTGCTGAATATTAGAATATCATCTAAATAAACAATCACAAACTTACCCAAGAATCTTTTCAGAACTTCATTCATTAATCTCATGAAAGTACTAGGTGTATTAGTCAAACCGAAAGGCATAACCAACCATTCCTACAAACCATCTTTTGTCTTGAAAGCAGTCTTCCATTCATCACCTTCTCTGATTCTGATATGATGATAGCCACTCTTTAGATCAATCTTTGTAAAATACTTTGCTCCACTCAAGCAATCCATTATGTCATCCATTCTTGGCATAGGAAACATATATTTCATTGTGATTTTATTAATAGTTCTTGAATCAGTACACATTCTCCATTCTCCATTCTTTTTAAGTGGTAATACAATAGGTACAACACATGGACTCAAACTTTCTCTGATCAAGCCGTCCTGCAAAAACTCATGCACTTGTCTGTTGAGTTCTTCATTCTTTGTAGGTGTCAATCTATATGGTGTTTTGTTTGGAAAACTAGCTCTAGGAATCAGATCCATACAATGATTATACTTCTTACTAGAGGTAAACCATCAGGAATATCATCAACAACAATATCCTTATATTCATTCAAAAATTCAGCAATTTTTGCTATCATACCAACTTTTACTGCTTAGTCATTACTACCAACACTCAATCCTCTAGGAACTATAGAAAAACAAAATCGATTCTTCCTTACTTCCTTTTCAAATTTCTTTCCATTAATCATGCAAATTTTTATTGCAGTACAATTGACCTCATCTAGACTTTCAATCAAAGGCAACAATGTTTGTTTCTTCCCATTAACCCAAAGAGTATATTGATCAATCTTCCATCATGTACAACATATCTGTCATATTGCCAAGGTCTACCCAACAAAATATGACAAAAATCCATAGGCATAATATCACAGAACACTTCATCAAAGTAAAGTCCAATCTTGAACTTCAAAACACATTGTTCACTTACCAATATCTTATGCTCATCTTTGATCCATGAAACATGATAGGGTTTGGGATGTTTTAGCCTCTACAACTAAAAATTCGTAACCAACTCTTCTGATGCCAGATTTGTAGAACTTCCACTATCAATGATCACCTTGCAACATTTTCCAACCATCTTAAATCTTGTCTTGAAAAGACTTCTTCTTAAAACAGGTTCCTCATCACTTCCCTTATTACATAAGGTTCTTCTCACCATCAGATTTTCTCTAGCCTCAGGTCCACTTGGTGAACTCTCAATGTCTTCTTGAACCACAACATTTCTATTATTCTACCCACCTTTAGAGGATCTACATTCAAAGAATCTATGCCCTTCTTTACCACATCTAAAACAATTACCATGAAAACCACCTCCAGGATAAGAATTACCTCTTCCTTGGTAAGATCCAATATCTCTTGGGTATGGGCTACCACCTTTCCACTTGGTCTTGTCTTTGTCATTATTCTTTCATTCAAATTTTCCTTTATCTTGCACAAAACTTTTAGATTTGCCACCTTCACCATAAGATCTACCTCAGCCTCTCTGGAATCTACCACCTCCACCTCTTTGTCTTTGTTCATGCTTCTTTGCTAAGATCTCCTCAGCTTTCAAGGCATGTTGATATGCTTCTTCAACACTTTCCAACTTCACAAAACTTATTTCATCTTGAATTCTAGATCTCAATCCATTTATGTACCTTACAATTTTCTCAACATCATCATCCACATGTCCAGATCTGATGTCCAATCTATAGAATTCCTCGGTATACTCTTTCATAGTCATGTTCTTTTGTTTCAAATTTTGCATCTTTCTCAACAAGATAACGTGGTAATCAACAAGAAGGAATTTTTTCTTTACCTTATTCACCATCTTCAGCCAAGTTCTAATCTTCTCATTTCCTCTCCTTTGTCTATCAATTTGCAAATGCTCCCACCATAGCGAAGCATGACCTTTTAGCCTAGTAATTGAAATCTTCACCTTTCTATTATTAGGAGTGTTTTCATACTCAAAGAACTTCTCCATATTTGAGATCCAATCTAACAAAACATTGGTATCCAATTTTCCATCATAAGGAGTAACTTCTACAATAGGCTTTGAATTTTCCTGGACAACACTTGCAACAATCTTTCCTCATCTTGATCTTCCTCAAGTTCTAGATTATGGTTTAGTGCTACTGCTTCATCATCACTTAAATCATCAAGATGAACTCCTCTCCTTTGGGCTGTCTCTACAACATCTAAATTGGCTGCAATTTTTCTCAACTAATCCAATATAGCATTATCAACATTTCCTCTACCACGAACCATCTTTACAAAGGTTCCTACAAGATCGTAACCCTCTACAAGTTATAGGTCAAATCTATAGATCTACCATCCAACTAAAAATTTTTAAATAGGGTTCTACACAGTCCACTCTCCACAAGGATGAACCTCAAGCTCTAATACCACCTGACACAAGGAAGTATGGGGAAAACTAGGGCCAATGGCACACCCAACTCTCTGAACCACCCTGCAAGAGTTAACACAATAGAAGCAAACACAAAGAACAACAACCAAAGGAGGAAGAAGTGTAAAATTATTTATTGATTCATCAAAATATCTTCATACATGCCCAGTTGTAAGGCCTTCTAGGTTACGAGCAAATACAAATACATTCACATTCAAAGATCTAATAGCAAATTCACTCTTTCCAGTTTTGTTTTGGAATCCCTTCTCCAACTTCCTAATCTACCTAGTTCTAAGCCTAAATAATCTATTTATACTAGTCAAAATGGCTTACATATCATTCTAGAACATGGAGAAGACACAAGTTGGCTCTCAGCAAATATTAAATGAAAATAAAACCAAAATTAAATACACAAGTTTAACTATCATGAAATCGATGTCTGAGAAAAATCATGATATCTCCTAGCTCTGATTGAGTTAAAACTCACACTTCAAACTATGGGTAGATATCTAGGTCCTCTACAACTCTTTAAGTGTGAAAAGTTTTATTCATCAAGGAAAAGTGCACATCCATTATGAAAGTTGAATACAAAAAATTGTTGCGTAGAACTGCTAGAAATTGATGTTCGGGGGGAATTGCCATAACTCCCAACCTATAAGGAGTTAGAACTTTCACTCTAGAAAATAGATAGTGCTCTAGGCCCTCTTCAATCCTTGAAGTGCATAACCATTCATTAATTATGGAAAATTAGTTACATAGTCTATAATAGGCACCCAAAAACTAGAAAATACAACTTCAGCAGAACCTAGTTTTAGCAGCAAGATAAAAACTGAAAAACATGCAGCATAGTAGTGCAACCCAGGATGCTCTTGTATCAGTATCTACCTCAATTTCCCCTCAGCTCAACATCACATTTTTCTCTTCTTTTCTAGGGTTGGATAGCTTGTAACCCTGTGAATTATTTTATTTATGATAGCCTATAATCCTAAAAATTTTCAAGAATTCTAGGGCATAAATTAACCCTTTCCTCTAAAAAATTTGAAATTCTTCCTTCAAGATTCTTTCATTGTAAAGCTTCTCATAATCTTGTCTAATTTCATAATCTCCTACTTCTCCAATTTTATACATGGAACAGTTTCTGACATCATGGATCATGATGACTTTATGTGGTATTGAAGATAGCACACCCATTTAGTCTCCTTTCATAGAAATCTTTGGAATAACATGAAACTTTGGCGAAGGACAAGCATCACTCTTCACCAATTGAATTATAATAACCTCTTGAATCATTCCAAAAGTTGATGAAGCTACCATGATCATAGCTAGGGTTTGAGGTTCTTTCTTCTCTAGATACTCAACACAATTTAGATCTTCACTCATTCAAGCCTCTTTTTCCAAATCACTCTTGAAATATTTTCTAATCACTAAAATTGCCAAATCACTTTGTGCTCTTGAAAATTTTAATGCAAGGTATGTGATAATGTCTTCAAAATTTGATATATACCTTCTTTTGATCAATTTTAGGGTCTCCATTAATGTTATGTACTCAAGTAAGTGGAAGCTAGCTATCTTGGCTAAGACTAATGCATTTCAACTAGGTCTTTGTATTACAACTTGGTCTCTTCCATGTCATTCACTCTCTGCCATTCCATTCAGTCTCTTCCATATTATTTCTAAAATGTTTGGTCTATGTTGCAATGCTCAGTCAACATAGAGATTTTATTGACACTCGGCAAGCTCTCACAAATTTGTTCTTATGCATCTTATATATGCAAATATGAGCATTTGGCACATTTACATGTAAGGAACTGATGTATGATATATTAATTAAGTATACAGTTCCATACATACGTTTCTTGCTTAGTTTGAGATGACATGATCACCTTCTCCATTGGATTGGGTGACCTCTTGTCCATTAGGTTCATTAGGTCCATCTTCTACTCTCCTTTTCCATTTTTAGTTTATTTCTTTCCTTATTTTCTCAATGTCCACTTTTCCTTTTCCTTTATCATTTGTCTGATTTGTTGTATGTACTTGAGTCCTGTAATTATTTCGTAGATGTCCAAACTTGTGACATTTGGAGCATGCATTATTAGGTGCATAATTCTTCTTCTAATTTGTCCAGTAGGGTTTTGTCTATGATCTACATTCATATGTTCCATGCCCATACTTCTGACAGTTATATTAATATCCTTCAAATCTAGGTGTAGTAGATGTATTCCTCAATCTTGACCTACACTCATGTATTTGTTGTCCTTGTTTCTTGTAGTAAAAATAGTTACCAGTAAACTTAGGTTTAGAATTTTGCATATCATGTTTACTTCGAGAGTGATAACATGTTGGTTTGTCCTTTGATTTTGCATTCCTTAGTTCTCCATTCTTAGATGATTCTCCTTTCTTAGTGCATGAATCTCTTGGCCCATTATAACAACTAGATGAATTCATAAGTTCTTCAAAGTACTTCATTTCCTCTTTTAGTTTGTTGAATCTTTCCATTGATAATTTTTCAGTTTTTAGTTCATTCTTTAGTATGTCATTATGTGATTTAAGATTTGTAATTTCCACATCCTTGTGATTCAATTCTTGATTTGAAAGCATTAGTTGATTCATCATGTCCAGTTGTGTGTTTGTGAGCTTCTGCACATCTAATATCCTTTCTTCAATTCTAGAAGCCATTACCCTTTTGTCTTCTTCACCCGTAGTTATGAATTCTCCAACCTTTTTCTTTTATTCATTCACTTCACATAGTCTTACTGATTGGATTTCATATTCTCTTTTTAGTCCTCTTATTTCTTCATTTAGGAGTTTGTTCTTTTCATGTAGATCTATAGATGCTTTGTCATTTGGATTGATTGGTTGAAATAGTCCTTCAATATCAACTTCTTCATAGGAAAATTGTTTTATTTGGATGGAAATTTCCTTTCTCCTTTTTAGGGAATCCTTTAGACCTTGTCTTGCCTTCTCAAGTTTCTATAGTATGAATTGGATGCCAATCACTTGATTTCCAATAACCTTGTCTAGTTTGAAAGCCTCCACCTCCAAGATCTAATCTCCAAGATATTAAGATTCTCTTTAGAGAATAAAATCTCTTATACCATTTTTTTATTGATTGGGTTATAAATAGGATAAATAAGAATCTAAGAGGGTGGGGGTGGCGAGGGAGGGTGAATCTGAATCTTTAACACTTTCAAATTTTCACCAATTCATTCATATCTATCAATAATCTTGTGCATGTAGAACTTGTAATGATATCTTACTCCAACATGTAAATCTAATCTATCACATGCATGAAAATAAAACACATAACACAATATTTTTTACCTAGGAACCCTCCAAGGTGAAGGTAAAATTGGAGTGGGGGTGACACCCATAAATCTTCACTACTACAGTGATAAAGTTCACCTATAATGGTTACAATATTTGATCATAAAATATGATCTACCCTTTGAGGGGTATGCCTTGTTAAAGGCTTAAGAGACTACTAGGTTTCACCTTGTTAGAGGATTTAATGCTTAAAAAAAAGGAAGGATTCTTTTAAGAGATTTACAAAGATATGTTAATAGATTTACCCTGATTCAAGTCAGTCAAAATTGATTCAGTACTTGACTCTCAATTTTCTCTATAAGCTATTTTTGAGTCTTCTCCTTGCTAGTTGATCCTCTCCTCTAATCTAATATTACTTGTCTTTCCCTTTCACTTCATTTCTTATAGGTCACTTGCTCTATTAACTGATAACAAAACCCTTCACTAACTTTTGATCTAATCTTGATTCTTCACTTGCATGTTACTACTCGTTCACATACACATCCACATACTCTCACTAACCATGTGATATAGGTTAAGATCATCGCTATTTAAAGATTTTCGTAAAGAGTTTTCTAGATGATTCTATGTTTTGCCTCTTTATTTTGATCTTTGATCACACAACATAGGGATATGTAATCCATGTCATGTAAATGTTCTATAACAACCTCTACATGTATTAAATATTTTATAATATCCTTTAAAAAATTTAAATGTTACTTCTAAGTCAACCTGATAATTGTTTTGCCTCAAACTCTATTCCATTCCTAACTTTTATGTAAACTCTGCATTGCTTAGTCTTTATTGTTTCATGATGCTTGACAAAGCTATTGCTCTATCTATATTAGTCTTATGATGCTTAACATGTATTGTGCTCGACACACACTATGTAACTTGACACTTGTATGCTTGATACTTTCTCAGTTGCCAATGAGCTCAACTCATATAGAAATTACTTGGTGACCATACACTTACTTAGCTCCTATAGAGCTCAATACATATTTGCTTATGTACATGTCTCGACATATATAGAGTAGCTCAGTCATAGTGACGACCTTTTGATTCTTCCTTGTAAATGACTAAGTGGTTGACACTAATAGACAATAATGGTTAGAGATATAAACAAGAGCATGCCATTAATCATCTTGTCGCTTTTGAATTTCATCAAGCCTTTAATCCACTCCACACTAATAGGATCCTTGAATCATTTTTGCTTCTTCTCAATGTACAAAGAGAATGTGGCCTCCATCCTCACAAAAATCCAATGCCTAAAATACTAACCACAACTAAAACCCCCTCAACTAGCAAACAACTTGCACCTACAAAAATGATTTAAGACAACTCCACACAGTTATTGTGAAAACTATCCAGACTAATTTATAAAGAAATGAGCCCAACACCTTTCCAAATGAACTATACTATCAAATCTTCCATAATAATCCAAATCCTCCTTATGTCATATGAAGGATAACAAAATGTCCTTTCACTTCTCATATCTGTGACATAACTTAGTATTACTAGTTGTTCGACTCACCCCGTTGCATCATCATTAATGTGTTGGATACAATTGTTCAATTGTGTGTTATCTTTGATGTTACACAAATGTCATAAGATAGAGTCTACTGAGTGTACACTCAAAAGTGTCACACTCTAAACCCTTCTATCCAAATGATTCCAAGAGTTTGGAATGCTTGGATGCCAACTTAGAGCTCCCTATCCACGGAGTGCAAGAGAGTATATTTCAAGAATAAGAAAGCTCTCATATGAGCCTTAGAGATACTCTTCTTGCTAGTAAACCATGCAATGGGAGGTTCCAAAGACAAGATGAAAGAATGCAAATGTCCCAAGGAGTTCCTCAAGGATGCAATGCAAATGAAGATTAAGCTAGAATGAAATGTAAAGTGTAGCTATGCTAAGCATGTATGAGAGTGTTGCAATCCAACTATTAGACTATATGATTTAAGCTACATGTAAAAATGAAAGCTAATCTAAGATAGAATGCCATGGATGAGAGAATGTAGACAAGAAAGAGAAGTTCTCCACAAAGCTCCAAAGAAACCTGTTAGAAAACCTGCAGCATAAAAATATTCAAATGATGGATTATTTGAGGGGGAAAGCTCTCTCCCTTTTAAAGTCGTATGGATGGTAGAGATCAAGATGAAGATGGTGGATGATCAATGGTGGAATTTGAAAAGAGGAGTGATCCATGTGCACACACAAGTCAACCAATAGAATATAAGTTGACTTGTCATATAAGACAAAAGTCACAAAGCCTTTTCTTTTAATTGCAAAATAGAAAAAGGACTTTATGTGTGAATTTTAAGTGGGTTAGAAGAATGGGGTCTTTTATTTAATTAAAAGGGAACATGTTCTTTTAATAAAATAATGAACTTAGGATAGCATAGTCAAACTATAGGTTATAATCAAATAAATTGATTATTAGCAATTTGGTCTAGGTAAATGATTAAATTAATTTAACCAAAATGTTGAAAAGGGGGCTAATAGTTTAGATGACCATTTTTAGGTGATGACACTGAGCTCAGTTGGTCAGCAAGGTAAAAGACAGAGTCTACTGAGCTTAGAAGGTTAGCAAAGAAGGTTTACAGTGTCTACTGAGTGTTCTCAGGCTTTACGTTGTGTATTCAGTTGCTACTGAGCTTTCAAGGTTAGTAAAGGAAATTTAGTTGCTACCAAGAAAACTTAGTCATCAAGAGAAAATAGTGCAGGAAATAGTTCTAACTGAGCTTTCATGGACAGTGAAGGAAATTTAGTTCTTACTGAGTTAACTCGGCAACCAAAGGACTTTGCAGATTTTGCAATGTTAACCAAGTTAAGACGGTTAACTCAGGAAATTATTTTTGGAAGTAGCATTTATCGAGTAGGGTCAACTAGTGAAGGATTTCATTATTTTGTGAAATAAATTTTATTTGTTTAAAGTAATATTTGTAGCTAACTAATGTATGTTTTATTGGTAAATGTAACTTATGAATGAGCTGACTTGATAGTCTGAATGGTATATATAAGAGGTCAAGTTGCAAATTCTAAGTGTAAGTGATGGATTTGATGTAATGTGAGTGAGAATGAAGACTGATTATTGTGAAAGCGAATTTTGAAGGATGATTAGAGGTCATTAAGGAGTTTTTCTATTTGATCAAAAAGGATCTAATAGTGCAGAATAGAGATCTGTAATTAGAAAATTCAGTTGCATTTTATTCATATCAATTCATTGTTACTTTCTAACCAATGTAGCAGTGATTTCAAAATCTCTTAATAGAGTTGGTTTAACAGCCATTTTTGTAAATCCTCTAACAAGGTGAAAGTTCAGTTGAATTGTTCTAAAGAACTCTAGCAAGGCCACTCCTAACAGGGTGATTAAATCCTCTAACAGGGTCACACCTAATAGTGTGTATTGTTACCTTTAATAGGGTTGGATCCTAATAGGGCTCACTTCAGGAGAGTGAAAATTGGTAGCTAGTTACTTGGTAGTTTTTCCCATATTGGGTTTCCACGCTAAATCTAGTGTCTCTCATGTTCATTTTATTTACTTTTGCATGCATGAATGCTTGAAGATCGGTAAGAAGTTAATCTACCAAGTTACAACATTTTTACAGTGTTTATTGAGTATCAACAATAACTAGTTATTTAAGACATCTAAGGGATATATGGATTTGTTTTTGTAGTAACTGATTCACCCCCCCCTCTTAGTTACTCCATCTATAATACCAACAATTAGTATCAGAGCTCTTGGTGCTTTTAGGAAAAGATTTCAAGAATCTAAGCTAAAGATCAAGATGTCTTACAAGAGGGAAATTTCAAGACTTAATAGGGACAACTTCTCAGCATGGCAGAGATTGATGAGACTTCATCTGGCTTCTATTGGTGATTCAAGATTGAAGTACTTTGATGAAAATATGTAGAACCTACTGGTACATTATCTATCAATGATATTGCTAAAAAGAAGACTCACAACAACATGATGATAGATATAGCATCTGCTCTAAGTTATGAAGAATTTGATGACATCAAGGATTGCAAAACTACCTTTGAAATGTGGAACAAGCTGAAAGAGATCTATGGAGGAGATGATAATGTGAGAAGAACCAAAGCAGAAAGTTTGAGAGGACAATTTGATCAAATGAGGATGAGAAAGGATGAAAACATTGGAAAATATGTTGAAAGAGTTAAAGCATGTGTTAGTGCAATCAAAGCATCTAGAGGAGATATCAAGGAGGAGACAGTTATAAGTAAAGTTCTTAGAAATCTACTTCCTATTTATGCAATCAGAGTCTCTATAATTCAAGAAAGAAGATGTGAATCAAATTATAAGATAAATTTAGAGACCATAGTTGGAAGATTGATTGCATTCGAGCTAGACAACTATGATAATTATGTTCCAGCTGCCAAGAACATTGAATCAACATTTGAAGCCAAGCTTTCACTCAAAGAAAAAGGCAAGAAGATAAAGGATCCTTAGTCAGATAGTGATGAAGAATAAGAACAGAGTTCAAATAGTGATCTCAAGTGGTTGGAGCTCTGTTAGCAAGGAAATATTCAAGAGGCAAAGGGAAATACAAAGGTAAGGTTCCTTTAATATGTTTTTCTTGTGAAGAAATTGGACATATTGCTGCTAGGTGCTCAAATAAGTAGAACAAGGATGCTAAGAAAGGTCACAAGTGCAATGACAAGAAAGACTTCAAATCATTCAAGGATAAAGGTAAGAAAACATGTTTCATGGCTAAAGATTCTAATGATTCTAATGATGAAGAAGAAGATGAAATTGTTTACATTGCTGTAAAAGATGACTCTGATAATGATGAAGAAATGGCATTCATTTCTCATATGAGCAAAAATGATATATGGATTATAGATAGTGGTTGTTCTCATCACATGACTAGTGATAAAACTAAGTTTGAACATTTTGAAGACTATAATGGTGGCAGTGTAAGATTTGGTAACAATGGACCTTGTTGTATAAAAGGAAAAGGAAGAATCTCACTAACTAGGGAACTTGTATGTGATAATGCATATTGGGTAGAAGGACTAAAGCACAATCTATTGAGTGTGGTACTACTCAATAATGAATTTAAAGTAAAATTCATGCATGGCAAAGCAAAACTGCTGGATGGCAAAGGTAAGCTAATTGGATCAGGCACTCAAACAAAAGGTAACTTGTTTTATCTTGAACTTGGTGAATGTTCGTGTTTTATTGCTCAAGTTGAAGAAAGTTGGTTATGGAATAGGAGGTTATGTCATGTAAACTTTAACAACTTGGTAAAAATAAGTAAATTCAGGAAAGTAAGAGGCATTCCTAACATAAAAAAACTTGAGGTTGGTCTATGCAAGAATTGTCAAATTGGAAAAATGGGAAAGACTAGCTTTAAAAGCAAGAACTATCAGTCTAAATAAATTCTAGAAATTGTGCATACTAATTTGTGTGGACCTATTGGCATTGAAAGTTATACTGGTGAAAAAAATTTCATTCTTTTTGTTGATGATTATTCAAGAATGATGACTGTCATGTACCTAAGAGAGAAATCAGAAGTATTTGAAAAGTTCAAATGGTATTTGGCTAATGTAGAAAAGGAAATAGGCAAAAGAATGAAATGGTTGAGGTCTAATAGAGGTGGTGAATTTATTTCACATGAGTTCAATAATGTTTCCATTGAAAGGGGAATCAAAAGATAGGTTTTAGCACCTGGAACTCCTGAGCAAAATGGAATAGTAGAAAGAAGGAACAGATCTATCATGGACTGTGCAAGAACCTTAATGATTGAGAAGAACATTGCTATCAAATACTAGAAGGAAGCTATTAGCATTGCAGTTCATACCTTGAAATGAGAACAGCTGAAAAAGTACTCATTCAAAACCCCCTATGAGTTATGGTATGGCTACAAACCCAATGTAAGTTACCTAAAAGTATTTGGAAGCAAATGTTACATTTTAAAAGAATCTAGAAAAGGTAAATTTGATGTAAAGGGTGATGAAAGAATATTTTTGGGATATTCTTGCAAAAGTAAAGCATATAGATGTTTGAATTTGTCTACTCACAAAGTCATAGAAAGTGTACATATGAAAGTTGATGAGTTTGCAGAAAGAACTGAAGAAGAAAGCAAAAGGGAACCTGCAGACTATAAGAGATTTTTTTACATTAAACTTGATACAATACCAAATACACTTATCAATCAGGAATCTTCAACTCTTGAGTCTTCAGTAATCGAGTCGCAGGGAGTTTAGACCAAGCTAATACCTACTGTGAGGCCTCGCCTTGACCCATTGTAGCATAGTGATACCTTATTATTATTTTGATACTCATGACTCGAGATGTCGGGACATTATTTGATTCTTTGAACATAGTATATTATTTCATGTTGTGTGATGTTACTTTTAGATATTTGATGTTTGTCATTTAATGTTTTATGTATATGTATGTTGATGAAATAAGTAAATGTAGGATTAACACTTTGATTTAAGAGATTTTAATGGTTAAAAATTGAGTAGGATGAGAGAAACCCTGATTGATTTATAGATGTATGTTTTAATTTATGTGATTTCCTGATATGTATATACATATGTGCATGTGATTTTATGAGACTACTGATATGTGCAATGAGTGTGCAAGATATTTTAGCTGAGAAATCCGACGAAGGAATGAAACTGATCCCTATGTGCCATTTGTGGAAACCTTGTTGTTTGTAACTTAATTTTATTATGAGATGTATAAATGTATCTTTTTGTGTTCAACAAATGTTATGTTTCGTAACTATGTTCTTTAGTGTCGCTTGACACTCGTGAAATTGCATATGCATTTCAGCATGCTAGTTAGGGTTAACTGTGTAACCTTTGGACCTAAGTCGGATTAAGTTAGTGTCATTTTTTTGTTAATTTGTTTCTTAATCAAGTTTAGTCATCCCTAATTTGGATTAGTGCTTAATCTGCATTTTGGAGTTGTTAGATGTTCCTAAATCTTCCTAGCATTTGTTTGGTCCCAAATCTATTCCTAAGACCTTTAAAACATGAAATATTTATACCCCATGGGTATGGGTATGGGTTGGGGGTATTTTCCACCCCCTAAGCCCCTTTTATTGACTTTTGAGGCCACTCAAAAAGTCTATTTTTACCTTTGTGCGAAAATTGAAAGTGAGTTGCATCACCTCAACTCCAGTTAGTGGTTAACCTTAGTCTGGGTTGAGTTAGAAACTTCTAGATTTGTAGGTGGGTGGGAGAAGTTATTGCCTTTTTGGTGGTTGAGTTTGAGTCTTATTTAGAGGCCCTTCTTAGAGTAGTTTTGGTTGTTACCCAATCTCTACTTTTAGAGAGGATCCTTGGAAGGTTGAAGGCAAGGAAGGAAGGAAAAACTCTACTCAAATTGTTCATTTTCCATTACCTCTTTGTGAAGGTAGGAGTTCTTCATCTCCCTTGTCAGATTATTCATGATTTTTTCATGCATATGCTATTTTGTTGTTATTTGGATGCTTGTATCTATGTTGGGTATATTGGGAAGGATTGAAAACCATGTTCTTGAATATTTTTCTTTCATATTTCTATTTGAATTTTGAAGTTTTCTTGTATGGGTATTTTGGCATTACTCACCATTAGAGAGGGAAGAAGTGGCCAATTTCGAGAAAGGTCCTTTTAGTTGGACTCCAACAGTGAGGAGTCTCTTCTCAGGATGAGAAAAGGGAGAGAGGGTAGGGTGTTATGGGCCCTTACCTGTCAGCACAAACCAGGTATGAGTTTTGGCATGTAAGAATGGAAGAATGGAAGTTCTTGATTTATAGCCCCGATTGGGCACCTGGTGTGGTGTTGTGTCTGACATCTCCTGTTGGAAAAATCCACCTTTCCCTAGTTTTGATTCATTGTGAATCCTATTGTGAAAACCTAGTATGAATATGCATGTTTGATTTTGTCTCTTGGTCATACTTGTTGACACCTGATCAGATTTTGTTCCCTCCATGATCTTAGCAATGTGTTGCAAAAAATGATATTGATCCCTTGATAAGGGACTTGAAGGAAATTTATTTGATTGTTGAAAATTTGGGATTGAAATCCTATGTAATTTGTATTTCAAAACTTTGTTGTAATGGCAACGACGCCGAGTTTTCTTCCTGGTTCTTTCCCGGCTGAGTCCTTGAATCAGGTTTGCCAATAAAATGGTGATTGAGTATTATTATTTCTCATGAGATTTAATTGTAATTTTTAGTTAATATGGATGTACATCAAAAATAAGATGAAAATGATGTTGATTCAATTAGGAAAAAATTCAAGCTTCTTTATATGTTGAAAGCAAAACGAAAATTTTGTTGTGAATGGAGGTTCGGTTTTGTGATTATTGTAAACTAGAAATCAATCTTGCAAACGTTGTTTTTAAGAAGTTGTTCAATTCTTGGCTTAACTAGGTGTTAGCAAAATTCTTTAAAAAAAAAAAAAGCATTTACCCTTCTTTGATTAATGGATAAAGTTGATAGTCATACTTTAAAAAAATATATATTTATTTTTATGCTTTTGTTGTTGTTCTTAAATTTTCTTAACACTTAGAAAAATATGATACAAAAAAAAAAAAAAATCTATACTTACTTAGAGCAAAAGCCCTCTGGATTTTGTATGCGCTTGAGAGTTAATGTTTTATGGCAATAGAGAATATTTCTGACAATATTCCTAAATTAAAATTTAGATATTAAAAAGTTATATATATATACATTTAATAACATGGAAAATGTATAAATTAATAACTATCTAATTTAATATCCTAAATCTACCTATAAAACTTTATGTCTTAAATTCTATCTCCATTCCTCCCCCTTAGCACAGTTCTTTGTTGGATTTAAAAGTCCTTTTAAATCTAAGTCAAAATTGTCATTATGGGAGAGTGACATCACTCTGTCCCCACATCCTATCCCCTTCTTCTTTTTCAAAGTGGACGCTCATCTCTTGCATGGATGAGAAGTTTTATTATTTAAACAAAAAAAATAAAAATAAACAAGCCTCTCACGTCAACTTGGGTCTCATTATGACTAGGAAGGTGGGAGGGGACGAGACAAGACTGACACGGGATAGTCAGTCACATGGGACAACACGTAGGGAATTTGGGAATGCGCCCCAAGTTGGGGTAAAGGCAGTACCACGTGGAGTTAGGGAGGGGAAGTAGATTGTTAGGAAGGTTGGGTTTAAGTTAGAGTGTTAGGGGGGGGTTAGTTTAATATTAAGTTTTTTATTAAGTGTAGTTTAGTTTGTTTTAATAGTATTATTTTATTAGCATGTTTTAGTAGGTTGTTAGGTTAGATGTTAGTATTTATTAAAGCTAATTTTAAATTTAATTAAGTTAGATTTGTGTAAGTTTATGTGATGATAGTTTAAATTAATAAAGTTTTAAATTAGTCATATATTCATAGTAAAATTTAGTTAGTTTTAGTATTAAAGTTAGTTTAATTTTTGAGTATTAATTAGTTTTAATTTAAAGGTTAATTGGCTATTTAAAATAAGTTTAAATGTAGAATTTATTTGATTAGATGGTTTAAAATTTCTAAATGTCTTTAAGAACATTGATCATGTACTATATGAAAATTAAGTTAGTAGTGTCAATGCATTAATTTTCTATTTTTAATTTCTCTTCAATTTAGTTAATATTATTTTATGGAACTTTTCGTTAAATCAGTCAGATTGTCAATTAATGTTTGTCTAAGAAATTTAATAATTGGTCAAAGCTAAATAAAGTATATATATAAGTATGGGTAGATGTGATAATTCTTTTAATTAGTCCTTGATTAGATATTTCAATTAATTTTAAATCCGAATTAATTTAATTTGTTATTTAAATAATTTTAGTATATTGTTGTGAAGTTAATATAATAACGTAACTAATGATGGATATCAATCTAATAACGAAATTTTCAAAATCTTAACGATGTATTCCTCCACAAGCTTTTAAACTTGTGGTGAAATGTAGAGAACCTTTACTTTAACTGTGATCATAACCTTATTGGACTTAGGGCATTTTAATTATTATTTTAAAAAAAAATTGTGTGTTTTCGCCCTCGTATTTTGGGCACAGAACCTACCAAGTTGCAAGAACCTAAGTTGCAAACAGAAGCTACTGAATCAACACCTATTGAGCCCAAGCAACTAGAACTAGAACCAGAAGTTGAAGCACAGAAGGATAACAATGCAAGTCATTTAAAAAGAAAGGAGCCTATGTTAGCCAAGTATGTTAGGAAGCATCATGCACCATATTAGATCATTGGAGATAAATCAGAAGGAACAATGACAAGAAGTAAGTTGAAAGGCACTTGTTTACTTGCTGATTTTGAACCTAGAAATGTCAAAGATGCATTAGAAAATGAAAGTTGGATTGAAGCTATGAATGAAGAGATAGAACGGATAGAGAAAAACAAAATATGGACTCTTGTACATAGACCTAAAGAAAAAAATGTGATTGAAAGTAAATGGGTATTCAAGAAAAGTTTAAATAAAGATGGTAAGGTGTCAAGGAACAAAGCTAGACTGGTATGCAAAGGATACTTTCAAGAAGAAGGTGTAGACTATGGAGAGACTTTTGCTCCTGTTGCAAGATTGGAAGGTGTCAGAACCTTACTTGCATATGCTACATACAAAGGATTCAAAGTTTATTAGATGGATGTCAAGTTAGCATTTCTCAATGGCATATTGGATGAAGAGGTTTACATTGAATAACCTGAAGGTTTTGTTGATCCAGACAAGAAGGACATGGTCTACAAATTGCATAAAGCATTTTATGGTCTGAAACAAGCAGCTAGAGCATGGTATGAAAGATTGCATAACTATCTTATTCAGATTGGTTTTCAAAGAACTAATGATAACAATAGTTTGTACATGAAGGAAGCACCAGATAATAATATTGTTTTGGCAGAGATATTTGTAGATGATACTTTGTTCATAGGAAATGACGATCTTTGCAAAGAATTTTTAGAACAAATGAACAAGGAATTTGAAATGTCAATGTTTGGAGAAATCAAATTCTTTGTTGGTCTTCAAATTCATTAGAGTAAGAATGGTATCTACATCACTCAATCTAAATACATCAAGAAGATACTGAAAAAGTTTGGTATGGAAGACTGCAAACCAGTTGGAACTCCTATGTGTACTGGATTAAAACTTACCAAGGATGATGAATCAAAGGAAGTGGATCAGACATTGTATAGATCTATGATTGGAAAGTTGTAGTATGTAGTGCACACAAGACCAGACATTGCCCTTGCAGTAGGAATTGTAGCAAGATTCTCAACAAAACTAAAAGAAAATCACATGATGGTAATCAAAAGGATCATGAGATATTTAAAAGGAACAGAAGATTATGGATTATGGTATAAACTTGGAGGAAATTTGGATTTAAAAGTGTTCACTGATATAGATTGGGCAGGGACTATTGATGAAAAAAAGAGTACAAGTGGAGGAGCTATTTTTCTTAGAAAGAGGTTGGTTTCTTGGACAAGTAAAAATCAGAACTGTACATCCCAGTCCACAACAGAGGCTGAATATGTTGCAGCAGCAGTAAACTGCTCAAACATTGTGTGGTTCAAATAATTATTGGAAGGTATGAAGCAAGAAATCAAAGAACCTGTTGTTATGTTTTGTGACAGCACAAGTGCAATTAACATATCCAAGAATCCAGTGATGCATTCAAAAACTAAGCATATTGCTATAAAGTATCACTTTGTTAGAGAATTGGTATAAGAAAAAGAAATCAGATTGGAATATGTCCATACAAAGGAACAAATTGCTGACATATTCACAAAGCCTTTACCTAAGGATGCATTCTTGTATCTAAGAGGTAAGTTAGGGGTCATTCCCCTATCTGAAGATCACTAAAATACAATTTTAGTGATGCATCAACAAGAACAGAATTTAAGATCTATCAGTTGATGCATCAAAGTAATGAAGACATTGCATATGAATTAGTACATCAGGTACAATGCTATTAATTTGATTTGTATTCTCTCTAGCATGTGTTGTCAAAGAGGGAGAGTATACTATCATATCTTTCTAAAATTTTCAAGAAAATGAGAGTTTGTGTAAGAGGGAGAGATTATTATGAAAGAGGGAGATTACTATATTTGAGGAAGAGGGTGAAGTATTCTGTCAGTAAAGACCTATTTTCAAATTTCATTATGCTATGACATGTTGTGTTGCCATCAATGCCAAAGAGGGAGATTGTTTGATACAATTGTTCAATTGTGTGTTGTCTCTAATGTTACACAAATATCATATTAGTCATCAGATAGAGTCTACCGAGCTCAGTTGGTCAGCATGGCAAAAGATAGAGTCTACCAAGCTCAAAAGGTAAGCAAAGAAGGTTTATAGTGTCTACCAAGCATTCTCAGGATTTACCTTGTGTATTCAGTCGCTATCGAGCTTTCAAGGTTAGTAAAGGAAATTTAGTTGCTACTGAGCAAACTCGGTCATCAAGAGAAAATAGTGCAGGAAACAGTTCTAATTGAGCTTTCATGGATAGTGAAGAAAATTTAGTTCTTACCAAGTTAACTTGACAACCAAAGGATTTTGCAAATTTTGCAATGTTGACAGAGTTAAGATGGTTAACTCAAGAAATTATTTTTGGAAGAAGTATTTATCGAGCAGGGTCGGCTAGTGAAGGATTTCATTGTTTTGTAAAATAAAGTTTATTTGTTTAAAGTAATATTTGTAGCCAACTGATGTATGGTTTATTGGTAAATGTAACTTATGAATGAGCCGACTTGATAGTCTGAATGGTATATATAAGAGGTCAAGTTGCGAATTCTAAGTGTAAGTGATGGATTTGATGTAATGTGAATGAGAAGGAAGACTAATTATTGTGAAATTTTTTTTTGAAGGATGATCAGAGATCATTAAGGAGCAAAAAAGCTATATTTGATCGAAAAGGATCTAATAGTGCAGAATAGAGATCTGTAATCAGCAAATTCAGTTGCATCTTATTCAGATTAGTTCATTGTTACTTTCTAACCATTATAGCAGTGATTTCAAAATCTCTTAACAGAGTTGGTTTAACAACCATTTTTGTAAATCCTTTAACAAGGTGAAAGTTCATTTGAATTGTTCTAAATACCTCTAGGAAGGCCACTCCTAACAAGGTGATTAAATCCTCTAACAGGGTCACACCTAACAGTGTGTATTGTAACCTTTAACAAGGTTGGCTCGTAACAGGGCTCACTTCAGAAGAGTGAAAATTGGTAGCTAGTTACTTGGTGGTTTTTCCCATATTGTGTTTCCACGTTAAATCTGGTGTCTCTTGTATTCATTTTATTTACTTTTGCATGCATGAATGCTTGAAGATCAGTAACAAGTTAATTTACAGAGTTACAACATTTTTACAGTGTTTACTGAGTATCAGCAGTAACTAGTTATTTAAGAGATCTAAGGGATCTGTGGATTTGTTTTTGTAGTAACTGATTCCGCCCCCCCCCTCTTAGTTACTCCATCTATAATCCCAACATAATGTCCTAATAACTTTTGTAGAGAGAAACAATGATTGAACCAATTTAACTAACAACATATATCATCATACCATTAATTATTTCATCCAAACATAATAAACATCTAAGTGATCTCTTATAGAAGTCTTCAAATGACATATCCCAACATTCTGAAAGAACATTTCCTAGGTCACTAGTTTGTCAGCCTCATAATTACCCTCTCCCAAAGTATGACTCGCTTTGAATTCCTTAAAGAGGATTAAATCAACATGCACCTTTGCCAATAGATTTTTTAAGTTTCATATTTGCGAGTTATTAAATTTTAAAGCCTTAATCACTATTTTTGAATATCCTTCAATATGAACTTTATCAATGTTAAGAAATGCTCCTAATTTGAATGTCAAGAGGGCCACTTGAGATTTTGTCTAATAATAAGTTCCTTCATGTATCCTTTTAGCTAAGAAGATGAAAACATCACCATTCTAATCTCGAGCAATAAAACCAATACCAAAGACCCCTAGGTTTCCTTTTGAAGCTCCATCAAAATTTAATCTTGATCCATCCTATCCTTGGCTGCCTCTATTAGGGTACACTTTAGTGGTGAATATTTTCCATTTGGTGAATTTCTCTCATTGACCAATGTTGGTTTGGCAATTTTTTTTTGCATATGTGGTATGGTGTGTTGCCCCATGTTTACCAAAGATAAGTCAAACCCTCAGCCCCATTGCCATAGGATTTATGTCATTGGATCCCCTATCGATATGAAATAGCCGATCAAAAATATATTTTGAATACAAAAAATTAAACACATTCACCTATAATTTCTGAAGCATAACTTTTTGGCTGGCCTCAATTCACCCTTGGTTTAAAAAAAATGTTTTAGGAGAGGGACAACATTCGCCCCACAAATATGTGAATGTGTGTCACACACTAATTCAATTTTTCCAACTATATTATGCATGGCCATATAATTGGCAAACCATATTCACCTTAGAAATTCTAGAAGACTTGTTTTTATTATGCAAGCTTTGCCAAATATTTTGTATGTGCTATAATATTCAAATAGAATTTTCCAAAAAAGAGTGATACAAATACATTCATAGATTAGTAGGTTGTCTCAATTTAAATAAATAGAAAAGTCTCAATTTCTCAAATTGTCGAGATCATTTTCAGGTGAGTTGTGAGTGTAACAAGTGCATTTTAGCCAAAGGTGAGTAACTCAAACCCCTATCTATCTATTCTCTCTAATTTTAGTTCAATCTTATTTAGTAGATTCAAGTCACACTATTAGTGGCTAGTTGTCAACAAGGACTAGTGACTAGTACCATCGAGTCATGTAGTAACTAGGGAGACCTAGGATATCTATATTTTATAAAGTAGGTCATACCACTAGTGAATATTATTTAGATAAATATATGTAATAGACTATAGTCAACTGTCATTTTTTGAACAACTTGAATTCGATGGTAGCCTATATTTCTTGGGAGATGTCAAACATGAATAAGGGTAAGAGTCTTACATGTGGTGGAAGTCAAGAAAGGCTAGCCAAGCGCACTAGCAAAACCTTGTCATCATATTTTAGTAGCCAAAATAAGGAAGCTACAACATCACAAGTAAATTTACAAGATTCCTAACCACTACCACTACTAGTTCCACTGGCACATATTGAAGAAGTTGGCGAACCTGATATCTATGATCACGATGAACTTGAAGAAGATATTTAGGTAATTACCCAAAGTAACCAAGATCTTCAAGTCAATACCCAGAGTAGCAAGATTAATATAATATATTTGGATGAGAATTCCAAAGATGGTGATGGTGCATGACAAGGAAAGGGAAAAAGGAAATACAATCCAAAAATTGATGCGAAATCCAAAAAAGATATGAATTGGGATCTATCAATCAAGAATTTTCAAATAGAATGGGCCTCAAAGTGTCCATTCATTGAACTTGTATGCAATCCAAAAGAAGGTGAGCCTCCAGTAGAATGTAAATGTATGATATGCACAAGGATAAATAAAAAGGAAAAGAGGTTGTAGCTAAAAATTAACACCATAGAAAAGCATACAGGTAATGTTTATGAGAAGAAAATCATAGATGAAGTGGAAAAATCAATGACAAGATGGGAAACCAAGGAGGAACCTCAACATGTTAAGAATGAAAAAATCTTAGAATTTTAAGAGAAAATACATACAAAGCCTACTGAAGTTAAAGGCTCCATCAAATCTCTTCTTGGAAAAACAATGAAAGTTGAAGAAATGAGTAAAGTTCTTTAGTTAAGTGTTGTCTTATATATTTTGAGCAAAGGGCATGCCATGATAGACTACCCATCATTGGTATTACACTTTGTAAATTTTTTTTATTATCTCAGCAGTCACTGGTTAGGAAACAACATATGGGAATGGGAAAGTTGTTTTACTGAGGTTGAAAAGGAAAATATCAAAGGAAAAAGTAAAGAGTCAAATTTTATTGCATTATCTTTATATGAGGTGACAATAATAGACAATACTTCTTGGGTATGCATGCATGTCTACACTATACACAATTTTGTCCACCAACCCAATATACTAACTGCTGTTAACATGAATGATAATTCAACAACATAAAACATATTTGAACTAGTAAAGAGTTCTCTAATTGAATATGGAGGTATAGATGAAATGACAATTGCCCAAAAGTTGGCGTGTGTTGGAGTAGATGGAGCTTTAGTAATGCAAGGCCACAAGAATGGTCTCGTCACAAAGTTAAAAGATTTTCTTGCACCTTATGTTGTTGGAATTCACTATATGGCTTACAGAATGAATCTATCTTTTGGAATTGTCAGTGACTCTCTAGAAATATATAGAGTTAAAGTTTTAATCAAAGAAATCTATAGGAACTTGTACCGAAGTCCTAAATAATTTAGAGAATTTCAATAGTTTTCTGAGGGACTAACTAATGGGAGAAAGCTGCTTAATGATAATGATACCAGATGGATCTCTTTGGATGAACCAGCTCATTGAGTTTTTTTCTAAATATCCATCATTGCTTGGTATAATGGACTCAACTGATGATGATTAGGGTGGTCAATGGAAATATAGTGAGCTACTTTAAAGGATAAGTAATGTAGAGAAACTCTTAATGTTAGAAGCCATTCTCCCCATGCCAGAGGAAATGAGAAATATAATGAAGAAGATCCAACAAAGATTTATGTATATTGCAGAATACAATATGCTATATAAAATGATATGCGTGGTCCTCGATAATCTCTATAGAAATCCAAATTCATTTTCTATAGATGAAATTTTTTTAGGATGGATGAGAATCATAGATTTGGATAATTTTGATAAATTTTTAAAGATTGATGTAAAGGGGGAGTTATGTGCCAACGTACGGGGTGTTGAGATACCAATGCACTACTATGGAAGGCCCATGTCCAAAAGAAAAGGACAAAAACCCACGTAGCCAAAAGGAAGAATTTGAATTGATTATTGAGTTTGTAATGAATTGTGTGAAGGGTATTTCTTATAATATTTCCTCAAAAATTAGAGAAAGATTGTCTTAACACAAATTACTTGAATCAATGTGTATTTTGTTTCCCCATTATTGGAGCTTAAGAAGTCCTAAAGATTTTAGAGATAAGTTATTGGTTTTGATAGATCAATTTTGCAAAAGCAAACAAACCAATAGGGTAACTATAAATTAAGTTTTAGATGAATCTGGTTTGAGAGATCAGTCTCAAAAATTTTCCATTACAATGAAGGAATTATATGATCTTATGTGGAACCCCAAATAAGAAGGAGCGATAACCAAACTTTGGAGAAATATAACTTAGAGTGAAGTGTTGTGGGATTCAATATTAGATTTTTTAAAGCTTGTTGAATTATGCTTGACCATGATATTGGGCTCTACGGAGGATGAGAGAGTTTTTAGTGCTTTGGGACTTCTAAAGTCAAAGGTAATAAATAAACTAGACAATAATTTGAAAAATTATCTGAGGCTATATACATCTAGATATGAAGTCAATAATTTTTCTTATGGAAGGGAACTAAAATTATGGAGGAAGAAATGTCAAAGAAGAGTTTGGGCAACATTTCATGATTATATGTGGATACACCTTTATGATCTCCTTGCCGTAAATGTTATTTATTTCCACAAAAGGAAAAAAGTAATGGATTTTCTTAGATTCAAAAAATTGATTGAAAAAGATAATAATGACACCTCACTCATGCCCCACTACATTTATAGCTAGCGTTGGGTGATTATGGAAAGAAAGAGACAATTAACACATGCCATGGAAAGATATTTTTGGGCTTTGGGAAACCTTGTGGCCTTATGATGGCATTCTATTTTCTCTACATTTACATCTTGAGTATATTTAATTTAACTTTTTAAAATTGCCTTACTTGCAACACGACGATGTCAAAAAATTCAAAGGGGTTGATGGAAAAATTTGAAGAGTTAGTGGTTGAGTTGGGTGGCAGTATAGGCACCAGTGATTGTATTGAACCAGTGGGAGTGGAGGAGTACATTCACAAGAGTGAAACAATGATTGTTTGTTTGTGGGAGGGTGGCTTGTTACCCTTTATGGAAGGGATGATAAAACATGAGGAAAATATCTCTATGCAGTACTTCAATTTGTGGAATAATAGAAGGGTGGTCATTAGTGGGATGAGTTTTGAAATTATTGAGGATCTTATTGCTAGGGTTGATGGGTTTCTCATGGGTCAAAAGAACTGGTGCGAACAAGCTCGCATGAATGATGAAACCAACCTATAAAAATTCTTCAAGTTTAATGAGGATCTAGTTTGTATGAGAGGTCATTTTTCCAGGCAACACCTTCCTAAGCCCTGGGACATCATTTGATATGCTATTATCAGATATATTACCCTAGAGGATTAGTTTTAGGTACTTTATTTTTACCATTCCCCCATCCTCAACCATTTTAGGAATTTGGATAAAATCTCTTTTCCATTCCTTTTGCTAAATTCTATGGAAGATAGTATTTTCAAGGCAAGGAGAGAGGAGGAAGGAAAACCCTTTTACCTCATCCACCAAGGTTTCATGAATGATTTGTATACCCATCACCTTTCCCAAAACCCGCCACTCCTAGTTAACCCTCTAGCCACTTCTACCCCCCAAGTCTCTCTTGACCCTAGGCCTAGCCCTAGCCATAAAAAAATCAAGAAAACCCCCAAACTTGAGGTCAAAATTAGTCTCATAGACTATGACACAGATACTAGGAAGAGCAAATAGAGTGCTAATTAATCCAACAAACCCGTCCAATTGGAGAAGTTTAAGTCCCCTCCCAAATAGGTCTTTAGATCAGAGTCTACAAAAATTGACATGAAACCCCCTAAGAGGAAGAAACCCCACCAGGAAATTGGCAAGAAGTCTAGCTCCAATCCTTCCAGCCCCTCCCATATTTCTGATACCTTGGAGGTTAACCTTTCTCCAACTAGAAGTGGTGGTGAGGAAATTAATTCACCAATGAAGGAAACTCCTAAAGTGTGGGAAAAAAAGGGAAAGTATAGCCATGACCAGAGTCATTGCAAGGCTCAGCTTGACAAGCTTGAACAATCAATGAAGGATTTGGTAGATAATCATACTGGCATCTACCAAAGATTTGAAACCTTGGCTAAGTTCTCCACTAAAGTGATGCATTCCATGGCTAACACCCTTTACTTTCTATAGGTGAACAAGGATTTGAAGGACCTAGGCAAGGAGAGTGAGACCTCCTGCTCCATATACAACTTCCTAGTGGAGGACTAGATGAAGACCCTCTTGGATAAACTTGTCAAGGAGGAGGGGGTGAATGTGGACAGGGATGTATCTAAGGTGAAGGATGTTGAGGAACCAGATAAGAAGGAGGGCAATTAGCCTAGTTGGTTATTTTTCTATTTTCTATAATGATATCATTTAATTTGAACTTGATGCCCTACAAGGATTTTTGTTATTTGTATCAATTCAATTGCTAGACTGATAGTAGTATGTGGTTTTACTGCTGGAATACTTTTCCTATTTATCTGCTTGATCACAGTAGGACTAATGTTGTTAGGACCGTTGTGAATTATGTTAGTTTTTTGAAGTATAAAAATGGTATTGATTAGATGATAGGGAGGTAACCTCTGAGTGATCTTTTAGCCTTTTTTTACTCTAGGATCAATCCCCCATCTCTGTTGGCTGCTATCTCTATACTTCAAAAGTATTATAAACAATGAGATCACTAACTCAAGTAATGGTACTGGTATGGGTAGCATTGATGTTGATGTTGAGGATCAGGAAAATGAAGGTATGCAGACTGACACTAGAGAAAACATGGAGCATAATGAAGGACTACTTTATTTTGATCGCAAGGAATCCAAAGATTTGGATGATGAGATGATGTGGAAAGTTTAACAATTATAGTATGATGTGTCAACTTTGAATATTATTACTTATTAGTAATTACTACAGTCTACATTATGGATTCTAGACAATATTCTCTAAATCTAATCATGATTAACCTATCATGCATAATAAGTTATATCATTTTCTAAATGTCTAATGTGAAAGAAAAATGTACATTTTATGTTAGATGATGCCATGAATCAAGATTTATTCAAATTTTATCATTACTATTATTTTTTATTTGCATTATTATGCTCATATGATACGTTGTTATGGTACAATCCTTGAAGATTTTTATGAAAATATAGCAATTCAAATGATAAAATTCATATTCATTCTCATTACTTTTTTTACACATGATAATTAATACAATTCAATGAATTCATATTGCAAAAGTTAAATTTGAATACCCAATTTCATAATTATGAGTTATAAGTACTAAATTTACAACCATTACATTTAGCAAATGATCGTAAATTCTCTTCTATAGAAATATAGAAATAAGGGAGCAACAACAACTTCAGGTCATTTTTCCTTATGGGAGGACTCTTAGAGTAGCATCAAATTTAGTATCAAAAAGATTTTTTTGTCTTTGCATTTGATAGGCCTATTGATCAGAATAGCATTTAAATTTTGCTATGTTTATCCTGCTCAACAAATAAAATTCAATCTTTAAAATCATATCAAACAATTACAAATAAAAATAAAGTAAACACTACAAAGATGATTAAAATCACTTTCCAAGTTTCACATACTTTTATGGATGTCTTATGAGATGATTGAAGATTCAATCAACTTTTTTAGGATGTTGAATTTTCTTTGTTTGGAGTTTGAAAATTTCTTATGTTATAGTAGATGACCTTTTAACTTTGTCAGACTTCCATATTTGGAAGACTTACTTGAAAAAAATGCTACATCCAATAGTGCATTCAGATTCACCAATGGTTTGATGCAATTCAAAATGCCTTTAGGAGTTAAATCTCGAGGAAACTTGATTAGTTTAGACATCATTTTGGCCTCCAAATCTTTTTGGTAAGCTTCCCTTCCAACGGATGTCATTGATGAATTACTAGGACAAGGATTAGGCAAACCAAGACTTATCATTAATTTTTCTTTGTCATTCATCTTGGTGAACTTTCTTTGAATTGAGTTCAAATATTCCTCTCCTTCCCTTATACTTTGACATTTTTGAATAATGACATTGTTTCATTTGACTCAAATAAGATATTCTCATAGGTTGTGATTGTTTTATTTTCCTTCTATACCTCTTGCACCATTTGTGACAACTGATTTTTACTTTGTTTCTTTATTTCCTTGGCTTTCCCTTCCCATTGTTTTTCTTTTTCCCTCTTATTGTCAAATTCTTTATCTATGTTACTGATTGTATGTCCACTAGACTCCAAAATCTTGAAAATATCTACTATAGATGCTCTTTCATCCTCAAATTATTTGTTTGATTCTTGCAATTTATCCCTGAGTTCTTTGAATTTTACATCTACATCCATATTAACATGTTCCGAGTATCACTGAGTTTCTTATTACTTTGTTCCAATTGTTCCTTCAAATTCTTGAGTTCCACTTCTCTCTCTACATTTACATCACTTAGCTTTTTATTAATTTCTTCCAATTGTCCCTTTAAATTTTTTATTTCTACCTCCATATATTCTGGTTGAGGTTGTGCACCTTCTTCTTGAGAGGAAGCACTTGTAAGGCTTTTCTCTATTTCTTTACACTTGTTATCTACTTCTTTATCCTTTGTCTTTGCATTTTCTAGGTTTGCTTTTAACTTTTCAATTGCCTTCTCCAACCCTTTTTTCTCTCTCCCCATCTTGAATAGTGAATTGTAGACCACAAAGTTGGTCTTTTTTGCCATTGTGACTTTTCCCACATTTTTTACTTTGGATAAATCCATAGATAGTGTGCTACCATAAAAATCTAGTGGATTTATCTCACTTTACGGTGGATTATTATCTAGTTGTGGGGAAGAAACAATCATAAACTCCCTCATTTCTTTATTTGTGTTATATGTTGGAAATAGCCTACTCAATGCAGGTTCTTGAGAATGAGCCATCTCAAGTATGTCCTTCTTGAATGACTTATTGATTTTCCTATTTATTTTTGTGGTTTCTTGAAAATTTATTACAAAATTATTGAGTTCAAAATTTGAGTATGTTGATACAATACAATGTTTGAAAGGAGAAAGAGCACTTGCAACATTGTACTTGTCTCCACCAATGCTTGAGGTTGTAATTATTGCATTTTGAGGATTACCAATGACATCACCCCTTCCTAATCTTTCCCCATTGCTACTAACAAGTGGATTTTTTGGATTGTTTTGAAGGTTTTGTCCTAAGGGAATTGTGATTGGCATTGTATCAGTATGAGTATATGAAACCTTTTGCTTCTTTGCAGAATGACCTTCAACTATATTATTTTGGTCAAATTTTAGTCACATCATACTTTTTGAAGATGAAACAACATGGGATGTTAGAATTCCACCTTGGATGAATAATGGCATGGGTTCACCTTTTTTTTGAAGAACTTGATGGGTCATCTGACTCATGTCCAATGATTGGTTTATGACCAGGGTTTAGTGGATTTGGTATTGGGAGTGGATACCAATTTCCTTGATGTGTTATGCCTAGCCAACCATCACCTAGATAACCCATTTTTCTATTATCTTTTCCCTTATGCCATATTTTCCCCCTGTCTATTGATTAAGTACAATATATTGTACAGTTGAATCAAATTTACTACTACTACTAATAGTTGGAGCCATCGATTTAGTGGAACTAGTTGTAGTGCCTATGGTAGTGTATGTAGGATCCTTACAAACCTCATACTCATTGTCTTCATCATTTGTATCATGTTGTGTTGCTACTGCATATGGATGCTCATTATCCCATATTTGCTAAATGTTTCATCCTTAGACAAGTCACCTAGATTCTTCCTCATTTCCCAAAAAGAATTAATTTTTTATCGACACCAATGTGAAGCTACACAATCTTTATTTGTGGCATCTAGAAGATGTTTAATTTACTTGGATGATCTGCTATTTGGTAAAAATTACAAGTAGGAGTAGTTGGAGTAGTAGATTTAGTGGAACTAGTGGTAGTGCTTGTGGTGGTGTGTAGGATCCTTACAAACCTCATACTCATTGTCTTCATCATCTGCATCATGTTGTGTTGTTGTTGCATCTAGATGCTCATTATTCCATAATTCACAAAACATTTCATCCTTAGGCATTCTTCAAAATCTACAGAGGTCTTAGGGTTGCTGATATTCTTCTTCATTTCCCAAAAAACATTAATTTTTTATCGCCACCAATGTACAGCTACACAATATTTATTTATGGCATCTGGAAGATGTTTTTTACATGGATGATCCACTATCTAGTAAAAGTTACTAGTAGTAGTAGTTGGAGTAGTAGGTTCAGTGGAACTAGTGGCAGTGCCTGTAGCAGTGGATGTAGGATCCTTACAAACCTCATACTCATTGTCTTCATCTACTACATCATGTTGTGCTATTTTTACATCTAGATTCTCATTATCCCATAATTTTCTAAATGTTTCATCCTCAAGAAAGTCTTCAAAATCTATAGAGGTCTTAAGGTCACTGAGATTCTTCCTTATTTCCCAAAAAGAATTAATTTTTTATGAACACCAATGTGTAGCTACACAATCTTTATTTATGGCATCTGGAAGATGTTTTTTACTTGGATGATTTTCTATGTGGTAAAAATTATAGGATGTTACAGGATGCAATTTTTCTTTCTGTCTATACAATTCTCTAATTTGTGCTAACAATTCTTGTATTGAAATATTGTTTTCACTGGTACATTTCTCCATCTCTATTTTGACCTCTTTCCATGAGTCCATATTTTTAAATCTTTCAATCAATGGCATACTCTCATGTTGACATATTCTTGTGAAGTTCCCATTCTATACAAGCTTCATACCAATTATGTTTAGTGGATCATATTGCCAATGTCTGGCAACATCAAATTTAACAATTGTAAAAAATTCATGTACCGCATTGAATGCTCTTCTCTCAAATGTGCGCCCTTCACATTTGATAGGCAAGGAAGGAAAATGGTTTCCTTTTGCTGACCATGAAAGCATATTCCAATGCAAATAGCCTCTTTGTAACATGTATTGGAATTTTGTAGGGTTCTATAGCTGAAATGTAAATCTTAATACAGTGTACTCTTCCATAAAGTACCAGTCGGCCAATTGACTTTGACTTCCCAGTTAAATTAATCATATACAAGACATAGGCAATCTAGGCATTGAAGTGCTTGTAATTTTATGATAAAATGGTGTCAAAAATAAGTCTACAAAGTGGTTGTAGTTCCCTTGGGGACCACCCATCCTAATCACATGCGTCCACTCAAATATTGGTTTATCAAACTTAAGCTGAAGCTTGTTTGTTTCAAAAATTTGATGATGGGATAACAAAAGATAACACAAATAGGTTGTATATCTAAATGTCTTCTGTGATAGTTGGTTTGACCCTCTTTTAATAATTAATATTTTTGTGTGCATGTGATGTACAATGTGCTCAATATAATTATATCTTATTGGTTGTTTTAGACAATGAATATTGAAAATCATTTCCAAAACACCGACATCCACTTTCTCATTACTTTCCAAATTGAAACACAGTAATAGTAGAGATACACTATCTTGTGTTAGAATATTTAGAATAACTGGGGTGGGTGGGGGAGTGGAGGTGAATTAGTTATCCTAGGTCTAGATGTACCAATTTAAAAAATAAACACTTAAACAACTTTAGATCTTAACATTCAATAGCTTGACCTCTATAGTAAATTTTTAGTAACATAAGCTAGTAGTCCACTGTCCTAAATATAACAAACTTGCAGAGTGTAAACATTAATAGTAAATCATCACAAATAACATCCACACAAGTTTGACCCAAGAATTTAACATGAAAACCCAATTTGGGAAAAACCACCAGAAATATGTTACCAATATTTTCACTCTTCTGAAGTGAGCTCTGTTAGGAGCTAACCCTATTAAAGGTTACAAAACATACTGTTAAATGTGACCTTGTTAAAGGATTTAATTAGTCTTGTAGGAGTGGCCTTGTTAGAGGGCCTTAGAACATTCTATTAGAATGCCACCTTGATTAAAGGATTTACATATGACTGTTAGATCAACCTTGATTAAAGGATTTTAATACTAATATAATGATTATAAAGTAACATAAGGTTTGATCTAGAAAGTACAACTTAGTTTACAAATATAAATCTTAGTTTGGCTCAAATGTTGATCCACTAACTGGTCTTCATTGTCATCTCAGTCTCTTATTTGCTTGGCAACCCTTCATGCAATAACTCTTCACCTCTTCTCAACTCTACTCAGCCTTTTGCTCAAGTTCACCAATCAATAGAATCAGCAACTTCTCCAAATCTCAACCTTCCAAAGTTAGCCCTTGCACCTCCTTAAATAGGTTTTCCTTTGAAAAGGGGAAAAACTTTTTTTTTTCTAGGATGGATCAGCCATTCCTAAGAAAACATTTTATCCCAGATGGCATCACATCATTGGATCTCAGTAGGTTTGATTCTAAATGTAAAATATTATTTCCAAAGATTTCAAAGCTTTTTCCTAAGTCTCATGGGGATTGGGATGAATCAACATTTAAGCATTTAGATGCATTTTATAAATTTATACATGATTATGATGTTTGCACAGAGGATTATGTGGTGAAATTTTTTGTTAGAATATTGAAATATTATGCGAGACAATAGTATGAGACATTACTTACTACAAGCATTGCCTCTTGGGAAAAGTTTGAGAGGTGTTTTCTTTGTGTTTCTTCTAAAAATGGCTATGATAAAGAAAAAATTTCTTGTGAGCAAGTCAAAGATCAACAATGCATCATAAAACATAAATTTTGTACATCTCTCTTTGATGTATTTCATAATTTAGAAAGACATGAAGATGAATCTTTACTTCAATTATTCATTGGGATGATAAATGTTTATCATGAAATCCCCTCAAATATGAAGCCTTCATACCAATAATTCATGAATAAGATTTGTGCCTTGAAAATTTTAAGTGATCATGAGTTAATGAATTTTATTGAATATTTATTGAATTGAGACATAGAAGAAGATAGTCAAGATAAGGAAACTGTTATGGAAGGGGCACAAAACCCTAATGATGCTCCTAATTAAGAAAGACCAGATCAAATTAAGAAAGAATCTATTGATGATAAAGGTAATAAAGGAATTGATTGCACAAAATATAAAATTGAAGAGGATTATATTAGTATGGATGAAATTTTAGATTTACTAGACAAAGAATATCAAAGACATGTTCAGAAAAATTATTATAATTTTTCTTCAATTCACCAAGATAAGAATATCAAAGAAACATTGCATATTCAAGAGGTGCTTAAAATATTTAGCTATGGTTTTGATCTCTTGAATAATGATCAAATTTTAGGATACAAGGAAATATCATTTCATCCATTATGTGATATAGAGAGACATTCAAAATGTGTGATTGATGTAGGCTCACATGCAATACGTATACATTAGGGAATTATAAGGAATCTTACCATTGCTCCTATTGATGAAGAAAAATATTATTCTCAATGAAATATGTTGAGTAAAAGTACCTTATTATGAATTTATAGATAAAGATCAAATAGGTTGCATTCATGAAGGGTTATCGACAACAAATTGAGGTAAGTATTTCTAAAAATCTTTTATAAAATCTTTTGAATAAAATGTTAAATAAAAACTTCTATAATTTTTTTAACATTGGTTCCTCTATTTTTTCAAGTTTAGTAGATGCAAAAAGATAAATACCATACCAAATTTGTTCTGAAAAGAAAAGATTATTCTCATATTTTCAAGAGATAGGGATAGATAAAATTGATACTTTTAATCTTGAGAAAATATTTCCTTGTAATATTAGAGTTGATGATATAAATTTGTTTAAATGAATGACTTGTTATCTAAATTTGATGTTTTTAAATGGATTCCTTTTTCAACATGAATATGACCTCTTTATTTTCCATAAGTTTCAAGATATATACTAGGAAATGCTAAAAGATTATGCTAAAAAAAGATTATAATAGTTTTATAAATCTCATAAAATATCCAAGAAATAATGTGGAAGTAAGTGATATGAATGTTTTCATATTTCTATTAATGTTGCATGATCAGAATCATTTTTCTACAAAGGGAAAAGACAATGTCTAATTTTGGGGAACCTAGGGCCACCCAACCCCATTTAGCACCAAGATTCAATGAAGGATCTTGGTTTTCTCCTCAATATATAAGTGGGATCTCACTATGATCACAGGGAGCATAGATGGAACCTTAATTTTTTTGTAAAATTCCAAGTTCCAAACCATGATAAAGAAGTAGTTCTCTACATGAGGAGTTTTCTTTTGAGTTCAAACTATCAAAGACTTCATGATCCATTTCTAGGTATGTATGTTCACATAAATGGATCCTCTCAGGTACGTGATTCAAAACTTAAATTTTCATACTTGAGAGTTTATGATTATTTTACTATCTTTTACAAACTCGAAAGTTCATGCACTATTTATTAAAAATATTTCAAGCACATTCCTATGTTATTAATATGTTTTTCCCTTCACATATTCTATTGGAAAGAAATATATTTGAAAATCCTATTATAAGTCTAATTCAATGTATGCACAAGATGGTGAAATCCCTAGATAAGTATGTGCTCATTGTAATATAGGTATTCACTCTTATTATTTCGCATTGCAATATTTTTCATATTAAATTGTGTCATTGCAAATATTTAATTTAATACAATGCTATTATTTAAGTTGAAAGAGACCCATTTCTATAGCATTGAAATATGAATAAATTTAATATTGCAAACCATGTGCATTGGAGAATTATAAATTTAACCCACAAAATAGTGATAATATGCCTAAGACATATTTTTACTAATTTTTTTTTTATGTTAAATAAAATGCATTCAAGAGATATTGTTTTATTGAGCCTAATGAGGAAATAGTATATTGACTTTGCTTGAAGATCACATACATGCTTTGATATCATTGTTTTGTAGAAGGCTCTGAACTAGGCATCTGATATAGCAAAATTATACCATCTCTGCACCTATGGAACATTTATTGGATAAATATTTGTAGACCTAAATTCTCATCACAAAATTGGGAAAACATATATAGAAGACCCTCGATATCACCATTGTTGAAGGTGGTTTCTTTAGACCTCCCGATATTGACAAATTAGAAATGGAAAATTTTGAGGCCTTTGAAATTGCCAAATGGGGAGGTGAATAGTTGAGCCATCCCAAAATAACGAGCCATAAGGTAGAGGTAAAGTATATATGAAGTTTTAGTAGTCCCTGTCTTATATATAAGGCATGAACTAATGTTTTCATTTGACACCCAATCTAACTATTTTTTTCCAGCATGCATCATTTTTCAAAAGTTTAAGACAATATATTTTTTAATCCATTTATCAGAAAAAAAACACTTTTTTCTAATTGGTGGAAGACTATTTTCCTGGGCTTAATTTTTATTTTTTGAATTGAAAATATAGAAAAATGTAAAGATGATCACTACATAGTTAATATTTTTGTCTAATTTGATTTGATTTCTTCAGCCATGTGTCCATAAAAGCACTGAGCAAATTAAACTACATGGAGCTAATGAGGGCAGCTGCCACTCTATGAGTCTCCATCTGCGAGGGCATGCTGATAGCCTTGTCAGGTCTTGTAATTATTTTTTATAACAATGAAGGTTTTATTAGAACAAATGTGTTTTAGGGGAGTATAAATTACTTTTTTAAATTGAAAAAATAAAAAAAATCAACATATAAGAAGACATTTAATACTTGCCAGAATTTGACAAATATAGATTTTTGTGAAATGTCATGCCGTTGAAGAATATTTAGAGGGCATATGCCTCAACATTACTAGGAGAGAGGACCTAGTACTTGAATGTGTTCCAATAGTTGTAATAAGAGTTGTTGACTTGATACCTACACTTATTGACTTAGTGCCCAATTTTTTTTTTGACAACATTGTACCAATACTTGTGACTTTAAAGTTGTTAGTACAATTATGACTACCCAAAATTGAATAAAATGCACCCTTAGTTATAAAAAATAACCAATGATGTGATGTCACATTCGTTGTTCAAATATGGGTACCCTTTATGCATGACCATTGGTCTCACTTTTTTATTTGGGCTGTTTTGGACAACTTGGCAAAAAGCATGTTGATGTGGTATCATAATGGATGATGTGGACATGAAGCCTCAGTTATAAGTAGGTGACTCACCAAGTAAGCTACTGTGAAAAAATGAGAGTGATTTGAGATTTTTACGTAAGATTTTAATAAGTTCGAAGTTAGGGTGTTTAAGTACTGGGTCTTTTCCCCTAGGTACTTTTATTTTTTAACATATCTGCACTAATTCTATACTCAATGCCACATATTAGGTAAATTAAAACAATAATTGTTAAAATATATTCCAATATTACCATGTTCCCATCTTCACTAGAAATAATTATTTATTTGAAACACATATTATAATTGCAAATTTGTTTGTCATTGAACATAAAACAAATATTAATTTCTAGAGTTTAGAGATTCTTAGATTTATTTCTTTAAATTTTTGATAGGTTCGTAATAATTTTTTCAAAATATAGTTACAAACATCACATTTAAAAAAATAAAAAATTAATTTCTTAAGTTTAGAGATTCTTAGTTAAAAAATTTTACTTTCAATTTGAAATATTTTAAAAATAAATAAATGATTTAACTTAAAATATAAAAAAAACACAATGTATTGTAAAAAATTAACAAATTAAATTGACGATGTAACTTTTCATATTAAAAAATAAAAATTAAGTTAAATAGTTGAATAGAAAATACAAGTGATTCTTATTTTTGTATTACGTTGTCATTGATAATTTTTTTTTTTTTTTTTTTTTGGGTTTGTCATATTGTAACCAATCTCTAACTAGAATCAATGAAACATTGTGAACTATTCCTTCTTTCTCAAGGTCTCCCATTTCAATATTGCTCAACTCAAGAAAATTCAATAAAAAAGTTTCCTTGAATATTAAATTCGTCATTGCATGAAAGTGTGCTCTCTTTTAGGGTCCATTTGGTTCCTGGAAGATGACAGGAATTGGATTTTTCAAAACTTGGATTTGAAAATTTGTGCATTTGTTTCAAAATTTGCAAAATGGAATTAGCATACGTGACTTCCAATTTTGCCTCAAAACCAGGTTTTGTGACTTCTTAAAAAAAGTAGGAATTGAAAATCAAAACCTGGTTTTATTTTTTAAGGAGTGTAAAAACAATAGATTGGACTACTTTTTGAAATTTACCTTCAATTCCAAGCTTACGCATAAAAATGTGTCTTCACACGCATCTTTCGAGTGAAAGAAACGGTTTCAGTAAAATCTCAAAAATTGGAATGAATATATACAAAACCTTGATTTGGCTAAACCAAGGTTTATACAAATCTGGGTTTTTTAAATTCCACAAACCAAACAGACCCTTAGTTCCTACACTTAAATTATAGAACAAGCATATCCTACCCTTTTAACAAAAGTCGGGGACTTTAGCTCCTCTAGAGCTCTTGTTTATTAAAATATCTTTTAATCTTATATTTTCTTTGTTAACTGAAATGTTTTGTAATGTTACAAAAGGGAAATATATGTTTCTTAAATTTTATATTCTAAGAAAAAATACAAATGATGCATTTGATTAGTTATAGGCAAGAGCTTACAACACAATGGTAAATTGTGAGCCTCTTATTGAAGAGGTCTTGGTTTCAAATTTACTCACATATAATAAATAATAATAATAAATCTTGGTTTTGACCTCTTACGGATTAAAAAAATAAAAATAAAAATAATATTTGATTACTTATATATTTTCCTAGGTATTTAGATTGGAAATGATTAGAGCTCTAATCTTTTATATCCCTCATGAATTAAATTATAGTTTTATGATTAAATATTTTACAAATAATATACTTTTTGAAGAAAGTCATAATTCACAAAATCAAGGAGTACAGGTAAGAGGTCTTGCAAAAATGTGAAATATGGCACAATTGCACTAGTAAATTTTTAGCTTTCTTGACATTATGAAAATGGTAAGTATATGGTATGTGGAATTAATTTTATAATATTTATC
The DNA here is from genome assembly GCA_028749045.1 of Cupressus sempervirens. Classification (NCBI taxonomy): domain Eukaryota; kingdom Viridiplantae; phylum Streptophyta; class Pinopsida; order Cupressales; family Cupressaceae; genus Cupressus; species Cupressus sempervirens. Next base: position 476,098,021 of record CM053786.1, read on the forward strand.
ATTTTTGAATATATTTATAACAAATATAAATTATGGAAATAATGTAACTATATTATTTTATTCTTTTGATTATTTCCATAAATTAATCACCATTTTAGTTTCTTATCATTATTGCAATAGAAAGATCAAGTGTCATTCTTGTAAGAGTTTGGAGTGCCTCTCTCATTTGATTTTTGTAAGTCATGCTAATGGATGACACCTTGTTGATCTTGCTTGGTGAGTGATTATGATTGGGACCAGGAGTGGTCTACACCCTTGAGGTGATTGGATTTATGTTACTGTATCAGTTACTTTGATTATGCTTATGACCGATTTATGAGATTATAATGTGTTGGATAGTTTTATTGAGGTTTTTGCTAGTGGTTACCAGGATTGGTGTGGTATCATGATGTTGTTTTATGATTACCCTGAGATGTGTGCAGAGATTGCACTGTGTATTATTATCCTGGTACACTGGACTAGGTTCCTATAGTAGTGGTTAGTCGTGTATTTGACCATGTTCACTTATGTGTTTTAAGTGCCTTTTAATTTTGTTTGACGACCATTATTAAATTTTTAAATAATTAGAAATGAATTGTCCATGTTGGATTTATTGGTTATGTGCTATGGATATTTACCTTGTTCATTTTGGTAAATTATGCAAAATGGGTTATTTAAATAAATGATTTTTAATGTGATTAGAAAAATAGTTATTTAATGTAATTTAATGCATTTATTGCTTTGGCCATATTATATATGCAATTGCACTTGATCATGCAGTTTAGTGTGCAGGATATATGTCCTTGGTAGTGACACATGGAGTTAGTGATTCAACTATTCATATTGAACCAATGTCGTTCCTATATGGTCAACAAATCACATTTAATTGTTTAAATTAAACCCTCTAGTGATTTAATAATTCCAAAATCATTTTCATTATGTGATTAGACCTATGAGTGTGTCTGTGCATTTAGAGGTTCATAATTGTCACAAAAGTAACTAAGGAATTTTGTGATTTTTGGCTTAAGGGAATTTTGGGGTTTATCTTATTTAATTTAATTCCTAGCAACTTTTTCATAGTTGAATTCCAATTACTTGGAATAGCCTTTTTTTTTGGGGTTGAATTAGGGTTTAACTAGGTGACTTAGTTATTTTCCCTAATTGATTATTCACTCGAAAAGTGAACAAGTATCCAAAAAGGAATTTTATTCCTCACTTTTCACTTTTGAAAATTAAAAATTTGGGAGCTTTTTCCAAAATCCTCTTTTGGACGATTGCATTTTTGTTCGTTGTGAAAGCTATGGGTGTGGGATCTTCGCGAGATCGGTCTCATTGATTTGGCTTGGGGAGACCTTGGTTTATTGTGACTTTCGACAACTTCAATGGGATATTTATTTTATCTAATTGATTCCTATTTTAGCCCTTTTTGTTGTTAGGTAGGGCTCTCCCACTTTTATGTTCCAACTCCATTTTTTCTTTCATTTTTGGTAGTTGTATGTTAAGAGGCTGAGAACTAGTGTTCCTCTCTATTTTTGATTGCTAGTTTTACCCAGTTGGTCGAGTATGAAAATTTTCCTATTTTTTGGGATGAGAGTTTGGGCTTTCACACTATTATGCTGGTCATTTTTGCATACAATGTCTGAACCTCAATTTTATTGTAATTTCATGGCTTTTGTCCCCTAAGACCAAATGGGTTTTAATTTTGAAGTTTTTGAGTTTTGAGGTTTTCTCCTCGATTTGTGTACCCCCTAGTTTTCTCAAGTTTTCTCAGCATGATGTTAGTCATGGACTTGGATCATCCATATGATGTCCATCAAATCACTATTGCACTTTTATTTTTGCATTGGCATGTGTACAACATCTATACTCACGATATTGTGTTTGATTGAGTGATTTTATACTTGGTGTTATTGTTTCTTATTGAACCCTTGATATTATTTTGTGAAAACTAGGATTCATCTAGAATCCATAATCCTAGATTTAGGCCAGTTGAGTGAGTTCATGATGTTTGGTTTTGTTGCATCATTGGGATTCATGTAGAATCCATGCTCCTAGATTGAGGTTGGTTGAGTGAGTTCATGATGTATGGTGTTATTGGTCATTGGGATTCATGTAGATTCTATAATCCTAAGCTTGTTTTTGGTTGAGCATTATTTTACTTGTGTTCTCATCTAGCCTTTGTGTTATGATCTTCGTGATGTTGGTGTGCCTACACATGAGCATGTGTGCGTGTGCATTTATTAGGTGACTTGCGAGGCCCGAAATCTTGGTTGTATTTCAGTGGAGTTATGTTCATTGGGTTGGGTTTGGAATATGCATGCCTATGGGAACTCATCATGTGATGAGCATGGGTATGTAGGGTAGGTAGTGGAGGGACTTCTCTCGTAACCTCAATGATTATTTCCTAGGTTGGCATGAAGAAGTTTCTAAGTAAGTGATAACTAAAGAAATAAATTGGCTAATAAAATTAAGATATAAAATGTGACGTCTTACGGTTTGACTTCGAGCACACTTAGTGATGGCATCCAAGGGAGTACCTTGATAGTGTTTTTTCTCTAGTGTGATGGCCTCCAAGGGAGTACCTTGAGAGTGTTTTTGCACTAGATTTAGCTTAAGAGTCCAAGTGTATTATTCTCCACTATAGCCCTTACATAGTGGCCCATAGAGTGTCTGACTAGGACCTAATCCACTTGCATTTTTCATGATCTTGGTTGCAGTCATCTTTACAATTTGGTGTGAGCATTAGCCATGAACATTTTCTTTATGTATGTTTGTGGTTGAATCATTATCTCCATTAGCATGACGAGAGTGGGCCTATGGGTTCCATATGGTTGGGAGGCATAGCTACCTATACCACTACTGGGGATCGATGCACCAAGATGATCTATTTTCTAGTTGAGAGCTATGCTTGATGTTCACTTGGTATTTTGGGTTTTTGGAGTATGTTTCCTTATGATTTATGCTTTCATTGGAATGTATGGATATCATGTTTAGATGATGTTAGTTTCATTAGTGCATTCCTTTATTATGATGTTGTAGCGTATGTTTAAATGATGTGATTCACTGCTAGTTGGAGTATCTATGATTTGATGGTTTAGCATGTTAAATTTCCTTGTTCTTATGATGTTATTACATTTTAGTAGTGATGCCCTCATAAGATAGCTCTGACTATCTAGTTGGTAGTTTGAGATGTTACACGTAGGGGATGGATAGGGCCTTTGAGGTCTCATGATGCTATTATGGTTGGGAGGAACAATGCAAAAATTTTAGTTGTGTTGGTGCTTAGATGTTTATGATTTCTTCATATGATGCTTGGTTTATGAACCATGTATGTACATAGCGATGTTTCTTTTCGCATGTTCTTTAATATGCTGTTACAGATTATATGGATAGATGTTTTCTCCATCATGTTGCTTAGTATCTTGTTTATTATGCTCTCAAGTTATCATTCCTTGATTTACATGGATTTGGTACACCCTAGTGTAGAGGTTTTATATTTTTATCCATTTTTGTCTTGCTTCATTTTTGCGCTATTAGAAATCCTTGCATGGGAAAGGTAGTTCCTCATGTGAGAATGTATTGTCTCACATAAATAAACATTCTCCTTTGCATGACAATGTACTTCCTTGCATAGTTTGATGAGAATCCTCGCACGAAGTAATGCACTTCCTCTTACAGAGAAATGCACTTTCTCGTGCACAGTAATGCAAAGTCTTGCACAAGACTGTACACCAGTGTAATTCCTTGCATGAGAAATAAGGGGTATTTAGGATTGGCTGAGGAAAGTTTGAAAGTTGTTTTTGGACCCCTTATTGGATTTCACACCTTTCTAGTTCAAAAAAATCTTTCTATGGTGTTTAAAATATATAAGATATATTTTAATATATGCGATGATTCATTTGAGATAGGTTCCATACCTCTCTGAGTTAAGATCAAGATTCTAGGAAATTTTAGGGTTTCAAAAATTTAGACTTAGCCAATTTCTATGGCTTTAGGATTTTAGGCTTAGCCAAATTTTAGGAGTTAGCATTTATCTTTCAACATGACATTTAGTAGGTGAGTGGTTGTAACTTTGAGCCATCATCTTTTGCATGACCATTGTTGGTCTCTACTTGTGATTCTTGATTATGACATGATTTGTGGATATGGGCTTGTATGTCTAACCATACTAAGAGCTCTTACCTTGGGTTTGAAAGAGAACATACCCTCAGTATATTCTCATGATTCATGTGGTCTTGGTTTGTGAGTTGCAGTTTAGAGCTTGGAGATTTTGGAAGTAGTTGTAAGACTTCTGCTAGTGTAGGTGAACATGTCAGTCTTGCCATGTTTCCTATTCTCATTACCTTTTCTTTGTGTTTTCACTATTGCACTTAGTTACTTTATCCTATTTTTAAGTAACTTATCTTAAAAAATAATTATCTAGTGCATGTTTTATCCTTGTGTTCCAAGGATCTCTAGGTGAGGCATTATAGAGTTACATTATATTTTGAAATATGTTCTCTTATCATTTACTATACTTAAATAATATTCATGATGAAGTTTTATAAGTTCTTTTAAATTGAACCTTGTTTTATTAAGGGGTCTTGATAAAATATTTCATATGATTGAGAGTTATATTGTTTTGATTACATAAAAATAGGTTTTAAAGGACCTGAAACCTTTGACAAAGTATCAAAGAGTAACTAACTAAAGAGTTCAAAAAACAAAAGGCCTCAATGAATAGAAAAACTAATATAGAAACATGAGGCCAAGTACAACTATGCATAAAAAGACAACAAAAAGAAAGCATAAGGACAACGCCCGAACAACTATAGAGTTTTCAATAAGTTCACTACTTGATCTACTAGAATGTTCATATTTTCTATAGTGACTTTCATTTCCTCCAGCTTTTTTTTCTCCCCCACCTACATTCTCCTTGGAGTTGGCCCTGGTGTGCTTGCTCGGTCCTTGATCCTCATTCACGATAGAGGAGTCAAGTCCTCTAGCCTGATCCATCTTATTTAACAATACATTGAAATTATCAGCCATAGTTTTTAGAATGTTACAATTTTTGTCACCCAAATTCTTGATCATCATTTCCATTTTGCTCACTGTAGCTTCCAGGCTCTCCATCCTTTTTTGGATATCTTTATTTACCTATTCCGAATTCCTATTTTTGGTTTCAATTGGAGGCACCCTTTTCATTAAGTTTTTGACATCCTCTACATTACCAATGACTTCTGAAAGCCTATCAAGATGTTGGCCCAACATGCGCTTCCCCCTTGCCATCTTATTGAGCTGCTCAAAATCCTTTGATATCACCTATATTTGTTGTTTAAGGGTCCCAATCTCCTTCAAAATTAACCCTAGATTGCCCATGATTCCCTTTAGAAATCCCTTCTCCCTCCTTGTTATAGTGTTCTTGCTCCCCTAGTCTGCCGATGCCTAAATCCACCTAGTTTTCTTTTTCTTTCCATCCTTTGAATTAATAGATCATCATTAGAGGGAACTGAGATCCTATTCATGTGCAAACCCTTATCACCTAAGCCCTTCCCTACAATTCCTTTCTTCTAAGAACCCTTTCTCAATTCCTTGTCATAGTCACTGTCCTGATCCGACTCACTCCCCTTTCCTTTATTTTTCTTCTTGGAACTATTGAGAGTTATATTGTCGATTTAATGTTCTTTGAAAATATTCCAACCCTAAGTTTGTAGACATTAGGGTAGTCTTTGAATACTTTCAAATGAAATATTTTGACCTAATATTTGTGTGCAGGCATAAGACTTCAAATCATTCATGATATAAAAGATAAAGTATTGATTTAATTTATATTATAATATACCTTGTAGACTTATTTCTTGTGCAAGATTTTTTTTTTAAAGAGATTAAGAAAGATTAAAGGAGGCATTGGAGATTTAATTGTTTTATCTAAAAAAAGATGATGTGATCTTTTATTCAAAATAGTATTAAATTATTTGATTAGTTATTAATACTTTCATCATTGTAATTAAGGTGTTCAAATGCATTTTAGGTTTTAGTTGGGAAACATCATGATGATATGAAGCTTGTATGCATCCTTTGAATTTTGATAAAGGATACTAGGATCATTCACAATAAATAGAGTGATAGAGTAGCAAAATATTATAGAAATATAGAGACACTGGATGGATGCATATTGCAATATGATTATGTAATGAAACCTTAATACAAACTCAATTGCACTTCTTTCTTCTAATTAATAAAAATACCATGTTCTCCTTCTCCAAAGATAGGGAATAGGTCTTCAAAATTGATAAATTTTCTCTTGGATCAATATTACCGTTCAAAGATTGGTGGAAATCCTCAAAAGCAAAAATCAAATGCTTATGTATGTTTTGTGTAATTGGTCTTTGTCATTGAAGTTAAATTCAATTAACTAGGATTTACTCTATTTGGTAATTGATGGCCTGGTTAACCATCCCTAAGTAGTTTGATGTTTATAATTGATTTTGAGTAATGATACTATTCTCCCATATGTTAGGTTTTTTTATGATTTAATTTAGTTGTATCATTGTATGTTTGTGTGGTTCACTACCTAGTTCATTTGCACATCATTCATCTATTCTCATCCTTATTATCAATCATTATTAAAAAACATTCCAAAACATTCCTAACTAATTCAACCTTCTAATTCTAATTTCTCCTTGAGAAATTTCTTACCATCTCAAGAGCATCAACCTAAGTCTGAAATCATATACTTTCAACTCATTTTGAGAGTTAAGATAAAGGTACAACCACCAAGGTCTTGTAGAGCCTAAAGTGTGGAGATTGAACAAGTGAACTTCAATATTCTTCATTGACTAACATTGTGTCATAATTCCCAACATCAATGGGGTAAGGCTCATAGGAATTCAACCAAAACTTTTATGCACCAACACAATGCACCCTATCATATTGTTCAATTTAATATATTTAGAATCCTTTTGTGGATCATTCCACTTATCTTCAATTACATATTTAATTTATTTAATACTCATTCCATAGATAAAATAATCCCAAATATTGTGTAATTCATCAGTAAAACCTGTCATTTTAACCGGTTTGTCCATATCAAAATATAGTTTCATGGTCCCTTATATTTTATTTTGGGTTGCAATTCTACTACCAGTGCCATTGCCACTCCTCTTGTATGTTTTTGTCATCATTGAAAAATTTATAGAACTATACATAGATATAATTTACAATTTATAGACATGATTAACATTTAAACTCTAACTTATATCTCTAATATTTAACTTTGCAAGTTACCTAGTTGCTAGAAAGTAAACAATTCATTCTTACAATGCACAATAAATTAAAAATTAAACCTTGAATTCTAGAACCGACATTAGTTACTCAATTGTCAGTAAAAAATGTGTTCAGGATCTTACTCAAAAAGTTGAAACTCAAATTGATAACTATTTCTTGTGATGATGTGGGTTATCTTGGAAGACTGGGTTTGTGTTGCAACTTACAAATTGTGATTCGTAACCCCCTTTTGATGCTCCAATGCTTTTACCAAATCTTGGATTGGTAGTTTGTGCAAAATTCCAAGATTGAACAATAAAAACTAAACCTTACAATCTATACACAAAAATTTTACAAATTATAAAATCAACAAAGTCGATATTGTGTTTGTTATTAATTCTTACGTACATTGTTCAGTAGACAGTTGTTATTATAATTAATTATGAAATCATAAATGTATGACATTACAGTATAATTAATGATTAAATCTATTAATTATTGCTAATTTCTAAAGAGTCGGTGACTTCTTTTTGAAGACTTCTTTTCTAGGGAATATTTGAAAAAAAATGAGGGTAGCCAAAATTGGCCCAAAATAAATCTCGAGTCATTGATCTTTGATGCTCCAACGATGGTAGGCGCATTGACCATTACCTCTTTACATGTCTGATCACCCCACCACAGTCTACATTAATGCCACATGTCTTCTTTCTCAACTGATATGTGTATGGCATGTCTTCATTCCATTGCATTTGAGAAAACAAGACTCCTCTTGTCAGAATCGACCCAAAATAGAAATAGGGCCATTTGATCTTTGTTGATCAAATAATGTGTAAAGGATATCAATGCCTCAATAAATGTTACACCAAGTATGCCACATGTCCTCTTTTTTTGGTATATGGGTATACAAGTTGATTGTTGTCAAAATTGGCCCAAAAATCATTTGGAGTCATTGATCTAAGTTGATCGCATGTTGGTCGACTTGTTTCTTTTTTCATACAACGTAAATGATGCCTTGTCATCGAGTCATGTGTATCATTATGATATTTACCACAGGTCCACCGCCCACATTGAAATGAATAGTGAATAGTCACAGGTGATACATATATGCCACATGTCTTTTCTCCAGGGTGATTTGTGAAAACAAGTTGAGTGATTCCTATCAGCTCAAAATACATCTCAAGCCATTGATCCTTTCTCATCTAATGGTAGTTAGGGCATCCCCTTTATTATATTAATAATTGTGGAATCATATTAAATTATAATTATAATATTAATTATTATTATATTATAATAATAATGATATTGTATTAACACTTGTTAAAGATAAAAATTACTAATTAAAAATAAATTGAATAAAGATGTTTTATGTTTTATTTTAAGAGGCAATTTTACTTATTTGTGTTATGTGTTTTTATATTATTTTGTGATTGAGTAAGAAGATATTCATAACAAATTAAATAGAAATAGGAATCTATGTATTTGTGCATTAAATCATTTACATTAACAAATAATCATCTTATTGTATGCTTTTGATGATGATTAAAAAATAAAAAGTTGGTATGTTATATGATCAAAGTGTTTGTATGAAACTAGAGTAGTTTATAAATATTTAATATATTGACCATTATGTTAGAACCTAGAAAACTACTTCAATAATTATATTATAAAATTAGGCTATAATTAAGGACCTAATAATTATTATAATTTATATATCATACTTAAAGTTTTAATCAAAATTTAAAATTCATTATAATATGAATAATGAGAGTTCATAGCATAAAGTTTTTATATAGCATATTTATTAGGTATTAGAGACTAGCATGCATCTTCTTTCCAGGTGCATTTATAAAAATGGTCAAGTGTTCCCCAGATTTGCCCAAAAATCATCTCTGGTTGTTGATCTAAGTTGATCAAATGGTGCTACTATGAGCATAGTGATTTCACACTTGATACACATTTTCCACATGTCTTTCTTTTGAGGCATTTGGAAAAGCTAGTCGATTGTTGCTAAACTTGGTCCGAAAAAACATATGGAGTCATTGATCTTTGTTCATCCAACGATAATCACAACATCACTCTTTATAATATTAATAACATAGTTCCTATATATATTAGAATATTTCTAATTTTTAAAATAATATAATTTTTCCATGATACTTTATATTTGATTGTAAAAGCAACTATCAATTCTGTTCCACATATTCTATTATTCTGTATTGCTGAAATCGAACATTAAAGAAGGTGATTTATTAATTAAATTATTTTTTAAATGTTAAACATCAATATGTTAATTCAATTTTAATGTTATATTCTATTTCTTCACAATTTAATAAAAATGTTTTAAAATGCCAAAACATTACATAAGTAAGCTTAACAATAAAATATAATTTTATATGGAACTCCAAAAATTTCATTGATATTACTTGAAAATTATAATTTGAGGAAGACACATGTACAATGATTTTAATTTGATTAAACAAAATAGAAAGTGAAACCCCCTAAATAGGGGAAACTAGAAAACCCTAGTACTATTGTACTAGTAATTGTAGAAAGCATGAGACCAGACTAAGGATGTGAATTATTGTAGCCACACGTTGTCCTATGACACTTCATCTAGATTATACCATTTTCAAAGAAAATCCAAGCCAATTCACGCCCATTTCTTATGGTGCTTCAACTGCCCAACAATCAATCCTGACAGAAATAGTTGCAGGGCCATATTCTAGCTAGGTTCAGAAGCTTGTGGATTTTACCTACCCAAGGGATCCCCACCCCTTATACTACATGAGCAACAATGTTAATTTTATCGCCCAGGTATTCTGCTTTAAAATTATTCCTCATGAACAATAATATATTGACCCTTTCTTCTTCAAGGTTAAGAAGGGATGCTAGAAAATGTGACATAATGTCTGTGTTGACATGGTATCTATTCTCATTCTCCAAAAACTCATGCCCTAGAACCATTTTCATAGCATGAATAATGAAATACACATCAGGAACAAAATTGACAAGAGGTTTTCATCAGGGACATCACCTAAAAATGCCTTCTATTCCTCTTCCAATTTGCATTTTAGGTGAATTGGAGTGTCCATCTTGATTCACAATTTAAAAATTAATTAACTATAGAATAATGTCTATAAACTAGTGACTAAGGAGCAATGACTACCAATCTACCACACCAAGTAAACTAGACTAGAATTTAAAGAGCACTACAAGTATACTAGACTATTGACTACCAAAAATGAGATGAGCAATGACAAAAGAAGAAGGTCAAATGTTTATAAATAAGATGAGTGGCTGAGTGATGGTCCCTACACATTTTTCCATCTAGCTTCCAATTAAATTAGTTTAAATGATTAAATATTTGCAAATCTTCAAAATAAATGAAATTTATTGCCAAAAAAGTTGTAATGTGTTTAGAGCTAGTGGAAGAGGGAATGTCATTAGTAGTGACAAGAAATCTATTTAATGTCCACGACAAGTGGTACAGGGTGGAAGGAAACATGTCACCATTCTAGAGACTTGAACAAGGTTGAGGCTTTGTTTGAGACATTTGGCCCAAAATAAACCTTCAACCATTAATATATTATCATCAAACAATATTATGTAGATGGTTGTTACTAGTTATGGACATATGTTGGAGATATTACATACTATTTGAAATGTTTCCCAAAAAAGCATCACTTTAGACATCAATTCCTACTTGCATGCAACATGTGTAGTATGTACTACTACTAACTAATAAGTACTTGCTAGAAAATGAAATTATGATTCACACAAATTTAGAAAGTAATAAATAAATGCATCATCTAATTACTTAAAAATAACTAGAGCCCAAAAGAAAACACTATGGGCCACTAAAATATCAAATATCAACAAAAAGGGGTTTAATTTGCATTATATTCTTTGTATCTTCTTTACACACACACACACACACACACACACACACACACACACAAAGTTGTTGCTTCCCTAAAAAAGGGAAGTGACAAGCTTTGAACCTTTACATTTCAAACATACACTTTTCAATTATATGTTTTAAAAAAAAAACCCTAAGTAAACTGATGATTCTTCATGTAACACTTCTTTTATCCTTCAAAACATCCCAAAAGTGTTGAAGTTCTAGTATTGTTGTTCCATTGTATTTGCAATTTGTTCTTCAAAATTAGCAAGGTCAAGTACCATCTCAATGAATATGGCTTGGAGGTCTGCTTTTTCCTACTCTTTTTTGAGCTCTTTGTTGGCCTCCTTGAGATTAGTAGAGAGAATCCACAAAACTACAATAAGCCCAATAGTAATATTACTTTGTTCCTCATCCTCCTCCATAGTCAAATCAAGGCTGACAAAGGGCTTGGATTTTCATTCAACGATCCCTCTTCCATAGGCAGTCCCATTTTTAGTGATCAACTATATTTTTGTTAATGGTAACCATTGACCAAGATGTTTTTAATTTACATAATTTTTTTTCAACTAGATTCCACTCTATCATAAATGCAATAGGACATTCCACATATGTTTCATCCTATAGAAACCTCACTTTCTTATCACTCTTTGATTTAATACTAGGTGTAATCTTTTCTTAATCTGACAACTAATTTGAAAAACATATGAATAGTTTCTAGTCATTGATTCATTGAGTAATCACATCATTTTCTAGCACATTCACCAATACATAATAAATGTTTTTTCATTAGATAGGAAAAATTGCCTATTCAAATATATATATATATATTATAATAAACGAGAAAAATCACCTAATCAAATATATATCTTTTCCAATGAGAAAAATTACCTAGTACTATATATATTTTTCCAATAAACGGGAAAACTCACCTTATACAATATATATTTTTCCTATCAGAAGGGACAAAATTGCCTCAATTTTATGAAATTTTGTAATGGTCAGAGAAAAATTGCATCTAAAATTAAACTTTTTTTGACATCAAAATTTTTTTGCCAATAGAAATTAATTACCCCCCAAAACTAATTATAGATTTGCCACAAATTTATATATTCTTTGGGGAGGGGGTTTCTTAAAGTTATCCTTGATCTCTATGAAATTTTTTCTCCCTCCATTGGATTACACCTAATGCTCCCTCCTATATTACTATATCTAACTTTGATGCCAGGCCATTACTTTTGAACTAAACTAGCCCATTTTGTGAAAGTAGAATAAGGATTAAGATGATTAGTTCCCACACTCATAACTTCCTCTATAGTAGAATCAATTATGTGTAGCACTCTTACCAATGATTCCTTCTTATCCATAAAGATCCCACTATTCCTCTCTTTCCATATCTCCCATATGACAATCGATGGACCAATTATCCATAATTTTGTAAGAGTCAACTTTTTCCAATGTATAGGACAACATTTAAAGATATCAATAATTGTAATTGGTAAAGGAGCAATTAAACTCAACTTTGATCTAAGAGACTCCCAACATTATTTTTCAAATTCACATTAAACCAATAAATGATCAACATCTTCACTGCATTTTCCACACATTATACATATTGTTGGACCGATGAATCTATACTTATTTCTTTTGTCACCTATTAGAATACTTCCTTAAATTGCTATCCATGAAAATGCTTTGACCTTTCATAAACAATCTCTACTCTAACATAGTTTGGATGGCCAATTAGAGTTATCCTCCTCACTAGAAAACAAAGCATAACATACAACATATTATCTTATCATGTTGTCTCATCAAGGTCACATTTTCCTAAAAAGAAATCTTTATTGTAGTCTATTGTCCATCATCTAAGACCACCATAGATAAATCTTTCCAAGACCATGTCTCTCCCAAAGGCAAAGAGCATTTGGACATATAATCCTTAAATTTAACCCCCAAGACTTAGTTAAGGTTTTTCTTATGTCTGATGGTATCTCTAACCATTGTTGTCTATTAGTATAAACCACTTAGTCATTTACAAGACAGAGTCAAATGATCATCATTGTGACTGAGCTACTCTATATAGACTGAGCCATGTGCATAAGTAAGTATGTACTTAGCTCTATAGGAGTTGAGTAAGTTTTTGGGTCACAGAGTATTTTTGTATATGAGCCGAGCTCATCAATGACTAAGCAAGTCATCAACAATCAGGAAAGTTTTTGAGAATACAAGTGTTGAGTTACTTAGTATGTACTGAGCACAATGAAGATCAAGCAACAACAATTCTAAGCATCGGGAAATGAAAAAGGATGATCTACGTAGAGTTTACATGAAAGTCAAGAATGTAACAGAGTTTGATGCAAAACAATAATCAGGTTGACTTGAAATGAATATTTAATTTTTGAAGAGATTGTTACAAAACATTTACACATTGTGGATCATAGATCCCTATGTTGTGTGCTCGATGATCAAGATGAAGAGACAAAACATGAAATAATATAGAAAACTCTTTACATAAATCTTTAAATAGCAATGATCTTAACCTAGATCATATAGAATATGAGGAGAGAAGGATATGGAAAGAGTTTATGTGCAAACATGAAGCTATTGGTAGAAAAGGATTTAGATCGAATTAGAAGTCATTGAAGGGTTTTGTTATCATCTAAGGTTGAGTGACCTAGTCATTGTAGGGAAGTGAAATGAAAAGACAAGAATATAAAATTAGAGGAGAGGATTAGTTAGCAAGGAGAAGAATCAAAATCATCTTGTAGAGAAAACTGAGAGTTAGATACTAAATTAGTTTTAACATACTTGAATCAGGGTAAATCTCTTAATAGAGTGATCTTAACATATATTTGTAAATCTCCTAACAGAGTCCTTACTTTATTGTAAGTGTTAAATCCTATAACAAGGTGAGATCTAGTATTCTCTTAAGCTTTTAACAGGGCATACCCCTCATAGGGTAGATCATATTTTATGGTCAAACTTTGCAACCTTAACTAGTTAATTTTATTACTGGAGTAGTGAATATTTGTGCGTGTCATCCCACCCCAGTTTTAGCTTCACCTTGGAGGGTTTTTGGGTAACAAATACTATGTTATGCATTTTACTTTAATGCATGTGATTGATCAAACTTATATATTACAATAGATTTACATTACTAGTTTTATATGCACAAGTTATTGATAGATGTGGATGAATCTGTGAAATGTAAAATGTGTTATAGATTCTAATTCACCCCCCCTCTCAGTATCTAGTTTATCTTGTTTATTCCTCTGTTAGTCAAAAATTGGTATTAGAGAATTGATTCTCTAAAAGAAGCTTAAAGGCTTGGAGATTAGATCTTGGAGATGGAGGCTTTCAAACTGGACAAAACTATTGACAATTAGGTGATTGACATTCAACCTACACTACAGAAACTTGAGAAGGAAAGACAAGATATGAAGGATCCCCTAAAAAGAAAAAAGGAAATTGCCATCCAAATAAAGTAATACTCTTATGAAGAAGTTGAAACTGAAGGACTATTTGAACCAATCAATCCAAATGAAAAAGTATTTGCTAATCTACTTGACAAGAGCAAAATCCTGAATGAAGAAATGAGAGGACTGAAAAGAGAACATGAAATCTAATCAGTAAGACTATGTGAAGTGACTAAACAAAAGAAGAAAGCTAAAGAAGATAGGACTATGGCTGAAGAAGAAAGAAGGGTAATGGATACTAGACTTGAAGAAAGGATATCAGATGTACAAAATATAATAAATACTCAATTGGACATGATTAATCAACCCATGCTTGCAAATTAGGAATTAAATCACAAGGATATGGAAATTGAAAATCTAAAATCTCAAAATGACATAATAAAGAACAAGTTGAGAAATGAGAAGGAATCCATGGAGAAATTCAACAAACCAAAGGAAGAAATGAAGTACTTTGAAGAACTAATGAAGTCATAAAGTTGTTCTGATAGGTCAAGACATTCTTGCATTGAGAAATGAGAATCATCCAAGAATAGAGAAATGAGAAACGCAAACCCAAAGGACAAGACAACATGCTATCACTATGGAAAACTTGATCATACTGCAAATATTTGTAGAAGCAAACATGGTATGCAAAACTCTAAACCTAAGTTTACTGGTTACTATTTTTACTACAAGAAACAAGGACATTAGATACAAGAGTGTAGGTCAAGACTAAGGAGTACACCTATTACACCTAGATTTGAAGGTTACTGCTATAATTGTCAGAAATATGGGCATAGAGAACTTGAATGTAGATCAGAGACAAAACCTACTGGCTATTAGAGTAATTATTTGTTTACACTTATTAATTAGATTGCTTTGATTTAATTAATTAAGTTTCCTATTACTCTAGTTTACTTAAGCTATCTCTTAGGTGCATATAATTAATATTTTATATTAATTATAATGCATAACCTAATTTTTTCCCTTTTTTAGAGTTCTGTTCACATTTAAGGTTGAACTCTTGTAATTATTGTTTTTACATCTTGGAATATGTTTTTCTCTCACTCCGCTAAGATTTCCAAGCTTCACTTTTTCCCTCTTTGGTTTCTTTTCAGCAACTGGTTATTTTGCATGTAGGTGATCTTGGTGAACTATGAAGTTGGTTTTCTAAACTTCTACATGGTATCAGAGCTTCCTTGGTACTGCCAAGATCTTGAAGTCATGATTTGAAGACAAAAAACCTAGCTTTTCATGGTTGTTTTTCTTCAGTCTAGAGTAGGCACTTTTTTTTTGCTGCACTTTGGGCATAAATGGATTCCACCATTGCACTTAGAAGTCCTCTTATAGTCAAAATCCATATAAAATTTGTCATTTTTGGCCACAGAAGCCTCTAGGAAATTTTTCCCCCTCCTAGGATGTATGACTCAAAAATTGAGGAAGAGAATAGAAAAATTAGAAAAACACATTTAAAAGCATTTTTGAGAGTGCACCACCCACACGCCACCTGCACCCAACCCACGTCTTGCCCTCATTGATGTGCCATCGTGGCCCAACCCATGCCTCACCACTACTAGCATGCTAGTGTCCCATCACCTCTGTTGGTGCAACACCACCCGACAACTACCATTGTTGTTACCATGCCACCCAGCCACTACCTCCATCGACCTATCACTACCACTAGTGTTGATATCAGCAACCTGGCAATGACATCATCATTTTGACAAACAATTTTTTTAGAAGATTGTCTCTTGACGGTCATACGACCATCAATTTTTTTCCTATATTTTTATTTTTCTAGAGAGCTCATTATTTGGAGGAGCAATTAGTTTTTCGGCCATATCTTTTGCAAATGGTGTTCGTTTTTGAAAAATGAAATATTGCTGGAAAGCTACTTCCAAGCTGGAGATGATGATGCTGATTCTATTTTATTACTTGGCTATTTGAGCTCTTGTTTTTGGTATTGAAGTAGAGGCTTCATTTTCCTACCTCTCTGCATATGGCATCTAGGTTTTCTTCTAAGGTTTTGTGTATTCCTTAGTTGTTTTTTTGGTTTACAAGAGATATATTTATACATTGTGGGGGGTGAGTTTTCCTTTTTGTAATTTAATATGGAAATGGCCCTTCTACTTCCATGTACTTCTCTCAATGTCGGACCCCTTTGTGGCCTGACTGACACCACACAATTATCACAATTGGAAAGCACACATGACTTGACTTCTTATGTACAGTGGCTTATGGTCATGTCTAGATGAAAATTAACCTATCTTGCAATGTCCCTTTGAGGTTCTTTAGCATAGAAACAAAATGGATGAAGCCATGAGCTTGATTGCATTGAACATCTCCAATAGTATTCTATTTCACTTGGATAGTTTGACCACTCCTTGGGCTATTTGGACCAAGTTTTACAACTTTTTTGGCACAGTGAATGAGTTTTGAGAACTATAGCTTGATGCAGAGTCGACTACATTTTTTTACTAGCTTTCCCACCATTGAGGACTTCCTTATGAAGTTCCAATCTCTATGTTCAATTTTGCAAGGATGTGGGAAAATCAAGATAGATGATGAGTGTATTTTTTTGATACTCTCAAAGTTGCGAGGATAGTATTAGATCTTTTCTTCCACTTTCTACTCCACTGTGGATGCTTTGGGAAACAAACATCAAATTCCTTCTTTTAAGATATTTTGTGATTGGTCGACATAGGAATAGGCAAAGATCCAACAGGTAGATGCTTCTGGCTCTTCCAGCCAAGCATTGGTTGCTTATTCTTCTTAAGGGAAACTAAAACCAAAAGAAAAATTAAAGAAAGATACATCAAAAACTAATCCCAAACCTCTAGCTAACCCTTCCAAGGGTAAATCTTCTTTGAAGTCTACTGAATCTTCCTCCAATACTAAGAAGAAATTAGTTGAGGCCTGCAGTTTTTGTGGAAAGGATGGAAATCCTATTTCCAGTTATTGGAAAATTTTGGAGGCTTTAGCGGAAGCCAGGCAGGAGCATCACATTTTTGCTCCTAACTTCACCCCCCCTACAAGGAAAGGTCACACTCTTACTGCACAAGCAATGACTTCTAGGCCCACCTAGATTCTTGATTCTGGTGCCTCTCACCATATGTTGGTCACCTCACTAGCTCCTTGTGCTACTTCATAGATTGCTATTGGGAACTTGTCACATCTTTTAGTCGTGGTTTTTATTTTGTTACATTAGCTGGGGGTTCTCTTTAGGATGTTCTTTTTGTCCTTGACATGTCAAAAAACATATTGTCTATTTATCAAATTTTCCACTCTGACTCTGGTAAGATAGTTGAGTTTTATGCCTAGGGTTATAGAAGTTATCCTTGGGAGGTCTTGTTGAGGCCTTCCTTCCTTCATATTTGTTCTATCTCTTTTTGAAGAGGATTTTTTCCCACTAGGTTTTCTCCTTGGTCTCTGGTTTATAGAGATTTCCTTATTTTTGGTACCTGATCAGACCTTATTACCAGGACCCATTTTCCTACTTTCATAGCTGAGCTAGGTTAGCTTACCTCCTAAGCTGCACTTAAGGGGGTGTTAGAGTAATTATTTGTTTACACTTATTAATTAGATCACTTCAATTTAATTAATTAAGTTGTCTATTACTCTAGTTTACTTAAGCTATCTCTTAGGTGCATATAATTAATATGTTATATTAATTATAATGCACAACCTAGCTTGTTCCCTTTTTTAGTGTCTCGTTCACTTTTAAGGTTGAACTCTTGTAATTATTATTTATACATCTTGGAATATATTTTTCTTTCACTCCGCTGAGATTTCAAAGCTTTTCTTTTTTCCTCTTTGGTTTCTTTTCAACAATAGGTTATTTTGCATACAGGTGTTCTTGGCAAACTATGAAGTTGGTTTTCTTAACTTCTACACTGGCCAAACCAGAGGAATAATAATTATGCACCTAAAATTACATGTTCTAAGTGTCACAAGTTTGGACATGAAATCAAGAATTGTGAAACTCAATTACATTCATAAAATATGACAAAGAATAAAGATAAAGGAAAAGTGGACATTGAGCTAGTGAAAAATGAAATGAACCAAAAATGGAAAAAGAAATTAGAAGATGGAAATAGTGGAGCTAATGGAGGTAAGATCACCCAATCCAATGGAGAAGGTGATCATGTCATCTCAAACTAAGCAAGAGAGGTATGTATTGAACTGTATACCTACTTGAAATATCATACATAAGTTCCTTACATGTTATGTGCCAAAAGTTCATATCTATATATAAAAGATGCATAAGAACAAATTTGTGAAAGGTTGTTGAGTGTAAGGAAATTTTCTATGTTTACCAAGCATTACAACATGGATAGAGTATTTCAAGAATGATAGAGACCAATTGAAATGGAAGAGACTGAGCTATAGAACTAGTTGAAAGACATCAATATTGATCGAGATAGCTGACTTCCACTCATCTAAGTACATAACATTAATGGAGACCCTAATTGATTAGGAAGAAGGTATATAAATTTTTTTGGATAAATTATTTCATACCTTGCATTCAAATTTTTGAGAGCACAAAGAGATTCAACAATTTAAGCAACCAACATAGATTTCAAGAGTAATTCAATCATAAGTTTGAATGAGTAAAGAGCATGAAAAAGTGCTGAGTATCTAGAGAAAGAAGAACTTCAAACCCTATCTACAATCATGGTAGCTTGATCATCCATTGGAAAAAGTCAAGAGGTTCATAAAATTCAACGCGTGAAGAGTGATGCCTGTCCTCCACCTAAGTTTCATTCTATTCTAGAGATTTCTATGAAAGGAGACTCTATGGGTGTTCTATCTTTGACACCACCTAAAGTCATTATGATCCATGATGTTAGAAGTTGTTATATGTGCAAAATTGGAGAAGTAGGAGATTATGAAATCAGAGAAGCCTATGAGAAGTTGTGTAATGAAGGCATTTTTAAGGACAAATTTCAAATTGTTGAAAGGAAAGGGTTAACTCGTGCCCTAGAATTCCCCAAAAATTTCAAAGTTGAATGGATAAAATTTGTTTTGAGAAGAATTCATGACATGAAGCATTGGTTATAAAATTGACCAGTGGAAATTACAAAGAAAGTGATACACAGGGTTACAAGTTATCCAAACCTAGACAAGAAGAAGACAATGCAATGTTTGAGTTGCAAAGAAATTGAGGATAATACTAGAACCAAGTGGAATGGATGTGGTCTATCTATTGAAAACATTTATGATCCACTTATTGAATTTTTAGTGAGAATCATTGCTCACAAATTCTATCAATCGAGTAGGTTGACCAATCTATCTTTTCTAGATGTAGATCAAGTGTGGAAGATTGTGATGAAAGATCATGAGTATAATCTTGTTGAGCTATAGAAGTTACAACTTGCAGAGATTTTTTCATCAATAAGAAAAGAAAAGAATTCAATGTGTAAGTTTGGTTACCTAATTGTTTCTATTTTCTTTTATATCTAGAAGTATTTTTTAGGTATTTTAAATGTTGTGTGGGAGCGAGACAAACTAGTGGTAAGGAAAATCAATGAGTCTATTACTCAATTGGGAGAAAACTTTGAAATGAAATGAATGCTTATTTTGATGAATTCAAGAAAATAATGAAAAGGAGAATGAGAATTCTAGAAGGATTGGTCATGAAGTATTACAGTGACATATGTTTTCTTGTTGACACAAACAATACTTTTGTACAAGCAGTAAAGCCAAGGAAGGATTGGTTATAAAGTTTTGAATATGAGATAGAAAGTGATGTTGTAAGTGTAAACATTAATGCACTACTTAAAGAAGAGATAGATGTTGAGGTTGAACCTTTTGGAAGATATGAGGAAGCCAGAGAAAGGATAACTATGAACATCAAGATAGCTTCCAAGGAGAAGAAAAGGAAGAAGATGATTGAAGACCTAGAAGCTAAAATGGGCACCCTAGGCAAGGGAAAAGAACCACTACAAATTACACAAGGTCTTGGTGAAGATGAAGAACAAGACAATGGTGATGAGGAAGATGAAGTAGAAGAAGGTGACAAGGGTAAAGCCCTAGTTGTTGACATGCCACTGAGAAAGAAGACTCTAGAAATAATAGAGAAGAAGTAGGCATTGACACCTCCACCACCGAGTAAGCCAAGGACCAAGGCAATTGCTAATGTTGAGTAGTTTGCAAAGTAGAGAGTAGCAAATTCTACTGGGCCTAGTGCCCCCAAAACCAAAAGAAGGAGATTAGTCATAGGACTACCTCAAAGGAAAAATAAGTCTATTGATGAGGTATATTTAGACAGAAAGAGTTCCCTAGGATTATCTAGTTTAAAATTTATGAAATATGATACACTAGATAATGATGACAAGAATAGAATTGAGGAGACTATGATAGAAATGATGTCAAATTAAAAGCTAGCTCCTAGTGAAATAGAGAGACAAATAGCCAAAGAGTTGTATGAGAAACTGAATAGAAGATAAAAATAGTTAGAGAAGGTAGAGGCAATGATAATGACTAACAAATTAGTCAGAGTTATGCCTAACCTATCCAAAGAGAAACATGACACAATTTTGGAGTAGCATAAGAATATATTTGTTCCAAAAGATAGAAAATTTTCTATATTGATAAATAAGGAGGAAGCGGTATGACAACAAAATGAATTACCGTGGAGGAGCATTCTTGGACTAACTACAAAGGAGGTAGAGACTATAAACATTGATGATGAATATAGTAGTAGAGAAAACTCAAGTGTACCAAATCCACAAGTCATCATGTCTCCTATACATGTTGACACCCCTGACACTCCAGAAGCTGAACAGTCAAGGCTCATAAATGAAGAGGAAGATGGTGAAGACATAGAAATAAATGAAAATGATAAGATTGTTTTAGTACCTCATATTGAGGAAGAAAAATAATCAAATAAAGGTAAATAGAGTGCAACTATTGTTGTCTCGAGCACAGATGCACAAGGAAGATTGAGTGGTGACATTCCTTCACTGACTCACATGACAGTGCCAAGCAAAAGCACTCTGAAACAAATAAAAGATGCTTCACTAGGTATTGAGGTTAGCCTAGATGAAATCATTGACATGCCACAATTGGATTTGCAAAATCTTACCTTGGATCAAACTATTTTGTTGGAAGAAGTTTTGACAAAGAAGAAGAGACAAGAGGAGATTAGGAGGGAACACAAGAATAAATAAGTATTATATGATGTAAAGCATATTTTTGTTGATGCTTTTAAGATTCCAAATTTTGAAAAAGATGCACCAATCATAAACCAACTTGTAAATGTAATTGATCAAGTGAATTTTGGAGATATGGAATCAAATGTGAAGTTAATGGATTGGTCAACAAGAAGATTTGAAACCAAGGTTGTCAAAAAAGTTTCCATAACAATTGCCAAACAGAAAGTGCAATTATAGGAGAAAGAAAAAATTATGATTGAGTTAATACAAAAGGTACAATATTTGTACACAATTTTGTAAAATGCACCAAGATTTACACATGATACTTAGGCACAAATAAATAAGACTCAGGTTGAGATGAAGGCATCTAGCAACATTGATCATTATAATAATCTACTAAATGCTCAAGGTACATTGGTCAAGCTTCAGGTAGCTGAAAACAACATTAGATCCAAACTGATCTCTATTTTGGCAATGTTGATACCTCAATGGGAGGTCATGCAGAGAGAACTAAAAACATCCTAGGATCTTATCACAAAAGATCACAATTTATTAGTGGCTGAGAGTTTAGTTGATTTAGCTACAAGATTACAATTGTAGAATAATGTTTTGGAGGCAACGAGAATCACATGGGTTCATGCACTGTCCATAATTAGCAATTATCACATAGAATTCATTGAAACATATGGATTACTTCCACCCATTCAACCCCATTAGTAGTAACATATAGTGTTCAAAAACAAGGGGGAAAGAGATATGTGTAGCAGGAAAGAGATGTAAAGATGGGCAAAGAGAATTGAAGAGAGATAGAGTAATGTGATGTGAACAAGATGCAAAAAAAAGGTAAAAGAAGAAGTACAAATGTATAATGTATAGATTTGAATAAATGTGAAATGGTTTTGTTATGTTTTTGCATTGATCATAAGTCATACAACTTAGGGAGAGCGCTCATTATCAGATTGTATTGTAATGATGTAAATATTACTAAGTGTTTTTTCCATTAATTTCAAAGATGAAGATTATTGATATCTCTAACCATTATTTTTTATTAGTGTAAACCACTTAGTAATTTAAAAGGAAGATTCAGATGGTCATCACTACTATCGATCTACTCTATATAGGCCAAGTCATGCACATAAGTAAGTATGTACCTAGCTCTATAGGAGTTGAGTAAGTTTTTGGGTTGTAGAGTATTTTTGTATATGAGCCAAGCTAATCAGTGACCAAGCAAGTCATTAGTGAGAAGGAAAGTTTTTGATAATACAAGTGTCAAGTTACTTAGTATGTATTGAGCACAATGAAGGTCGAGAAACAACAATTCTGAGGATCAAGATACAAAAAAGGCTGAACTATGTAGTGTTTACATGAAATTCAAGAATAAAATAGAGTTTAAGAAAAACAATTATCAGGCTGACTTGGAAGGGATATTTAATTTTTGAAGAGGTTGTTATAGAAAATTTGCACGTTGTAGATCATAGATCCCTATGTTGTGTGTTTGACAATCAAGGTGAAGAGGCAAAACATGGAAGTATCTAGAAAACTCTTTATAGAAATCTTAAAATATTGATGATCTTAACCTAGATCATATAGAATATGAGGAGAGAAGGAGATGGAAAGAGTTTATGTGTGAACATGAAGCTATTGATAGAAAATAATTGAGATTAGATTAGAAGTTATTGAAGGGTTCTGTTATCATCTAATAAACCAAGTGACCTAGTCATTGCACTGAAGTAAATGGGAAAGACAAGCATACCAAATCAGGGGAGAGGATTAGTTAGCATAGAGAAGACTCAAAATTAGGTTACATAGAAAATTGAGAGTCAGGTACTAAATTAGTTTTAACAGACTTGAATAAGGGTAAATCTCTTAACAAAGTGGTCTCAACATAGCTTTGTAAATCTCCTAACAGGTCCTTACTTTGTTGTAAGTGTTAAATCCTCTAACAAGGTGAGACCTAGTAGTCTCTTAAGCTTTTAACAGGGTAGACCCCTCATAGGGTAGATCATATTTTATGGTCAAACATTGTAACCTTAACTAGTTAACTTTATTACTACAGTAGTGAAGATTTATGTGTGTCATCCCTACCCCAATTTTACCTTCACCTTGGAGGATTTTTGGGTAAAAAGTAATTTACTACGTGTTTTACTTTAATGCATTTGATTGATCAAACTTA
The DNA here is from genome assembly GCA_028749045.1 of Cupressus sempervirens. Taxonomy (NCBI): domain Eukaryota; kingdom Viridiplantae; phylum Streptophyta; class Pinopsida; order Cupressales; family Cupressaceae; genus Cupressus; species Cupressus sempervirens. Next base: position 476,121,931 of record CM053786.1, read on the forward strand.
TATGTTACAACTGATTTACTTTACTAATTTTACATGCACAAGTTATTGATAGATGTGGATGAATTCGTAAAATGTAAAAAGTATTATAGATTCTGATTCACCCCTCTCTCAGTATCTAGTTTATCCCATTTATTTCTCCTTCAATCAACAATGTCCTCAGGTTGAAAACTCTTAGATAAGGTTGCCTCCCCATTCCAAGAGTTAAGCCAAAAACTAGTTAAACCGTCATCACCAATTTTCCAAGAAAGGTGATTCATAATAACCTCCCTACAATTGAGAATGAAATTCTAGATTGTAGAAACTTTTGGTGGATTCTAAATAGTGAAAATTTGGTCCAAAACCCTAGAGTCTAGATATTTTTCTTTTAAGATTCTAACCCATAGATAGAGGGATCTGAATACATATCCCAAACAATCTTAGCACCCAAAGCGTTACTCACTAAATGTTACTTTCTCAAACCAACATCCCCATTTCATTTAGATTTACAAATAGATTCCCATGCCACCAAAAGAATTTTATCCTCATCCTAATTCCCAATCTAGATAAACCTACTCACCCTTTACTCTATATATCTAAGTACCTTAATAGGAATCTTAAGGTAGCTCATAAAGTAAATAGGAATAACATATTGAAGCATCAAAATTCTACCAATATATAAAAACAACCTACCTTTCTACCCCTCCAGCTTCTTCACACAACTATCTATAAGATATTTCCAAAGATTTTCCTTGCTGACACATTCAAAGAGATGAATCCCAAGATATCTACTTGGTAAATTCTTCAATTTCATTCTTAATAGTTGAAAATATGCCTTTGGACCTCTTTGTCTATGTTAAAAAAGAATACTTACAATTTAGATTAATTAATGATTTGGCTAGATACCTTTACATAGTTATCAAGGGCTTATTTGATAACAATAGCTTCACTAAATAAGGCTTTCCTCATTGGATAAGTGTTGTCAAAAAATTATAAATGAGTAGAAAATTCAATACCTCTATCAATCTTTATGTCTTTCCAGGATCCGTTGTTACCTACAATATATAGATCATCAAAGCACCTCCATCATAATGATGATAAGAAAATGGGATAAAGGATCCCCCTTCCTAATACCACTTGAAGCCTCAAAGAAATCTTGGGCACTTCAATTAACCATAATAGAAAGTCTAGGAGTGTCAATGCAAATAGAGATCCAATTACACCAATCCTCACCAAAACCAAATCTTTTTAGAACAATAATTAGAAAATTCTTATTAACATTGTCACAAGCCTTCTTTATGTCCAAATTTATCATCATAAAATAGTCCTTTGACTTTCTAATAGTATGGGGATATTCATGCACAACTATAATGCCTTCATAGATAGACCTATCTAGTGCAATGCCACCCTGCTCCATTGAGATAATCAAAGACAAAACCTTCTTTAGTCTCTTAGCCATCACATTTTAAATAACCTTATAAAATGTGTTGTAGAGAACAATAGGGTGAGAATCCTCATAAGAATTCTTCTCTCCTTTCTTGGACTAATTCTAAAAATGTATTATTGAAATATTTGAAGATAAAGCCACCTTGTGTAGATTCCTAGATCACATCCCAAAGATCCTTTCCTAAGATATGCTAAGATTTTAAAAAAAATTGCTGGAAAACCATCTGGCCCTAGAGAGATTTATCAAGCCCCCATTGCAAATAGAGAAACCTTAACTTATTTCTCAGAGTTTGATTTAATAAGCATTTCATTTTTCTCTTGAGTTACACATTTTGGAAAATATTTAGAATCTTATCACAAGAATACAAAGAATCCACCTACTTAGCAAAAATTGTGAAAAATACTTATATACCTTGTTGTTAATATCCTTTGTCCTCCAAAATCAAATCTTGGTGGTCCTTAATAGTGAAGTTCATATTATGAGTTCTCCTAGCCTTCACTAAATTGTGAAAAAACTTGGTGTTTTGATCTCCTTCTCGTAACTAGGTTTCCATTGATTCATGTCTCTAGATTATCTCCTCCCTTTCTAAAACCTCTTTATAGGTTTTTTATAGAGTTTTTTCATGCTCAAAAGTCTCATCTTCCATACCTTCAAAGTTTATCTTAGAATCTAAGGATGCTAAATTGGCTTTCAATTGAAACTTTTCCAAAAAAATGTTCTTGAAGATCTCCATATTCCACACCTTCATCTATCCTTTAAGGAATTTTAACTTGTTAAAGAAGATAAAAGCTTTATTTTGTTACCTTTTTGGAGTAAATTTCTACAAACCCTCAACTAAATCCAAAAAATTCTCATCCTATAACCATATCTTTTCAAATTGAAAGGGGGCCCTAAAAAAGGTGGCATCCTCATAAATCCTTAGACCAACCGAAAAATGGTTTGAACCAATAATGGAAAAAATATTAGCTTCATGCATCCATCTTGAACTTAACCACTTGCAGTGGTTGAAAATATGCATATCCTTGCAGACCAAGCACTGGACCTGATCAAGTCTTCTTAGCTGGATTTTTGTTGTCTTTTTCAGTAGTTCTCTTAGTGACCTCTTTAGCATTCTTTTTGGAGGTCTATTTCATGTATGGTCTGAGTAGCTCTCTCTATTGCTTTCTTCTCTATTTCTTTCTAGACTTTATGTGAAAAGGTTTCAGGTCCTTTAAAACTTGCTTTTACTTAATTAAAACTTAAACACTTGCTATCCAACATGAATCTATCCAACTTCTCTATAATATTCAAAAAGATTTCTCTATGATTATTCAAAATGAATTCACCATTCTTGATCTCCACTCTTACCAAACCATTACTAGACACAAAGTCTAAAAAATCTTTTCCGCTCTGACTTATCTAACTTGCACCACCTCTTTTCTTAGTTGATAAGAGAATGCCATTAAAATCACCACCCAATAGTACAAGTTCATTAAGAAAGAGACCCATCTTCAAAGAAATAGATTTCCCCCCATAGTTTCTTAGAGGCTGTAGGAATAGGACCATAATTATTGAAAGAATAAAATTTTGTCAGTATTTGGAAGGAAACAATGTCAAGTAATTTCCAATTAAGTCTAGACTCCATGACATTAACACTCAAGGAGTCGGTCTTTCATAAAACACCTAAACCAAATAAATCACCATCGAAATCAACCAAATGATAAACCCAATTAAAAAAATTATGAGAAAAACAAACACATCCAATCTCACTAAGTTTAGTTTCTTGAAGGAATATCTAATCTAGATACAATTGATCAAGACAACTTTTGATCAAATGTACTTTTTTAGAGGCATTTTACCCCTTGTCATTCCATGAAAGGACCCTCATTACTTCCAAGAAAAGCACAACCTTTTCCTGATCTAAGTAGTTAGCTTGGTTTGCTACACTAATAGCAATTTCTAACTTTACTTTAATACTTATTGGATGTCTCTTCTTCTTCTCCTTAATATTCAACTTCTTAATCTAGGAAGAAGTGTGAGTAATAGACCATTTTTCAACCACATCCAATTGATCTCGAAGACCTAATTCATCGTTACCCTCATCCTCATCCTGAGATATATAGTCAAAGCCAAAGTTTGAGAAATCTAAATATCTTAACTACACCCATTGAAATATGAATATCTTTACTACAACCACAATCCTGATCATCCACCTTATCCACCTTTTTATCACGACACTATAAATCCATATCTTCTTTAAGGGACAATCCATGATGTTCACTTCTATCCTATAGATCTTTCTTCTCTTCCATTTGAGGCATTCGATCTTCTAGAATAGAGTGTGGACTAAAAAAGGGAGAGAAGTCTCTTCCACACCCATGTCGATCCATTCATGACCTTTATTTAACAAGTTGCCCACAAAAATGTGAAAGTTTTGAGACTGGTCACCAAACCCTTTGTTAGAAGCCATTGAATCTAAATTGAGCGATGAGAATGGAGTTTTTTTTCACAACTTGAGTGGAAAGAAACTAAGAGTCGCCTGCTTGTAAATAGATATCCTTCCTTAGAATTGACACAAGGGCATTACCCACCTTCACCATAGTGTCCACACATTGATAGGCCTTGTCATTATCTCATTTAACCAATATCATCTCATCCTCAAATTGACATGAGTATAAGGGTTAGACCTAACAAAGATCTAAAACTTCATTAATTAGCTCTAGATTGCTATCCAACTCTCACCCTTTCCCTTTACTTACTACCACCTTGCAGGGGATATCCCCTTCCTTAGAATCATCCACCACTAAGCTTTGATGTTATTCACATTAAACCTAATTTTAACACCACAAAATCTGAGACTCTATGGCATTCCTGGACCTTAACTAGAGTCCTTGGATAAATAGAGAAGTAATTCATGTCCACTATATTATCATAGGATAACAAGGAATTGAGGCTATTCCCAATAATCTTAAGAGTCTCTTCATCCCTATGTTTAGATGAAAAGTTACATCCTTTGATCAAAACTGTAACTTCCTTGACTTTCTTAGGTTCTAGATCAAAGTTAGGGGACCCTGATACAAACCCCTTTACCTTTGATCAAATAAGGATCACTCTTCAAAATACAATCCTTATCCTCATTTTTTGAGAATTAAACTTGTAAGACCAGAAAACGGGTTAAATGCATAACATACTATGAGTAAATCACAAAACTCAATAATCATATATTAGCACCCACTAGTCTACCATGAAAGCCAAACTAATAAAGAAATCAATAGAAATCCCATTTTTCATTTGTAGCTCCCATGTCCTTCTTTTTTCTCCAAATGATTGTAGCTCCAAAGTTGCCTATAGTGCACACAAAATTGAAGCAAAAGCCTATGATGTGGATAATGCCATGAGAATACTTGAAGTTGTGATTTTAATGTGAGAGGTGGAATGAGAAATCTAAAAGAAATTAGGACCTAAAGGCTTCCAAGACTTCAAGAAGACAAGGACCGAAAATGAGAGAAAGAGTGTCCAATTTATAATCAACACTCAAAGTGTCACCCATAGATATGTGATGTGGCAAGAGATTCCTTTGAGAGTCTATGACACATATGAAAAAATATGCCAATTGTAAGATTCTATGACACATGAAAGTCAAACATGGCTAAATGTGGAAGAGAATCTATGACGCATCATAAGACACCTCAACCCACTTAAAGCCAAGAATCTATGACAAAGAAGCCAAATAGAGACATGCGTAAGAGATAAGAATATTTGATTATGAAAAATCTTAGCCAAGTATCAAAGGAGAATCCATGGGGTGTCATATCCAAGTGTCATGAGGATGCAATATTTTATGGAATATTTGAAAAAATCCTCTTATTCCACAAAATAAGAATGAGTAGAAAATGGAATTAATGATGGAAAATGGAACTTAGGAAATTGTACATTTCCATGGTTTGCAGATGATGAACCAATTAATTAATAAAATTAATTAATTGAGGATGATAATTAGGAAGAATAATTAGAAAGAATAGGATTAAATTATGGGTTATTTAATCCTATAGAGAAAATTAGTAGATGATTGGCCAAATTGATTAAATGAATGCGACAATATCCTTTGATGAAAATGTGACGATGATGGATATCAAATAAGATGATGAAAAGTAGACCAAAGCCATGGTCAGATTGATTGATTGAAGTTGATAACATGCCAAGGACACATGACATGAATTGGTTGATATGTAACATTTAACTGACATTGTAAATGCTACAGGATTGAAATTGATTGATAAGGTTTGATCATAATAACACCAATGAACATTGTTAATGTTATTAAAATGGTTGATGATGTGATGATTTGACATTGAAATCCTCAACAATGTCAAAAATTGGATGACATGAATGATAGTTCGACCTAGCACTGAGAGCCACGACACTACTAAGGTCAAATTGATAAGATTGATAGGTTGATAGGTTTCTAAGGCACTGAAAGCCATAACAATACTAGGAATCAAACAAATGATGATTGATTTGGGATGTTTGATATGTTTTGGGTTGATTAGGATTGATTTCGAGTGATTTTGGGTTGATTTGGGGTGATTTTGAGTTGATTTGATATGATTCTGAGTTGATATGAAATTGATGTGAAAGAGGATACAAATGACAAAATATGGTCAATCTGGCCAAAAGATCAGAGTTAGTAGAATGAGAAAATGGGAAAAATTAATATGAAGAAGTGATGAAATCATAGATGCGAACCATTTTTGAGCATCTACAAAACCATAAGAAATTAGTAGACATTGTGGTAATCTCACTATCACTTCCCTAGTGGGCAAAAATCCATGTCTAGATTATCTTGACTAATAGCCAAGGGCCTAGCCAGTTCATAAAGAGGGATTTTTCCTCTATAAAGGAAATTGATCCAACCCATTGACGATTCTCAATCAATAAGGAATAGGAAGAAACCACTTACAATTTTGTTACCTCATTATTCTTTCTAAGAGAGGAAAGAGGTTGTTTTAGCTGCCAAAACTTGTGTTCAATCTATTTAAAACTAAAATCCTTGACCATTGGACCCTTTCAAATGCCTTGAAATATACAAGTCTTATCCCTTACCCCTCCATTCCTTTAAACATCTTTCGCTCAAAATCTTGCATGCATACAACTACCATTCTAAGGGTGATCAAAATATTCAACCTTGGTATTAAAACTACTAAGGTTTCTCTTGGTGAAGGGCCATCAACCAACCCTTGAAAATTTCTCATTATTTCTTTTCTCACCATTGAAACCACATGTTTGAGCTTGATTCAGATTCCCTTCTTTGGATCACAAAAAATGCTTAAATTTATTACCATGGCCCCTTGCAAAGGACCCCTGAGGTGCTTGAGAAACTAGTCATTGCCTTGACAGGCGTCATTACTAGTTTAGAGCCATTTCTATCTCTATTTAAATATTATCAACAATATTAAATTATATTTAAATAAATTTATAATTACAAGTTTATTCATGAGTGTAATATTAAGAGTAGAATATTTAAGTAATATATAAAAAACTTAAATATTATGGATGTTAGAATTATATCCTTCAGTTCACATTAGATAATTAAATTATTAAAAACTATGTTCATAATATTATTAATGTGCCAAAGAAAATCAACCAATGAAAAATAATGAAAATGATTTATTTTCTCTTTAACTTATTTTTTAAAACTGTTGCCTATAAAATTGCTCATTTATTAATACAACTTAGAAAGTGATTAAATTTAATTATAAAAGAAAACAAAAGAAATTGAAGTCCTATCATCATCATGCATTGAAATATCAATTTAGCAGTTGATAAAGAAGATCACTGGAGAGATCGTGAGTCAAAGAAGTCAGTAAAGATTAAAAAAAAGGTGTAACTTTTTGTGAAGTCATTATCCTCCAATGTGCAATATCTTCCATCTATTGAGTAATAAATTATAGATCAAGAATCAGATTGATAGTGCTTTTCCTTTTTTGCTTTATAATTCTGTAAACCCTAGCTACAAAAATTATCAATCTAAAAACCCTAGCTCCACAAATGTTATTGTAAAATCCCTTTTCTATGTGAGGTAAAATTCAAACAGTTTATGCAAATATTATTAAAAATATAAAATAAGAATTAGATGGTGTGATTTTTTGCCAAGATCTACAAAGTGCATAAAAGAAGGAATGATAAATGCAACACTTCACAGTACAGAAAGAAAAAAACATTGCATATAATAGGAAAGAATAATAGCGATGTGAAGAAAAACAATAACAATGATCACATCAACCTATTGTAGTCAGGAATAAGGAAAGACATAAGGAATAATAAGAAGCTGATTGCAAATAATTGCAACAACATGTTGAATATGGCTTGCAACTGTACTAAGAAAACTATAGAAAACTTGGAAAATACTCATTTGCAAATTGAAAAAGGCAGAAACTAACATTGTAATGCCCCACTCAAGAACCCAAGAGAAATTAATATAATATGTTATAATATTTTATAAATTTTTATTTAAAAACTTTATACAGCAGAAGATAACAAATTGGAAGCAATATACACATACACATACACATCAAGTACACATAAGAAATTATAAATATAATTCGCATTCCTCAAGGGTTCCTTCATGTTGAGTCACATTTAAGTGAAATTTATTAATTAGATTTAACCTTACGTATAATATCCATAATTTTAAATGAATAACATATACATAATCTCATAAGTAAATACACAAATACAACTGATATGATAAGGAACATCCAAATAACAACATCCACTACACATGTTGTAGGGTATATAATAATAAATACAAATACATCAAAATACAATACATCATCTCGTAGGATCTCAACATAAAAAATACATGAATACATAGATACAACATTTGAATAGAAAGTGTCCAAGATAAGAATAAGAATGATAATAGTACGACTGCATCAATAAACATCTAACATCAGTGCCAATCTAAGGGGGACCCAAATAGCAAGAAGTCATTACCTACTAACTACATGATAACCTAGTTAGGCTCCCACTCCCATCGTGTAGGGGAGATAATCTATGATCCACACATGGATAATCAAACCAAAAAATCAACAATACAAAACCTAGGAAAGGATCCTAAAGGATCTCTACAACAAGTGATACTACTCATATGAAAAAGAGAATCCTAGAGGCAATTCAAAATAAAAACATAAATATAAATATATAGGAAACCTAAGATGCATAAGAGGAAGTTTCATTACATAAGTAAACTCTAATGTTACCATGGACATCTCTCTTGACCTTGGCCCCTTGGTGACTCTATGCGGCATGGGTATTACTTTCATATAGACAAGAAAACTAACTATGCAAGATTGCAAGTGGGAATCTTCTCTCACTCCCATCCTTGCTTATACAAGCACTCAAGGCATGGGCAAGGAACACTTAATATTTATAATTTACTTGAAAACCCCCCATTTAATGTGTAGTATTCTCGCTTAATTAAGTTACTTACAATGAGTTACTGTGGTAGTCACTTAGGGCCCTAAACCCCATTGAAAACCACTTCCCCTCTATACACCTAGACAACCTACCCTGATGCTTCATTCAAAATAATCCCAATAATATAAAAACTATTCTCATAAACCATAATCATGAAATTAATCAAAGAAAAATAATGGAGCATAGGAAATAACGTCACATCCACACAAGGATTCATTATCCATCTTGATATAACATCTCAAAGGATCATCCATCCCATAATGGATATCCCATAACCATAGTAACAATCCATAAAGCTGCATAATCATGATAAAAATAAACCAATATTAATAACATCCATCTCCATAAATACTTCACACATAAAGATAACCATTCAAATTACAAAATAAATCATAAGATAACATAATTCACAACACATCCATCTAGCATGTACCTCAACATAAATGATAACATAAGGTAACCAGTTAAATCAGATTTAACAAAGACAATGGTTGTCACCCTTTTTGGTTAAAAGACATAATGATTGAATCAAGAATGATTATTCACACTTACACTCCGAATCATACATGGAATAATTGAGACATAAAAATGGTTATATCATTTCACATTAAAATAGGATCCCATAGCCATTGGTGGAGAACTCTAATTGGCCAACTACATAACCCTCAAAGCATCATAAAAGAAAATACAACAAAGCCATATCCTAAGAAATCATAATAATAATTCGATTTTATTTTTCCAACTAAATAATTTATATTCTAAAGTTTGATTTGACTTAAGAGTTTATGTTCAAAAACATGAATGAATCCCATGATATAAGTGTAAATAAATTCTTCATCTATATTAAATTACCATGATTAATCAATATTATAGTAATATTATTTACTACAATTTATTGAATAATGTAATATTCAAGTCAAAATTTAAGAATAATATTTTATCAATTTTAACTTTTTCATACTATCATGCTATTACTAACTTAAATGATCTTAGATTATAAATTTCTTAGTTCATAATATAAGACATTATATTAAATATTAAAAGCAATACCATTTTTTAGAGTCCAATATCAATATTTAATTTCCATTGAACTCCTAGTTTAGTTATAAAAAGCTTAGCTTAAATTATAATTATAATTAATATTAAATTTGATATATATTTTTCACTCATTATATCCACTAACAATAAATAGATGATTATATAGTTAACTCCACTATAACTTCACTTGATATATATATATATATATAAACTTCCACTTGCATTAATAAATATATAATCACTTAAATACAACTAGGAGTTTAACTAAACTTAAGAAAGAATACTAACATCCCCTTTATAAATGAATGGATAACATTTATTTTATCTTTTAAATTGAATAAATAAAAAATTATTTAAAATAAATACTTTTTTCAATTTTATTATTACTATTATTTTTTAGATTTATAAAATTAATAATTAATATAATTTTTTTGTTATTTTTATAAAATTTAAAATTTAATAGATATGTTTTAAAAACTAAGGATAGGCTTGCATGCATTTTTTCTTAGTGTATGCATATTTTCTCATGTCTATTTACTCTTACACATCTAAGAGTAATATAATAATATTACTAACATGCATTTATTCATTTTTACATGCATAAATATATTTATTTATATTTATTCCTTTTCATGCATAAATACATTGATCTACATGCTCATCTTTATACATATATTTTGAAAATATAAATGCTCTTCACAATAAGTGTATTCTTTTTTATTTAAAGAAATATGTAAATATAATTAACATATACTTTATTCTCAAATTTTATTTTATCAATTTTTAAAAAATTTTAGATTTAACTTCTAAATTTCATGATAATGCCTAATTTGTTTTAATTTAATATATTATTAAAAAATGCATTTAATCAAACTCTAAGTTGGATGAATATTCATTTTTGTAATTATTTTGCATGTAAGTTTTTTGAAAAACAACCTAGGGTTTTGACAAGATTTTTTTCATGTAACATGATTTGCTAATTCTAAAACAAGGGTTTCTAGATTTAGATCTTACTAGAATTTTCTATACAAGAATGATACATTTTCTTTCTTCTAATTTCTCAAAAGAAAATATAACCCAAAAGTAATTTCTCTTTGAAATTTTACAACTAAAAGCATTCACAAATTTTACCAATCACTACATTACAATCTAATAGACACGAAGAAGATAATTTTAAAAAAAAATAAAGATCTGCAAAGTTCTCAAACCCTACCTCAAATGTGCTAGCAAAATTTCCAAGATAATGTAAGCCCAAAAATATGCAATCCAAAATCCCCATAAACTTTTAGGAAATTCTTTAACTTTTCTTTCAATTTCTCAAGTTGCTCCTCCAAACCTTTGTGTGGATAAATGAATAAAAAATTCTCTTATATAGGCCTCCCACCCAAGTTGGGTTTTCATGTTTCTAAAACAGTCTCTTAGTTAATTAGTTAGGACTAGGACTTTCCTCCTCACATAAAGTTTTCCTCTAAAATATTACTTTATTCTATAATTTCCACTTGTTTCAATTTAACAAGATGCTTTTAGAGAAATAATACTATTATTATCTTAAATCATATTAAAATCTCATTATTTAAAAAGGTAACTTATAAATTAATAAATATTAAATCAAATAATTATAATCATGCCAAATTTAACTTTAGCAACTTTAATTGCTATTAACTCCAAGATTGGATTATTAATTTTAACTATTTAATACTTTTAATTCTCTTTTTAGTTTATTTTATTTTCTCATTTCTAAATCAGATTTTTAATTTGAATCTTTAAATCAAATTAAATCACATAATTAATTAATTAATTAAATATCATTATACTTAAAATTTTGCATTGTTACAGGGAAGCAAATGTAGTGGCTGACTAACTAGCTAATAAAGGAGCCTCACTAGATTATGGGTCCTTGGAGTTGGGACATAAATAGTTATTACAAACTCTTATTAAGGATAATGCTTCTCTTAAAGATTCAAAGGAGTTGGAATTCATATCACCTGGTTAAAGCAATGGGGTGGAATGCATGGGGTATGAGACAAGACTCATGCATCTTTGGGTTCTGTGGGCAGGCTTTTGGATCTACTTCATCTCAGGGTTTCTCTCTGTTCTTCCAAGACAGGGCGTTTCATGTTTATGTAATATTTTATTTTACTTTCTAGGATAGGGGTTTCTTCTTGCTTCTTCCCCCCTTGAGCTTTTTCGAAGTAGGTTTGAATAAATAGTATAATGGCTTTGTCATTTTTGCCAAAAAAATAATTATTTTTTAATCAATTAATATTTAATATCACATGATTAATTCAAACATCATAATTAAATCATTTGTCAAACAAATCACATAGTCAAACCCATATAGAAGTAACATAAGAAAAACTAACCAAAATTAAAATCAAACAACACACACAAATAAAAAAACTCATGGGTTTGAAAAGGGTTGTTAGTTAGATAAATGTCCTCCTTCTCTAGACAAGTAATTAGGCTTTGGTTGGGATTGGAGATGAACATTATCTCCCCATTCTTACCATTGAGTTATTGTGATAGGGTGCGTTCATCCTGGCAATGCAAGGTAGTCAATGCTCGATACCTACAACCTACATAAAAGATGAGCATGTACATGTGTATATATATCTAATTTAAACATGCAATGATAGGGAGTGGTACATCCTATAGATCTTGACTCGTAGGTGACTATGACTCCCTCCCTCAACCACATTAGACACATCAAATAGAAATATAAATCAAACACACACACACACCATACACAATATGGGGTAGGTATAATTAATAAAGCATGACTATACATATCATCAAATCCTAATATATGCAACTCATTATTATGAAGATATGGTAAATATCATTCAAAGACACATCATATCACATCATTATGAAAGTAGCTACATTCACTAATTAAGATCAATTAAAGCATCATCTTTGCGAGTAAGTAACCATTGTTATGTGATATAATCAATCATTCTACATGGAAAAGTTTTGTATTTCAAAAATTAAGGCTAACATGTCCACTAGAAGAGTAAAAAATAACTTTAACAATGAAGTCAACAATGATAATAATGGAAGGGTATTACAAACATGATTTTAACAAAACAAAATATGCATTACTTCTCTCAAATTCTTTTGATTCCCTAAACCCTATCAAATAGGAAGACATGACAACCTTTCCACATAAATATGAAGGGGATTAATGCTCAAATGCCCCTCGAGGTGGCTCTACATCTACACATAAAGAAGGGCAATGGGAAGAAAGATGAAAATGTAGAAGTAACCCCTCCAACCAAATAATGGAGAGATTAACTCAAAGATAGGCATGAATAATGAGACAGGGATGATAGTACAAAGGAAGTTCAATGCTCATAAAAAGATTCCAAAATACCATAAGCCACAAAATTATGTACTAGTAATTTTTTAGAATAAATGAATAAAAGTGGAAGATTCTTCATTTTCTAAGATGGACTTATTGATCTTTAGCAACATATACTCAAATGGACTATGGTATCACTAAAAAGCTAAAGGAATTTATGCTCTTTGGGAAGGTAGCCTTATTTACAACTTTGATTTTCCTAGCTGGTCAAAAAGAAAATTTGTAGACTAGGTAACTATAACAATCCCTGAAGAAAAAATCTTTTTTATTGTATGTTAGAATAGAGCATTGAAAATTAATTATTGCCTAGTGAACATAACTATTACAAAGGCCTTCTCATTCACTTCTTTGATTAACATCCAAATTTTCATTATGATAGGTGTAAAGATTATTCTATTTTAAAATGGATTGTGATTCTGAAATTTTTGGCTTTGATTAAGTAAAAACAGGTTTTGAAATTTCTCGTTGAGCTCCAACATATATATATATATATATATATTTTAGATTGGTTAAATTCTAGGAAAATATAAGGTTTTAGCTGAAAATTTCTTAGCACATAATAGTCTTAGAATTTTGGTTAGGGTTCCAGTAGTGAAAAAGTTGAAACCCTAAAAAAATAATGACAAACAATTCCATATATCTTTTAAAACCTAAGTATGGAAATTAAATTAGCACAAAGATTAATTTTAGAGACCCAAAACTTGAAAATGAATTTAATAATCATATATATTATTTTAAATCTTTTTCAAAAAATGCCAATTAATAAAAATGATTTGAGTATTATTTCTGGAAAATGGGAGTTTTAGTTTGATTTTAAAAAAAAAGGAAAATAACCCAATAGTATTGTTGTCAATTAGGATTGCACCTATAGAAAGATGAAATATATAGCTATCTTTTTGAAACATGAAAACTCTCTTAGGTGGTGGGTTGTCCTAAAAATGAGAGATGAATCTCCAGATCTAGTTAGTTCCTAAATAGTGATCACCTAAAAACTTAATTGTATGTAGGAAAAGGGATAAGAAGATGAATGGTAAAATAAATACTAAATCCTAAATGAGGTCATACACCAATGATTTGTATGTAACTTCAATTTAATCAACACAAAATACCCACAATATGAAATATTCACAATACCTAGACAAGCATGGAATAACAAAATAATTTCTATGCAAGGACCCATAATCTTTTTCTTTGAAAGGAAAACCTAAGCTTTACCAATTCAAAAAAGAACAAGGACACAAACAAAGACCTATAATTATAAGTATTAAGATTCTAACATGCAATAAGGAATATAGCTTGAATGAAGGGTGAACACAACATAGAAAAAAATAACCCACAATATTGCAAACAAGAATCAATGAGAAGGAACCAATAAATCTATATACTCAATGCTGAAAAATTCTTTGCTACAAAGTGCTCCTACAATCAACTGAAAAATTTGAAATGTACAAAAAATTTGAGCGAGAAAGAAGAGACCTTAAAATGAGGTGAAAATATAATAAATAAGGCACAAAACCCTAACTTGGATATGAAAAATATGCACAAAAAAGTCTCAAAAGTCCTCCAAACTATGAAGAAACTAATGTAATCTACTCTAGATGTAACTGATATTTACCTACATCTGCTCAAAAATCTATGTAAAACTCTAGTCAGATGTAAAAAATAAGCCACAAAAATCATATGTCAAACTTCTCACCTCCATGTAAACATGCCTAAAAAAGGCCTCCAAAGTGATATGTAGGTGTAGACAGGGCCTAACTGCCTTGTAGTTGGCTAAAAATAATACTTAAGTGCTCCATACATGCATGAAGATGTCAAATTGCCTCCTTATTTAAAATGAACTTCATGTGATAGGTAGTTGACAAAAACAATCTCCTAAAAATAGAAGTATATTTTGAACTAAAAGCACCTCTAGTGATAAAAAAATATAACATCAAGCTCAACTCACTATAATAATTCTTTGCATTTAAAATAATTAATTAATATCAAATGATTTATAACTCTAACACTTTTATACAATCAATTTTACAATCATTTTGTGTGAAGAATTAATTATTATTTTTAATTTATCAATACTAATTTATTTAATATATCTTAAATAACGAGGCATTATTTAACCCATATTAAATGTATTAATATAAAATATTATTCATAAATAAAAATAATAATGACAATTTTGCAGTCATTTTCATATATTAATATGATAAAATCATATTAACAGAAGTTCAACTAATAGGGAAAGTAAAAAATGCACTCCTCTCATACACAAACTCGACATGGTTTATGAACTAGATATTTTAATATTTAGGATTTCATGTTGTACATTAGAAATAACCCTATCTTATTGTTTCATTTTTCACTTTCGAAACTCTAGAGTCTTCTCTGTTGTAGTTGACCAAACACTAGGGTTTGAAGCTTAAAATAATGGAGGATTTTATGAAATAACTAGAACTCTGCTTCGAATTTATGAATGTGTCGCTGATGCTTTTAGGTTTTTTGTATTTTTTTAGTATCATTTATATATATTATCAATTCATTCTGGAAAATAAAAGTAACTTTTAATGACTCCCCTGCTTGAGATTGTATAAGCTTTTTGGCTTTCCAAAATGAATACAAGTTTTTGGGTGATTTCCTGAGCTTAGTAATTTCATGTGTCTGACATCATTTTTTCCTCTGCTTTACATGTGGTAGAAAGGATGTTAGAACCTAGGTATTCTATTAGATTCAACATGATTGCTCCATACAAGGCAATGATGAAACCATTGATCTCTTTCAATGTTTTCTATTCTTTGTTGAATGATCATCATTTGTTTCTTATTTGTAGAATTTTGTACTTTCTTGGGAATGCATTCAAAAGATTTTAAAGTTAAAACAAAACTTGTTTGTTTTTAATAGCTACCACAACTTGTGTGGACTTAATATTATGTACCTTCCTTTAATGAAATGAAATATCTTTTTGTACATGTATATTTTTTGATTTTCCTATAATTTTTAAATCATTGTGAATACTTTGGAAACATTCTCAAAATTATTTAATAACTTAACTCAGCATGCAATTGTGATTTGATAGTCTATTGTTTGAATTCAATTTGAAATTATTTTCACATAGGTAATAAATTAGGCAAATTTTAGAAATTTTTGCATATGTAGTGAAAATAGTTAACATTTTTGGTGACCTCTCAGGGGTGTTTATTTGCTAAACAAAAACAGACTAGCTGCCTTAAGCATAACCATTGGGCATAGAGTCTTCTTTAGCATTAAAAAATTGAACCTTCTTAACTTTTTAGAAAAAACTATCAAACTCTTAAAAACTAAAAATTATTTTCTGAAAATAAACACACCACTCCACACAAAACTGAAAATAAAAATAAAACTTAAAACTTCAACCAAATATGTAGGCTATCATAGAATTTTGTAGTTGTTCATCTTGATAATCATGATATAGTTATATCATAATAAAGAGATGAATATAATTTCCCATTTTTTTTGTCTCTTTTCTATGACATAACAAATATATCATGGTTGTGAGGGCTACTAGTTGCTGACTATTATGATAGCTTGCAAATTTGGTTGAAGACATACTAGAAATAACTATAAAACTCAACTGTAGAACTTGAAACTATACCTTATATCATAACATCAACTTGGTGTGTTATTTATGGTTATATTTAGGTGATATATCAGTTATCTTGGAGTGATCACACCTCCTATTTTTTTGTATATTTATGTTTTACAGTGGTATATTAATTAAGTGTGATGAGAAATAATACATCATATTGTTGTTGTGCTTCAACATACAATTTTGAGTCAACTATAACTCAAAAGCCAGATTTAGAATTTGTTTTTTTTCTGAGATTGATTCAAAAGAATTTGTACTAGCAATATGCATGAATGTTGTTTCTAATCTCTATATAGTTGAAGGGCTGAAAAATAGATCATGTCATTGTGATTCTGTTATGAACTCATGTGGTATGTATGATTCAAAGCATCAAAATTTATTCCATTCTTTGTGTTGTATATATCTCATGCATTGATGATAGATTGATAATGACATGTTTTAGTTTTCAGTTTTATTATTAACTACAAACAATTAACATATTGAAATTGAATCTAAATGTGTTGAAACAATAATTATGAAAATTTGACAATGTAATTAAACCTCTATTCTACTATATGAACTCCATTCTCCGGGATTCCCAACTCCACTCCTTCAAGTGTATAGAAATAGAAAGCATTGTGTGGAGTGCTAGCCGTTATGATATATAGACCAACCCACATAACATCAAACTTAGTATGCTTTCAAGACCTACACTTTAATTCATCTCATTTTAATACTACGTCTCCTAGCTGGAAATTGTTTGGATATGCCTTCTAATAAAAAGTTATTTTCATTTGAGCTTGGTGAAGCTCAATTTTTTGCAAATAATCTCTCCTTCTCTTCTAATTCATTGAATTGATCCAACCTTACTATCATAGGCTCCTCATCAATCATATCCAATTAATGCATAAAATCTAATACTAGAAACTCAATGTAAATAGATAATCTATCTTCTTTACCATAACCTAGTGTATAAGTAGACATATCAGTTGACCATTTAGGAGTTATTCTACTGATTTCAACTTCTCATGCCAAGAACATTGATTGCCTTCCAAGGTCTTCTTTATAATTTGAATTAGGTTCTTGTTAGTGGATTCAGCTTGCCCATTACCCCATGGATAATACTTTGATGAAGTATTCGAAAACACACATTTCTTAACAACTCAATTGAATTTGGAATGGAAAATTTGCAAATTAAATCATCATAAAAATTTAAAACAATGGTTTCATTTTCATTTCTAAGATCCACTGCTTCAATCCACTTTGTAAAATAATCAATGGTTGTCAATACTCACATATGACCTACACTTGAAGGTGGGTTAATGACACCAATAAAGTCTAGGCCCCTTTATTAAATGGTTGGTCCACTTGAATAGGTTGCAAGGGCAGTGCTGCTAATTTCTCTTTATCAACAAAAATCAAACATTGTTTACATTTTCTTACCCAAGAATGTACGTCCTAAAACACACTTGGCCAATAATAGCCTACCTTCATCACTTTTAGAGTTATAGTTCTTATTGAAAAGTGGCCTCCACTTGGCCCTTCATGAAACTCATCTAAAATATGCACAATCTAATATGGTTTAATACACCTCAACAAAAAATCTTGAAAATCCTTATTAAATAGAATATCATCCATTAAAGAGTAAGGCATAGCTTGTAATCTATAATACCTTCATTTTGATCTTTCCAAACATTTAGGATAGGATTTTGTAAGAAAATGATCATATCATCCACCCAATCATTCTGAATATTAGGAACAATGAGTTGTTCATTATCAAGGAAGGCCAAAACAACATCAACATCATCATTTAAATATTATTTCTATTTCAAATAAGCTGTTCACCCTTTACCACTCACCAACTTAGTAACCTTAATTTCAATATCATATTCCATAGCCTTGGTAATCCAACCAGCTCTCTTAGTATTCAAATTTTTATTTAACAAGAAATCCTTAATAGAAGGATGCATTGCTATTATTTTAATCTTATCATTTGAAATCATGTTCCTAACTTTTTAAGACTTCTTATAATAGCAAGGACATGTTTTTGCACAAAATATATTATAGTTCATAATCTTTAAGTCCTTGACTGAAAAGTGCTAATGGTTGCTCTAACCTTCATCATTCTACTATACTAACATGGAAACAATACTATAAATGTTTCCATAAGCATTTAAAATGAAATATTTTGAGAAATTTGGATTTAATAATGTAGGAGCAAGAACTATTACTTCTTTTATCAATTCAGAACTATGTTTACCTTCTTTTGTTCAACTAAAAACCATATTCTTTCTAAGCATAGTTGTTAATGGTATTAATAATTTTGCAATATTTGGTATAAATCTCATTAATAAATTAATCCTATCCAATAAACTTTGAAGTCCTTTCTTATGAGTTGGGAGTTGTAAAGAAAGAATGGCACTTACTCTTTCAGGTTCAATGTTAATACCTTCTTTAGAAACAATAAATCCCAGTAATTTACCATCATGAATTGAAAATATAATTTTCTTTGGATTCAAAGAAATACCATATTCTCAACATCTTTCACATATTACTCTTGAGTGCTGAAAAAGATCTGCTTCATTTTTTGAAAAAAATAGTGATATCATCAAGATAAACAAGCACAAACCTATACATCAAATTTAAGAAAGCCTTATCCATTACTTTATGAAAGGTTGCACTTGCATTTGATAAACCAAATAATATCTTCTAATAAGACATGTGCCACCATTTGGTAGTAAATGTTGTTTTATATCTATTCTCTTCCTTGACCAAAATCTCATTATAACCAGAGTAACCATCAAGTAATGAAAAATTTCAAAACTTTAAACAACTTGCAAAATATGATCCATTGAAGGCAAAGAATGTTGGTCCTTCAATTATAGATAGAAACACACAATCTAGTTTCTCCATTCTTTTTCCTAACCAGAACCAAATTTTAGGCCCAAGAAGTATGTTTATTTGGAAATATTATGTTGCTCTCAATGAGTTTATTCAATTATTTGATCATGAGAGATTCTAACTTATGATTTATTGGTCTCTATTTTTGTCTAATTGGTTTTGCACCAGTTTCCAACTCAATATATTTTGATCAATATTAGGAGAAAATTGTTTTAAATATAAATAATTCCAAGCAATAATATCATTGAATTCATTACATATATTAG
Source organism: Cupressus sempervirens (assembly GCA_028749045.1). Lineage (NCBI taxonomy): Eukaryota > Viridiplantae > Streptophyta > Pinopsida > Cupressales > Cupressaceae > Cupressus > Cupressus sempervirens. The sequence goes on from CM053786.1 coordinate 476,141,976, forward strand.
TAAATGCTTGATGCTCTTTTGGAGTACATACCTTTCTAAGTTTCAAAATTGTATCCTTTGCAACTTCAATTTATTCATAGTGTTCTTCTTTGATTTGCAAACAGGGTTTATCTTTTTTAACCTAATCATTAGCATAAAAAATATATTCCAATGTAACCAAACCTTTGAGCAATTTGGTTGACCTTAATTGAATGATCTAATCATCATATTGATCATGTGATTTTTGTTGGTTTGGCTAAGAAAATTCAGCTTCTTCTCTTAAAAAATTAACAATATGCTGATAAGATTAAAAAAATTGCCAACTTTTAGCATTATTTGGTACAAAAGTTCTTACAATAACTTTTACGTGATTTTTACTTTTATCTTTGCTGATTTCACTTGGAATATCATATTGTGCATGATTGCAACAAGTCTATTAGCGCGTTTATTCTAATTTCTAGGCACATATTGCAAGTTAAATGCTTCCAATCATTCAATTATATCCCAAACAACATGCTTATAATTTTTCAATAGATCATTTTTTTGTATGAATGCTGCTAACTTGATTAACAATAAGCTCTAAATCTCGAAAAACTTGTTAACAACTGACATCTCTTTTCATGGCCCATTTCAATCCACGCACAAGTGTGTCATATTCAACAACTTTATTAGTACAACTAAATGTAAATCTAAAAGATGTATAATACCTTTCATTGGCTAGTGAAATCAGCATACATCCTCCTCTTGCACCTATTTTGTTGCATGAACTAATGAAGAATAATTTCCAAACACCATTATCTTGCTATTTTGAAATTAAATCTTCACCTTCCATAACATTTGGCAAGAAGTTAGTGGTTTCATGAATGACATAATTCCCCAAACTTGGTTCCTTAATGTTTTCCTCTATAATTTCAGGATTTTCAGTAGCCCAAACATCCAATAATATATCATGAACATTGTCTACCTATGTTTTGGGCTCATGAACAATAGTAATTTTCTCTTGATTAAAAAAAATTGTAGCTATTTCATTTTCAATAGTAACAATATTATGTTAAATACATGTCATGCCCAAACTACGAGGGCAAAAACACACAATTTTTTTATTTTTTAAAATTATAATTATTAAATAAAGTGCTTTAAGATGAAAATATTGTGATAACATTTTAAGTACTAGTTGTCTACATTACGTCTTACGATTAAAACATGAGGATGATTACGTCATTAAGATATTGAAACTTTTGCTATAAGATGGATATCGATCAAAGATATGTTATTTGATTATCTTACAACAATATGAAACAACTATTCAATCAACAATGTAAATGTATTTGGGTTTAGATTAATTGTAATTATCTAAACAAAATTTACTAAAAATCTCGTAGTTAATTATCGATTGACAAACTAATCGATAAAGAAAATCACTTTAACACCATTGACTATATTAAAGCTGAATATATAAATATCTAAAATTTATTAACTTAAAACATTTCGACTAACTTATCATAAAAATTTACTCTCTAATTTTACTAAATTTAAAATTCATTTACTAACAACTAACCAAGTCTAACGCCCACTAACTAAGAAGGAACTTATAACATTTCATATTTTTAACAAATAACAATAAAACAATAAAATTAAAATTTTAAGACTTAAACAAAATTAAAACCAAATCTAAATTCTAACATCACTATCTACCAATAAATTTTAAAACATACCAATTCTAATAAGGAAATTTATTAAATCACTAATAAAATTGAAACTAAGAATTTAACATTTAACTATATGTAGCATAGACTAACTAGCACAAAACAAAAACTAATTTAAAACTAAATTAAATTATAAATTAACATATTTCTTAATTAAACTAACCCAAATTTAAAATACTCACAATCAAATAAACTTAAACTAATTAAAACTAACAACAAAATAAAACAATGAAATAAAATTAACTAAATCATTTAACATACTAACCTACCTATACTAACCCTATACCCTAAACCCCACCTGCCAACCCTCCCACTTGGGCAGCACTTCCCAAGGGAGCGCTGTCCTTGGGACAGCGCTCTGCCCCATGAAATGAGCGCAGACTTAAGAATAATGGGAGGCGCCCAAAAACATCAAGTCCATTACATTTGTTTTAAATTTAAACAATTTTCCATAAGCAAACCAACATGAGCGCTCAACAAAGGATAAAGGAGATGGGTGAAACATTTATGGGGACAGGTGACATCATCGATGGACATGATGACCCTGTCAATCCCATCGCCTAGGGAGAGTAGGATGGGAGGTAAGTATTAAATTTAAAAGTTAATTTGGTAAGAGTAGGATATTTAGGTAGATGATTATATATATGTTTTTTTTGAATTTCTTTTGAATTTTGAACATTAATATCTATATTTTCTTTTTATTTTGTCTTATTTCAAATTTTAAAAATAAGAATATTCTGGGGAATATTCTCTGTTGCAAGGAGGCATTTAAATTTCCTGCCATACAAAAGGCAAAGAGTTTTACTCTCTTGCAACACTTTTTTTTTTTTTTGATGAGAATTTCTAAGTATAGATTTCAAGCCATGTATTTTTTTTAAGGTGTATATATATATTTTTTGAAAGGCTTTAAACATTGATACAATAGTTTAAGGTATATTAACACCATATTTAATATGAACTCCTATGTAACTTGCATTGCAATAAAACAACCATAGACATTAATTCCTTTCCTGAACATAGTTATCATTTGAACATATAAGGAACATATAAAGAACTTGAAAATTTGCTCAATCCAACTAAATCTACATCCATGATATAATTTTCGTTTCCAACATAGAAGTAAACTTGAAATTTGCCTAATTAAATCAACACCATTTCCATCTTATTTTGATGTGCATCCATCCAAAATAAAGTTTACAAAATTAAATCACATGACAAGCAATTATACTCAACACCAATTTTATTGGCAAACCTGATTCAAAGGCTCAGCCGGGAAAGAATCAGGAAGAAAACCCGACTTCGTTGCCAATTACAACAAGGTTTAAAATACAAATTACAATAGGATCTCAATCCCAAATTTCAACAATTAAATCAAATTTTCTTCATAACCCTATTCAAGGGATTTATAATGTTTTCTGCAACTCATTTCTAGAACCATGGAGGGAACAGAATCTAATCAGGTGACCAAAAGCATGAACAAGAACAATTCAAAACATGCATATTTATACAAGGTTTTCACAACAAGATCTACAATAAATCAACACTAGGGAAATATGGATTCTTCCAACTAGGAGAAGTTGAGCACAACACCAAATTAGATGCCCAATCGGGGCTATTAACCAAGAACTTTCGTTCTTCCATTTAAAAATGCCATACTCATACGAGGTTTGTGCTGATGGGTAGGGGCCCATAACACCCTACCCTTTCTCCCTCTTCCCATCCTGAGAAGAGACTCTGCACTGGTTGGAGTCCAACTAAACAAACCTTTCCCAAAATTGGTCACTTCTGCCCTCTCCAAGGGTGAGTAATACCAAAACACCCATGCAAGAAAAATCTCAAAATTGCAAACATAATCAAGAAAGGAAAACATCCACAATAACAAGGTTTTCAAACCTTCCCAACATACCCACAAACATACAAACATTGAAACAACAACAAAGTAGCAAAAGCATGAAACAAACATGAAAACTGAATAAGGGAGATGAGAATTTCCTACCTTCACAAAGAGGTAATGGCAATGAACAAATTTGAGTAGAGTTTCCACTTCCTTCCTTCGATCTTCAAGAACTCCTCTCTAAATGTAGAGATTGGGTAACAACCTCCACAAGTCCAAGAAGGGCCTCTAAATAGGCCTCCAACTCAACCACCCAAGGGTTCAATAACTACCCCCACCCACTCGCAATTCTAGAAACTCCTAACTCAACCTACACTATGATTAAACCTTAAGTGGAGATGAGGTGAAGTAACTCAAGATAACCATGGTCAATTTTCGCACAAAGGCAAAAAGAGACTTTATGAGTGACCTTAAAAGTCAATAAAAGGGGCTTAGGGGTTGGAAAAGACCCCTAACCCATACCCATACCCTTTGGGTATAATAATTTCATGTTTTAAGTCTTAGGAAAAAGGTTTAGAGCCAAAAAAAATCTAGGAATAAAATAGGACCATCTAACTACCCTAACATTGCAGATTAAACACTAATCCAGATTAAGGGATGACTAAACTTGATTAAGAACTCAATTAGCAAACTGACACCAACTAAACCAACTTGGGTCCAAAGGTTAAACAACTAACCCTAAATAGCACACTGAAGCACATAATGATTTATGAGTGTCAAGCGATACTAAAAGAACATAATTACGAACATTGACATTCACTAAACAAAAAAGATACATACATATATCTCACAATACAATACGTGAATTACGAACAACAAGGTTTCCAAAATTAGCACAAAGAGATCAGTTCTGTTCCTTCGTAGAGTTTCTCGGCTAAACATCTGCACACTCATTGCACACATCAGTAGTCCCGTAAAATCACATGTACATAAATGTATACGTATCAGAAATTCACATAAATTAAAACATACATCAATAAGGTTTTCTTCATCCTGCTTAATTCTTAATCATTTAAAATATCTTAAATCAAAGTCTCAATCCTACATTTAATCGTTCATCAACATACATATACATGAAACATTAAATTACAATCATCAAATATATCTGAAAGTAACATCACACAACATGAAATAATAAAGTATGTTCTAAGCATCAGATAATGTCTCGACATCTCGAGTCATGAATATCAAAATAATAGTAATGTATCACTATGCTATGATGGGTAGGGGCGAGGCCTCACATCCTCCCCCACTAGGCATGAACTTCCTCTTGGAGTTCATCAAAAAGATATGGGTACTGAGATTGCATCTGTGCTGCATCCTTCCATGAAGCCGTGACCTCATTGTAACAATCCCATTGGACCCTAACTTGGTCTAGCTCTCGGCCTCGAAGTGCTAGGGTCCATCGGGCAATAATGTAGATAGGCTCCAGTGCTAGTTGTCCGTCCGACTCCACCTATAAAGCATCCCAATCTATAATATGAGACTCATCATAAATGTATCCTCTAAGTACCGAAATATGAAAAATATCGTGGATGCATGATAGGCTAGGTGGCAAAGCTAAATGGTATGCAATAGGTTCTATCCTCTCAAGGATCTCGAACGACCCAAAAAACTAGGGTGCCAACTTAGAGCCCTTTTCAAAATGAATCAGACTCTTGTGTGGTCTCACCCTCAAGAACACTCTATCACCAACCTGATACTCTCGATTTGTCCTCTTCGCATTAGCATACTTCTTCTGCCTATCCTGTGCCTCTCTTAGGCACTGTCTGATCAAGGTCACTTGCTGCTCCATCTCCTTTACTAACTAGGGACCAAGAGATACTCGATCCTCGATCCTACCCCAACTCAAGGGTGTCTTGCATGGTATCCCGTACAAGGCCTCATACGGTAGCATACCTATGGAAGAATGATGCCCATTGTTATAGGCAAACTCGATAAGATGTAGGTATTCCTCCCATTTGACCTGATGATCCATCACGTACATACGTAGCATGTCCTCCAAAATCTGATTCACTTGCTTAGTCTAGCCATTAGTTTGAGGATGGTACGCTATACTAAAATTGAGCCTAGTGCCCAAAGCTGACTGCAACTCTCTCCAAAATGAAGAAGTGAACAAAGAGTCTCTATCAGAGATGATCTTACGGGGAACACCATGAAGTCTAACAATGTCTTGCAAGAACACCTGAGCTATGGCTCATGCTGTGAATGTAGTACGCATGGGTGAGAAATGGGAAACCTTGGTCAATGTGTCAACTATCACCAAAATGGCATCATGGTGATGAGATGACATAGGAAGACCAACAATAAAATCCATAGATATAGTGTCCCATTTCCACACTGCAATCTCATGCGGCTGGAGAAGTCCGCCAGGATGATGGTGCTTCACCTTCACCCTCTAGCACTCAAGGCATCTCGCAACTATGCTAGCAATCTGCACTCTCATGCCTGGCCAATGATACAACTGCCTCAAATCTGCATGTAACTTCTTAACACCAGGGTGCACTGCATAAGGTGCTCTGTGAGCCTCAAGTACAATGAGCTTGTGAAAACCCCAAATGGAAGGTACATACATATGTCCCCTATGCCACAAAAGTCCATTAGACTCCAAGGAATACTCTGCAAACTTCCCTTCCAAGGGTCTCTGAGAATGTACTAACTGACTAACTTCTGCATAAAGCTCATCAGCTGGTAAGTGCTGCAAGATCTGCTCTCTCAAGTCAGTGTAAGTAGTCACAGATGAAAGCTCATGGCACCTTCTACTTAAGGCATCTGCAATCACATTCTCCTTTCCCTTGATGCAATGAACATCAAAATCATACTCACACAGAAACTCCATCCACCTTCTTTGCCTAGCATTAAGGTTTGGCTGAGAAAATATGTACTACAAGCTCTGGTGATCAGAATGAAGCTCGAATCTATGACCCAGAAGGAAATGTTGCCATCTCACCAAGGCATGAACCACTACCGCTAGTTCTAGGTCATGAGTAGGATAATTGAGTTCATGAGTCTTCAACTTCCTAGACTCAAAGGAAATAGGTCATCCTTCCTACATAAGGACTGCCCCTAAACCATCTAAAGATGCATCGGTGCACACCACAAAATCTATAGCAGGATCTGGTACGGCAAGAATCGATGCACTTGTGAGGGCTCTCTTGAGCTCTTCAAATTCTCTACCACACTTCTCTATCCACTCATACTTCTTCCCCTTTTTTTGAAGAGAAGTGATGGGGTGTGCTAATCTAGAGAATCCTGAAATGAAATGTCGGTAATATCCTGCTAGCCCCATAAAGCTCCTCACTTTAGTAACACTTGTGGGTGCTAGCCAATCCATGATAGCCCTAATCTTTGATGGGTATACTGAGACACCATCTCCTGATATGACATGACCTAAATAATGTATCTCGGGTATGAAGAATGCACACTTCGACAAGCTACCAAACAACTGATTCTCTCTTAGCTTCTGCAATACCTGTCTTAGGTGCTCTTCATGCTCTCTCTCATCATGAGAATAAATCAGAATGTCATCAAGAAAAAAAACTACAAACTTATCCAAAAAGGTATGAAATACTCCATTCATGAGGCTCATGAATACAGCTAGAGCATTCGTAAGGCCAAAAGGTACCACGGTGAACTCGTAGTGACCATACCTAGTACAAAAAGCTGTCTTGGGGATATCACTATCCACAATCCTCAACTGATGGTAATCCAACTTCAGATCAATCTTTGAAAATACTCGAGCACCCTGTAATTGATCAAAGAGATCATCGATTCTGGAAGAGGATATCAAATCTTGATGGTCACTTTGTTTAGTTGCCAATAATCAATACGCAACCTAAGTGATCCATCCTTCTTCTTGACAAAAATCACCGGTGCACCCCAAGGTGACACACTAGGTCAAATATGCCCCTTCTCTAAGAGTTCCTCCAACTGAGCCTTTAGCTCACTAAGCTCATGAGTAGTCATCCTGTATGGTGCTCTCGAAACTAGCTTGGCTCCTGGCACAAGGTCTATGTGAAAATCCACTGCTCGAGGTGGAGGCATACTAGGAAGCTCTGAAGGAAACACATCGGCAAACTCCTGCAGGATTGGAAAATCATCGAGGGATGGCTCCCCCTCTGAATTTTACTCTTTGTCACTAATAGTGATAGCAAACAACTGACAACCTTTTCACATGCATTGTCTAAGATGCATAATGGAAATCATACAAAGGGACACTGGCCTCTTCACTCTAAAGATCTCCCTAGAGATACCATCATCATCCACACATTCCACCCTCTTCTGTCAACAATCCATCTTGGCGTTGTGGGCATAAAGCCAATCCATGCCAAGAACAACATCATAAGAACCTAGAGGGGGAATGCGTAGATCAGTCCTAGTGGACATGTCTCCAATCTGCATTTGACAACTCCACACCATGGAACTAATTGACACTCTCGCTCCTGAGGCTAACTCTACTTCCCAACTAACATCCTGTCTAACTGCCACTAGCTCGCAACGCTCCACCACAAATTGAGATATGAAAGACTCAGTAGCCCTAGAATCAAATAAAAATGCAACCATACAACACTGAATAATACTTGTAGCCTCGATAATTGTGGCCTGATGCTCAGCCTGGCGGTTGTTAACCACTACAAAAACTCTATGGGATCTACCCAGGTCACCCACTGTCGGCTCTAAAAAAGCCCTGCTCTGACCACTGGATGCCTATCCCTATGGGCACTCCCTAGCTATATGTCCCATGCCACTACAAGTGTAGCATGGTCTGTGAGTATAAGATCATGCACCCTATGACCCAGACTGCTATGGGCCTCCTGACCTACTAGATCTGCTGTATCCACCCCTAGAAGATAGCTGAGTCTTCACTGACTGTGACTGTGGGGCCTATACTTTCTGATCCTTCCTAGGTCCCTATGATTGCCACTACTTGGGCTTGGAGCCCTGATAACCCTGAGAAGGTTTTTTCTATTGCTTCTGGGGTTTTCCCTGCTGAGACTGCTGGCCCTTAGAGGACCCTGTTGTATAGTTCTGATTCCCTTTCTAAGGGGGTTTCTGATAGGAAGAGTTTTGGTTTTGAGACCGATCCCGTGACTCCTACCTACCTCAAGTATCCTCAGCAACTAGTGCTATCTCCACTGCTTGTCTGAAGGTGGTAGGGAATGAGATCCTAACTAGGCCCTGAAGTGAGAAATTCAGACCCATGATAAAATGATGCACTTGTAGTTTCTCATCCTTCATGTATTCCACATAAGGAAGGAGCTTGAGAAACCTGCTCTCGTATTGTGCCATTGTAAGGCCTCTCTGATAAAGAGAATGGAACTTCTCAATCTGTTTCTGTTGAAAATGCTCTGACAAGTACCTCTCTTAGAATCTTTGTAGGAAAGATTCCCATGTGAGGGTGTCCATCCTCACTCCACCAATAATCTCCTCCTGATGCCACCAGTTGGAGGCATCCCCTCTCAACTGATGAACTGCTAGGCATGCTTTTAGATTACTCCCATAAGGGCATAACTTGAAGCACCACTATAGGCTCTGCAACCATGCTTCTGCTACTGAACCTTTAGTGGAACTGGTAAATAGTGGTGGTCTAATTCAAATCAATTCCTTGATATCATCTCCTACTTGTCTAAGAGGTCTGTCAAATGGGGGTCCTCTCTGGTGTATGGACTCTTCCTCATGTTCACCCTGACCCTCTAATTGCCTCGGTGGGGGACTCCTAGTCCTCTCTCTAACTCTGGGCCTGCCTCCTCTGGGTCCCTCTGCTCCCACCACTAGAATCTACTAAACTGGCTGAACTACAGGTACTACTCTCTGCTGAACTGCATTGATCAAAGTTTGAAGTGCATCTATAATTTCCTGGTTCGGGTTCGATGGTGGTGGAGGTGGAGGTGGTGGTGGTGGAGGTGGTCCATCCTCCTGTCCTACTCTACCACCCCTAGCCCTATGACCTTTGCCTCGTCAGCTATGAGTAACAGGCGACATCTACATAATTAGAAGTTTGACTTAAGTTTAGGAAGCACAATGGTTAAAGGTTCCTAGTGTTGAAACACGGGCTCTGATAATACAATCCTTTGCAATAGGTTCAGATTGCATTATGACCTTAGTGCCAAACCTAGTCTGGAAAAGTATATAAGACCAATCTATAGATAAATAACCTCCTATTTTGGCTATGAAATCACATGATAGGCAAGTGGAAAAATAGGGAGGTAAGTCAATGATATAAATATCCATAGGTACTAAGAACTTAGGACAAGAATGCAAGGTCAAATCTAAGTTCCTTATAACTCCAACATAGTTGGTCTACAATTTTTTTTTGCATAACTGAGCTAGTAGCTTCTAAATCTATCATAAAATTATGAACAAGGTACTTTCCTATTATACCAGTAACATAAAAACATTGCAGTTTAACTAGCTTGGGTGGTTGTTGGGTTGTATTGGAATTTGTAGCTATTAGGACTTTAGTAGTTTACTGAGTCAAAGCATCATTAGATAAGGTAAGTGAATGTAATGCTACCTATAGCATATATTTTTGGCCTGGGAGTGCTAAAACATCCCACATAGAAACAAGAGTGTGAGTCTTTTTCAAATCCTCAATGATATTGAAATTATGTGTACTAACCTTAAGCTAATATTTTGGTACAAAAGGCTCCTTCTACGATTGTGTTTGGTTTCATAATTATCTTTTGAGCTTGCACTTGTTGTCTGTGTTGTCCTTTTGGCACATATTGTACCTTTTGCACATTTGAGGGTCCTAGTTGATTATTAGTAGCATTAACCTATTGTTGTTTTCACTTTGTTGTTGTAGCTTAATAACAAGCTATTGTACCTTATCAATTTGTTGTCAATCATTTGCATCCTGGTCTTTTGACCTTATGCTTGCTACTATAGGTCTCCAAACTTGGTTTGGATCAAAATTTGTTGCTATAACAACTACATCCTGATTAAAATTTATTAGAGTAGCATCAAAGTTACCTTATTGCTACATTTGATCATAATGAACCTCTCCTTGAACAACTATTGCTTGTCTCTTGAGAAAATATTTCTTTCTTACTTCAAGCATATGTATACAATCAAGCCAAAAATGACTAGCATTACAAGTATTGCACCACTCCTCATCATTACCATAATTATTTTGAAGAACATCTACCAACTCTTTAGAAGTACTATGAGTTGCATAATTGTAAGGTCAACCAACTCTTTGACTATATTTTCTTTGTTATCCTTGAGCTTGCTTGTACTTGTTTTCCTGAAGCTTGTTTTGATTGCCTATTTTGCTAATAAGGAAATTGAGGAGGCCTATTGTATTGGCCTTGTTTCCTTTTCAAGTTCCTTATCTCATTTTCATAGCTTTTAAAATTCCATATCATACTATTAATTTTCTCCATTAACTCCAAAATTTTATCTTTTAGCTCTTTAATAGGAGCTCTAGCATCATGATCCTCTGCTACAACTTGCATGTTGAATTTTGGTAATGTTGGAATATGTAGAACAATAGCCAATGGTAGTACAATAGCTAGTACACCTAGCTATATTTATAAAAAAAAGGCACTTTGGATAAATGTATCAAGAAAAATGTCCTTGGTATCTATCAAATATTGCTTCTACCTATGCTCCTGTCTAAGTAGTTCTTGTTGTTTCTTCCTTGCAAGAGCATCCCAGAGTATGCTCATCCATGTAATAGTGATGGTTGGAAAATTAAAATTGGGAAACTCAATCACTTCATCCAAGTTCATATCACCAAATGATGTAACTTCATCTACCTTATATGTGCTTGGGCTTAGCCTTGATGATTGTAGGGGTATAGCTTCTATACTTGGCCTATGAAGAGCTTGACTTAGAGGAGTAGTAGATTTTGAAAAATTTACCAGTGTATGTATTGCAAGATGCTCCTTAGGTTTGGTAGTCATACCTAGCTCTTCAGTTTTATCCTTTTCTTTCTCTTTATTCATAGATGCACCTTGATCCTGTTTTGTAGGTGTAGAAGTATCTACCTAATGTATTCAAACTTATGTTTCTTCATTGTTTTCCATTTCATCTTTATGCACTCCAAATGTCTCATCCTTGTCATTTTCATTTTCCTTTACAGTGACTGAGATTGGAGTACTTAGTGCCAATGCACTAACCATGGAAGCAACTATCTCCTTCCTTTGATATACCATAACAAGTAATGTAGGTTGTAAAAATGTGAATTGAGGAGGGGTTGTAAATGTCACTTGCTTATATACTTCCTCCCCTATAGATGCCTTGTCTACTTTTTGAATTTCATCAACACTCACCAATGTAGGATTTTCATATAGTTTGGCCTAGGTAGTGGATTCTACTAGTATCTTCTTCAAGTCTTCCTCTATAAGGGGATTGATGTTATATTTACCTCATGTTGAGGACTGGCACTTGACACTAGTGTATCTAGTACACTCTGTTCTGGTGCTCATCCTCAACTAGTGCATGTGTTTCTTCATGTGTCTCAGTGCCTTCCTCTTGTGCAATTATCTTAGTGTCAACTACAGTAACCTTAGTTACTTTCTGGTGTTCATCTTTATCCTCACCTACCTTAATAAGTGTTTGCAATATTGCCTTGGGTGTTATCAAACCATATAATGATTTCCAAATTAGAGTGGTCTTTTGTACAACATCCTCAACATTGTTCTGCAATATGCTAAATGCCCTATATTTTGGTGCAAACTTCTAGTGTGCTTTTTTATTGCCCTGGCCATTATTTCCCTATCCAATTTTGGCATCACTTGTGTAAGTGTAGTCTCTCTAATTTTTCTTTCTATATTGAGACTATATTTCCACTTTTTCTCAACTCTATTAGATAATTCCTTTGGTAGAAAGATTCAGAAATCTCAATTGGAGTTTGTTTGAATGTTACCATCATAGCATATATTGACTCCTCTACTTGGTCAATCTCAAATTTTCCAAGTTTTCCAAACTCAATATGTGCAAGACTAGATAAATCAACATTTTTCCTTATATCCTCACATATATTGTCTAAATCTAAAGAAGGATGATGACTTACCACTCTGAATTGGCTATTGTTATCAGATTCAATCATCTCTTCATTAGATTCAATTGGAGCTATGTACTTTCTCCTTGATCTCTTCCTAGACTCATCTTCTTTGGTAGCTGATTTGGCCCTCTTCTCTTTTGTTTTATCTACTTCTTGAGCCTTTTTGGTAGTATCCCTTATGCTTGCTCTAGTAGAGAGAATTGTAGGCTTAGGTTTTGAAACCTTAGTTTTCTAGTTGTTGGGGTCTTAGCTTTCCTCTTCTTTTTGCTAGGTGCTTCACTAGCTTCTTCTTCCTTGACACCCTCTTCAATTTCTACTTCTTCTATTTGATCTTCTCCTTTACCTTGAGTTAAGACTAGTGGTGCTTGAGCAGGTATATCTTTTGCTTCTTCATCTTCACCATCATTTTCTTCTTCATTTTCCTTGGCTTCTTCACCAAATTTCTCTTTAATCTTTCTGACAATCTTATTTTATTTTCTAATGACTGAGGTAGTCTTCAAATCCATTTTTATCTTGGATTTATCCACATCAAATTCCCAAAGGTAGTAGCCTTAGCATCTACATCTTTTGCAAGTAATGCTATTATTACTGCTAAGGCTTCATCAACATTGATCTCATAGCCTAGTGGTCTTAACCACCTTACCCTAGGAATAACAGCTTAAACATATGTAAAATTAGTGTCAACTAGAAAGAAAACATCATCAAAATGTTTCTCAACTAGTGAAAATGGTATCCTTAGTCTTTTCTTCATTGATTGCTTGAAATCTTCCAAGTAGCTGGTCATAACTGACTCAAAATTGTTTCCCAGTTGCTCAATAAATTCACCTATTTGTATTGCAATAGATCTGTTTGTTTACCATGCAACTTTACCAAATGTGGGGAATGCATTCTATACATAAAGTAATATACATACAAGAAATGAACCAAATTTACATTGTGCACTTTTGGTCTTCCTTATTGCTCCCAAATTTTCTAACAACTATTGCATCTGAAACTCAACAAGGTCATAGGTATGATCATTCTTAACTATGTTAGAGCCCATGTCAACAACAATAAATGGTACACTATTGAGCCTACTAGATTGATAGAATTTATGTTCTATTATCCTCACTACAAAATAAATTAGGGGATTTGTGATTATGTTAATTGTCATGCCTTGTTTGTTCCATACAACCACTATATTCTTCTCAATGACCTCTTTAGATTCACTCCTCATGGTTTTAGGTTGGTCAAGTGTTGGATACCCAGTCACTCTATGTACAATCTTCTTTGTAATTTTCACTGGTACATTATCCAACCATATAGAATTATCACAAATTCTACTCAAAACTATCTTTCTCCATTCAGTCTTGAAAACATTTGGAAAATCTAGGGCACAGGTTAACCCTTTTGATTCTATAATTTTGAATTCATCTCTCAACACTCTATTTTCACACAATTTCCCAAAGGTTTCCCTAATTTCCATTTCTTTTATGCTACTCACCTTTCATGTATAGCAACATCTTACATCTTGAATCATGAAAAATTGAGGTGGTATCATTGACAATGTACCAGATACATCTTGCTTCTAAGAAATATTAGGAATGACTCTAAAATTTGGTTTTCTGATCTCATTGCTTATCAATTTCACATTTAAAACTTCTTTACCCTCTTTAACCTTAGGAGCTATAGAACTAGACATCATTCTATAAACTAGGGTTTATGAAAATTCAAACTGCATAACTTGGTACACGATAAATACCTTTGAAAATATGTTGTTATGGTGTTGAGTGACCATTGAATCCTGCTGACAAACACTTGTAATGATCTCTTCAATTCACCTTTCACTCTTTGTGCTCTCCTTCAAATTTGAATGATGTCAAATGAGTAGAAATCGATCATATAGACCTTAAAACCTTACATTTAATGCTTAGTGCTTACACAGCTGTAAGCTCAACTTCAATAGACATTTTGACTCACTCAGCTTCTCTTTTTGCTTGGCCACCACTATGAGCTTGGTTAACACTATTAGCTTTGATAGCTCGGTATCAACTAAAAATTCACTTGGCAACCATAGTGAAACTTTCCATGCTTAGCAATAACATGAAAACTGACAAAACTTGAAGATTTCTTCTAGATTTTTAATGACACCTTGCATCTATCTTCATGCAAATATAATCTATCTAGAACTAATTCCTTGGAACTAATGTATAGTATGTCTTTTAGACATCAATCCCAACATACCTCTTGATTGATTAATTGGAAGTGGTGTGATCACCTAACCCATTGGGTGAAGTGATCCAATCTGAACTTGATGTGCTACAATTCTCTTCCATGTCTTGTTCATCTCATATTTGACATTTTCAACATCTTCCTTTCCTTTTCCTTTATTGAACTCACTACTTGGTGCCTTTGACCTTGTTGGACAATTCTTGCTTATGTTACTGGTCTTCAAATAAGTAATACATGTGGTTTGATTCAACCTTCTTTTGTAGTCACTTCTAAATTGTGTTCTTATGCAATTTTCAGCAACATTTCCATATTCTTGATAGTAGTGACAACTATACCTAGTATTATAATCCTAATTATAAGAGTTTTCATTGTGCTTTACCTTTGCCTATTTGTTTAATGACCATTTAGGCTTGGATCTGCACTCATATGCTCTATGTCAATACTTTTGATAATTATAGTAGTATCCTTCAAATCTTTGTGTGCTTATAGTCTTGGTTCTATATTTATGTGCCTAATGACCTTGTTTTTTGCATTTGTGGCAATGATCCATGAACTTCTACTTAGGATTCTGATTTATAGTCAAGTAGGTTTGGAGTTCTTGCCTTTGTTACTTCTTTCTTCACCACTTTTGGATGATTCTCCTTCTTCAATACTAGTGTAACCCAATCCAAAAGTATCACTATTGGATCTAAAGGATCTCATCAATTATTCAAAGTACTTGACAACTTTACTAGGTTTATTGAAACTTTTAGAAAACTTTTTTCTCTTTTTAGATCATTTCTCAGTTGTTCATTCTACAACTTTAGTGTTGTGATCTCAATATCCTTTGCATTTAGTTCATGATTTGCAATCATCATTTGACTCAAAGTTTCCAATTGCATGTTAGCAATCCTACTGACCTCTGATGTTTTCTCTTCTAATCTATGGGTCAAAATCCTTTTTTCATCTTCAATCATGAATTTGTCCTTGTTAACTTTCTTTTTTTGCTCATTCACCTCACATAGTAATATTGATTAGACTTCTTATTCTCTCTTAAGATTTTTAACCTCTTCAGTTAGAGTTCCATTCTGCAACTACTACTTAAAATTTATAGGAGTTTCCATCACCAAAAAATTCAATAGTTCCAATCTCTTGGTATTGTGTGTCATTCTCTTCAATAGCTATTTCCTTCCTTCTTTTTAATGATCACTTTGACTCATCTCTTTCTTCTTTCAATTGATGTAGGGAAAGTTGTATTCCAATCTTTTGGTTCTCAACAGTCTTTCCCAACCTATAGACTTCCATTTCCAAGATCTTTCCTCAAAGGTGTAAAGCTTTACTTTCCAAAGAACTAAGCTTTGATACCAATTGTTGGATATACAATAGGCAAGTAAACTCTAAGAATGTGGGGTGAATCAACACTAAAAAATTTCAACCTCAAAATCATTCACCACACATCCATCTCACATTCTATGCATATAAACTAAAATACCAAATTAAACATATATATCCATAGCATGAAAGTAAAATATTCAAGACATGTATGACACAAGATATTTGGTTACCTAGAAACCCTCGAAGGAGAAGGTAAAACTGGGGTTCGGATGACAGCCATAAATCTTCACTACCGTAGTAATAAAATGTATCCAATGAAGGTTACAATATTTTGATCATAAAATATGATATACCCTATGAAAGGTCTTCCCTATTAAAGGCTTACAAGATTGTTAGATCTTACCCTGTTAAAGGATTTACAACAGCTTGTTAGGCCTACTTTGTTAAGAGATCTAACTAATTCACCTATTAGAATGTTTAACCAATGATCCTTTAGTTATCACTCTATTGCTTGATGTCAGATCACCTCTATATTGATGTGTACTTGATCCTTTCTGATAAGATGTCTCTCTACTATCTTCTAATTCCTTTCCTTTGTTCTCCTTTAACTAATTTTGCAATGTAACTACAATCATAACACCTCATTCACCATGAATTCTTTGTTTGCATATGCAAACTCTCTTCCATTCTCCTTAAGAATTCATAAAAATTTAAGGGTTTTTTCTTCTTAAGAAGACCTAGGTGACTTAGGGTTAGGCATGAATCAATAGTAGTGATTCACCCATATTGCCACTTAATCCTTCCCTTTTTCTAATTCGATGCATGCAATGCATAGGGATTCATAATTAAAATTCATCCTTATCATCAAAAGATCATAAAACAATCCTTAAGTCGGCCCAAAAATGGTTTACATAGAAGTTTATGCCATTACAAACAACTATGTCAAAACTGTGTAACTTGTCACTTAAAGTCCCTAATGGTTGGCATCAACTGCAACTTCAATGCTATAACTTAGCCTCTAAATGACTCGACATCCATTGATCACTCAACATCTGAATAGCTTGGCACATACCATCTGCTCGACACTTGAGTGACTCGACACTTACTAGTTACTTGACTCATACTAAATATATATCACTTGACATATACTATTTGACAACTTATGCTCGACATGTATTACTTGTTCAGCATGAACTAAGTAAATGAATTAAGTATATTGTCATTCATATGTCAAATCCAATTTGATATTAACACACATAGTATAACTAGGCTTGTTTTTTAACACATCTCATCTTGTTACTATAGCTGCATTTTGCATATTCATATAATTTAATCTACATTTTTCATTATATCCTTGAGGAACTCCTTGTGGATATTTTCATTCTTGCATCTTGTCTTTGCAACCTCCCATTACATGGTTTACTAGCAAGGAATGCACTTCTAAGGCTCAGCTAAGAGCCCATTGCATGTTATCTCAAGCATTCTTGCACTCCATGGATAGGGAGCTCTCAGCTGACATCCAAGCATTCTGAACTCATGGAATCACTTGGATAGAAAAGTTTAGAGTGTGACACAAATTGAGTGTACATTTTTGGTGCCCCACGGTGAGCACCAAAAATGTGCACTATAAATGTACAATAGTCTTCTAGCAAAAATTGTCGCTTGGCTTGAATTTTCTTGTTGTTTGGGTGATTTTGTCAAATTTTTAGTTGTTGCTTGCTGCTTATTAGTTTTTATAGGTCTACAACTAACTGAAAAAAGGTTTCTTTATAGTTTTTTTTTGCTATTTTGGGACTAACTCATGGTATACTAATGAAAAAATAATTTAAAAAATAAAATAAAAAAGTCTTATTTCTAATTTACAAATTGAAAGAAAAGGCTTTGTGACTTTTGTCTTATATGGGAAGTCAACTTCTATTTTATTAGTTGACTTGCATGTGCACATGGATCAATTCTATTTTCAAACTCCACCCTTGATCATCCATAATTTTGACCTTGATCCCCACTATCTATACAACATTAAAAGAAAGAGCTCTCTCATTGTCAAATGATCCACACACTTGAGTGTTGTTATGCTATAGGTTTATCATTTAAATATTTGAAGAGTTTTGTGGAGAAATTCTACTTCTTGTCTACTTTCTACCATCCATGACATCTTAGTGTAGCTTCATGTAGATTGGCTTCTCTTTTGCAATAATCTAAGAACACATAGCATAACTAGGCTGGTTTTGTAACATATCTCGTCTTGTTACTATAACTGCATGTTGCATATTCATATAGCTTAATATACATTTTGCATTGCATCCTTAAGGAACTCCTTGTGGACATTTTCATTCTTGAATCTTGTCTTTAGAACCTTCCATTGCATGGTTTACTAGTAAGGAATACACTTCTAAGGCTCAGTTGAGAGCCCATTACATGTTATCTCAAGCATTCTTACACTCCATGGATAGGGAGCTCTAAGTCAACATCCAAGCATTCTGAACTAATGGAATAACTTGGATAAAAGGGTTTAGAGTGTAACACATTTATAGTGTATAGTCATGTCCATATGTGTAAGAGTGTCTAGAGAAAACAAGAGTGAATTTAAATTGAGGAGTAAAGGCTATAAGTAGTATAAGGGAAAATAGAGTCTCATGTATCACAATAAGGTGGCCATTTCTACATCAAAGTAATTCCAATTAGTAAACTGTGTTGCAGAATGAAGATCAGCTACTGGTTCATCCTAATAGGTACATCAATCAAATCCTCTAATAAAGTGGACTTAATAGTCTTATGCTAAATCTCCTAATTAAGTGCATACTTCATTGTATTGTATAAATCCTTTCACAAGGTAGACCTAGCAGTCCTTATTGCTCCTAATAGGGTAGATCACCAAAAGTGATCAATTGTAAGCCTTAATCGACCAACTTTATATTGTAGTCATAATGCTTGTGGGTATCATCCCCACCCTAGTTTTACTTTCTATTTGGAAGGTTTATGGGTTACTAAATATTGTGTCAAGTGTTATATGTGTTTTACTACTTTTAGTATTTCATGCATTCAATTAGATCATAATAGCTTATGAAGGATTAATTAGTGAATAGAAGTTAAGTTTTTTTGGTTCATGACTCAACCTATCCTCCACTCTTAGTCATCTAGGCTCACATACACTTCTAATAATTAGTATCAGAGCATTTGATTCTCAGATTAGAAGTTTAGTAGCCCGAGAAAAGATCAAAGGTAATGTAAGTGTATAGACTTGAGAAGGCTATTGAGAATGAAAAGTTAGATTTGTAGATGGCCATGGAACAATTCAAGAAAAATAAAGGAGCAACTCTCTCAATCCTCGAAAAGAAGAAAAGACCTACTATAATAATTGTGGAAAGATAGGGTATACATCAGACAAGTGTTGGAGAATGGTAAATAAAAATTCAATGGAAAGTGTTACAATCCTAACAAGCAAGGTCATAGAGCAAGTGAATGCATAGAGAAAACCAATTTTGAAGAAAATTTTTAAATGCAACAAACAAGGACACAAATGTTTAGAATGCAAGACCAACAAATGGGATCCAACACAATAGATTGTGAAAGCTATCTTTGGTTAGGATTATAACACATGGTGCATATGTCACTTATGTGGTGAGCATTGTCATATTGGACCAAACAACATAACTCACATGAGGAAGAGAGACCCTACAAAGAGATGTTTTGTATGCACAAAACTTGGACATATAGAGAAGAATTGTATGCACTGAGGTAAAGTTGAAGATGAAAAGAAAGAAAAGGCTTACAATATCAAAAGTCAAATAAGGTAGCAATGGATAAAGAAATATCCAGAGAAATCAAGTCAAAGTCATGAAAGTTTTGACACCCAAGTCAATGAGTTGGGTGGCTCAACCATTTCAAACTAGTTATCCATGAAGATCACTAGAACTGTTATTCAAATGAATCATCTCATATTAATTCCAATTAGCAAGAAAGAAGATCCAAATTAGCATTTTAGATGCACAAGGATCACTGAGTTATATGACTATTGAAGTAATGTTGTAAGACCTTACCAAGAAAGGTCAGGCTGTAAGACCTAATCAAGCTTGGATATAGATAGTGAGTTCAAAGTTCTAACTGAGTTGAAGGTATCTGATGAGCATCTTATGATTATTGTGTTGGACAGGCTGTCACTAAGTTGTCACGTGTATAATGCATTAATGGTGACTTGAAGATATATTTTTGGTTAAAAGGTGAAATCAGAAGGTTAAGAAGACTCATAGAAGGAGGAGGTATGCCATACTTCAAATCACTTAAGTATGAGAGTAGGAGAAAGGAAGAGAAAAAGTAGATTCAAGAAGCCTTAGTGGAAAAAATAACTAAATGTAAATATGCTCCAAGTGAGTTGAAAAACCAAGTTCCAGAAGTTATACTAAAGGCACTTATACCTCAATGAGACAATGTTATAGCAGTTTCTAGAGATATTAAGGAGAAAACCTTAATGAAGGTAATGTAAAGGTTTTAGAGAAGGAAGTGAAGGAAGCATTGACCAAGCATGAACAAAAGATAAATCCTAAGTTCAGTATTTTCTTGATTTTATCCAAAGATATTGAATATGTTGTGTAATCAAATACAAAGGCATGGAAGAACATCTATGCATTACATTTTGTAATTCCTATTGAGGAGGTTGTACAAGTAGATGATGTTGATGATTAGGAAGATGATGATGAGAAAGATGATGAAGAATATGTGGATGATCATAAAATCAGTGAGGATCTACTTGAGATTTAGGATATCCAAGATTCTAATTGTGAGAAGATATAATCAAAGGTAATGGTCTCCCTCCCTAACTCTTTGAGCAAAGCCATAGTACCATCTAGCTTAGAGAAGGTTTCTACTGAGTCACAATCAATTGAGGCAAACATAGTTCCATCAAGCATCCAATTGGTTGTTGGAGCTATTTTATTGAGTGCAATGATGAGTATTGTAACTACTGCTTCATCTACCGAGCAACATGATCCACGCTTCATAACATCAGGCTAGACTGAGTCTCAACAAAAAATAGTAATTACTCCTGCTATAATTGTCATTTCTCTATTAAGAAATGTTTTTTCTACTAGTATTGTTTATGTTGCAAGTGCAATGATAGTTGAGGTTAAGCCTTAACTGAGCACAAAATATTTGAATGAAAGAAAAGATAGTATTCCTTCTACTGTTTAGAAAGAAAAGGGTAAAGAGGTAGAAGCCTCCAATAATGAGATTGATTTGAGGAAGACATAGTTATTCTAGATTGGGATCTTTCCAATCTTACTCCTGATGAGATGGACACTCTAGGAGCACTTTAGAAGAAAAGGGCAAAACAACAAAAGTTGAGAGAAGAAATGAAGAAGAAGAATCAAGTGCTTAAAGACATTAAAGGTATATTTGTTGATACACTTAGTATTCAAGTTGATGATAAGAAACCTATACTAGATCAACTTGTTGACATAGTTCACATGTTTAATGAAGATTTGAGTGGACAAGAAAAACTTCTACAGAGGGTAGAAAGGGAATTTGAAAACAAATTTTTGGAGAAAGTGGCATAGACAATTTCCATTGATAAAGCATAATTGTGCACTATTCTTGTAAATTTTGAAACATCTATAAATAATATTATTTCATTATTTGTAAATGTAAGTGGCACTACCAATTTCATAAAGGAAATAAAGGAGAAGTTAAAAATTAATGCAGATCTAAAGGAAAGTGTACACCAGTTGTCACTTGACCCTAGCACTAAATCTGCACATTCTATGAAGATTAGGTATCTAATAGACTTGCAGGTAGAATTATTGAGGGAAGAAGCCAAAATTTGAGCTACACTAACAAATATTCAGAGTATGATAATTACCAACATGGATGTAATGCAAAAACATTTTGTGCATGCAGAAACATATTGTGCATGCAAAATCATTAATCTATGACAACAACTTTTCAATTATTGATCACATGATGGAATTATCAGCTGAAGTGTAGATAGATTTGTATGCTTCCAAAGGAAAGAGAATTGGGACAACACCATGTCCATAAATTTTAAGGTACATAGTGATTTCCTTTCACACTTTGGTGCTACCTTGTAATTATGCATTTTTTTGGCGTTTGTGTCAAAAAGGTGGAAATAGTTATATCAGACACAAAGGAAGATATATGTATATAAGGAAGAATACAAATTAAAAGGGGAAATATAGAAAGGGAGAAATATATGTACAACAAAGCTAAAAATTTTTGTTGAAAAATAAAAAATAGAGTTAGTGTTTACTAAGTTGTTAGCGCAACAGTCAAAACTGAGTTACAGACCCAAGTATATTGATAAGAGGAATTTTGACTTATATTTTTGATGTATTCAATTTTTGGTATAAGTGTTTTGTCACTAATGTCAAAGGGGGAGATTGTTGACCTAATGGTCAAATCATTTCTTAGTTAGTACCTAAATACTTAATCATTTGATTGGTTACATTGCTATCGAGCTTCACAGAGTCTACTGAGCTTCATAAGAAGAAAGTAGTGTAAGCCAAGCTTCACAGAGTCTACCAAGTTTCATAGTGTAAACCAAGAAGGATGTAGTGTTAGCCAAGATTATAGTGTCTACTGAGTTAGCCATGTTAACCAAGTAGAAGGAAGGTAGAGTTGACCAAGCTACAGTGCTAATCGAGCCCTTCAATATCAATCAATTTCTCCAATGTTTGTTGAGTCTTTAGTGCTAACCAAGTTCATGCATACTCCCAAGTGATCAATGTGGACTAAGAACCAATTTCAAATAAGTACCAAAGATTTCCAAGTTGATAGTGTTGCCAAATGTTAGAATATCATCCGAGTGGTCTTCAGAACCCAAGTATCAGCATTGAGCCGACTTAGTGAAGATTATTTGAATGTGGTGTTGTACCCAACTCTAGAAGGAAATTATTTGGAATAGTATATATACAAGACATCTTTTCATATCTAAATGTGTAAGGGTGTGTAGTGAAAACAAAAATGAATGCGAATTCAAGAGTAAAGGCTATAAGCAGTATAAGGAAAAGAAAAGTCTCATCTATCACAACAAGGTGATCATTTCTACATCAAAGGAATCTCAACTAGAAAATTGAGTTGTAGAATAGAGATTAGCTATTGATTCATCTTAATAGGTGCATCAATCAAACCCTCTAACAAGGTGGACTTAACAATATTATGCTAAATCTCCTAACCAAGTGCATACTTCATTGTATTGTATAAATCCTTTCACAAGGTGAACCAAAAAATACTTATTTCTCCTAATAGGGCATATCACCTGAAGTGATCAATTGTAAACCTTAACTTACCAACTTTATACTACAGTCATAAAGCCTGTGGGTATCATCCGCATCCTAGTTTTACTTTCTATTTGGAAGGTTTTTGGGTTACCAAATATTGTGTCAAGTTTTATATGTGTTTTATTGCTTTTAGTATTTCATGCATGCAATTAGATCATAATAGCTTATGAAGGATTGATTGGTGAATAGAAGTTAAAGTTTTATTTGTTCTTCATTCACCCCCCGCTCTCAGTCACTTGGGCCCACATACATTCCCTACAAAAAAATCAATCGACATTGTGGTAATCTCAATATCACATCCCTAGTGGGTAAAAATCCATGTCTGGAGCGGCAACCAAGGGCTTAACCATTTCGTAAAGATGGATTTTTCCTCTATAAAGGAAATCAATTTAACTCATTGAAGATTCTCAATCAATATGGAAGAGGAAGAAACCACAGGCAAGTTTGTTACCTCATTGTTCTTTATAGTAGAGGAAAGGGGTTGTTTTAGTTGCCAAAACTTGTGCTCAATCTATTAAAAACTAAAATCATTGACCATTGGACCTTGTCGAATACCTTGAAATAGACACGTGTTTTCCCTTTCCCATGCATTCATCTAAACATCTTGCACTTGAAATCTCGCATGGAAACAACTGCCATTCTAAGGGTGATCAAAATATTTATCTTTGGTATTAAAACCACTAAGGTTTCTCTTGGTGAAGGGCCATTAACCATCCCTTGAAAATTTCCCTTTACTACTTTTCTCATTGTTGAAACCACATGTTCAAGCTTGACTTTGATTCCCTACTTTGGATTACAAAAAATGCCTAAATCCATTACCATGACCCCTCACAAAGGACCCTTGACTTACCTGAGAAACTAGTCATTGCCTCGAAAGGTACCACTACCAGTTCAGAGCATTTTCCATCTCTATTTAAATATTATAAACAATCTTAAATTATATTTAAACTAATTTCTAATTATAAATTTATTCATGTGTTTAAACTTAAGAGTAGAATATTTAAGCAAGATATAAAAATATCAAGTATTATAGATGTTGGAATTATATCCTTAAGTTTGCATTAGATAATTAAAATATCTTTGTGAAAAATAATAATATAAAATCACTCAAAATTTGGTACAATAATCACATCAAAACCTAGAAAGCATGATACATATATCGATATCTATTTTCTACTATATAAATAAACAATATAAAAATATAAAACATACAAATATAATGAATACAAATATAAAAAATTAAAAAAATGATACGATTCTGGAAAAGAGTTTCACAAATTTAAAAGTTACTTTCTCTTATTGTTATTTTTATTATTTTTTAAAAAATATTTATTTATTTATTTAAAGCGTTATCATAAAATTTATAATATTTGATTTTTTCTTGTTGATAAATTAATTTTCTCCTTATCATTATGAGGAAAATATAATAAATAGTATTATAGAATTTTTTTAAATAGGTCAAAATTATAAAATTATAGAGAAAATACATAGAATTCAAAAATACTCAAATTTGATTTGTCTAAATAAAAATATTGCATCTAATGAATGCAATAATATTCTTTGACAAAACAAATAATATAAAGTTTTATAAAAAAATACATCCAACAAATATACCTCAATAATAATATTTACATTATATATAACCAAAATTAAATATATATTTATAATTATAATTGTTCATTCTAATTTTATTTATTCATTGTGTTTACTATTTAAAAATTATATATTTTTGAAAAATTATATTGAACTTGAACTGTCTATAATACAAACTTTATTTTAAATTTTTATTAGCATTATAACTTTATTTAAAAAAATACCTATATATATATATATATATGATCTTAATATTATATCAATTTGATGTCAAATAATAACAATGATCGAATCAACTTGTTGCAATCAGAAATAAGGAAACACATAATAATAATAAGTTGATTGTAAATAATTACACCAACATGTTGAAGATGGCTCACAATTGTACTAAGCAG
Organism: Cupressus sempervirens; assembly: GCA_028749045.1. Classification (NCBI taxonomy): domain Eukaryota; kingdom Viridiplantae; phylum Streptophyta; class Pinopsida; order Cupressales; family Cupressaceae; genus Cupressus; species Cupressus sempervirens. Next base: position 476,167,370 of record CM053786.1, read on the forward strand.
ACTATAGAAAACTTGGAAATTACTCATTTGCACATTAAAAAAGGCAAAAACTTTCATCATTTTTACAAAATGAAATATGCATTCTGTTGGAAATGATTGAAATGATCATAAGAACAATTGTTGGAATAATATATGGAACTGGTAAAGAATGTCCTCAATCATTGTTTTGTCATTGATGCCAAACTTGCAACTTGCAGGGATGACAATTGCTTTAGTGATTCAAATACTATTAATTAGTTGATTGTCAAGGTGGAGGCAATCAATAAGATGTAACTAGAACACCTAGAGAAAGGTTGAAGTTATGATGTTGTAATGAAGTACAAGGATTAGTCAAGCCATTAATGAAATAGTGTATTGGATGACATACTAAAAGATACAAAGAATGAGCACACTGAAACATATCAAAGATCTAAGGTTTTAGCTAAGTCTTTTGTAAAGCTCAAACTAAGTTCACTAGTAAGTGCCGAGCAAGCTAGTAAGAGCCGAGCAAATTCCTAGTTAAGTGTCGAGCAAGTTCAAGTGTCGAGTAGAACCAAGTGCCGAGCAAGTATAGGTGCCGAGCAACACAGAGGTGCCGAGCACCAATAACTCAATGATGCCGAGTAACACAGAGGTGCCAAGCACCAGTAACTCAATAATGCTGAGTTGCTGCATTATTTAGAAAATTGAAGATTCACCAGATTTAAGCCGACAAAGTTGTTTTCTAGACATCTCTGAGTTAAAAGGAAGATAAGAATGATGAGCTGGTGGCACAGAACACCATGTAGAACATTTTTAAGATATAGTTGGTGAAGAAAACAAGATATGGGGTAGATACATTGTATCCTACCTAATCCATTTTGAAACCCTAAAAATGGAAAGGAGAATTGAGTGGCAAAGGCAAATCAGACTTATATGTAAGAAGACCTAAGTTAATGAAAATAGAGTGGAAGAGAGTGAAAAAGAGGGGATAGTGAGAGAGAGAGCCGTGGTCAAGCATAAAGCATGAAATGCTGAAGAACTCTATTTGGATAGATGACCACAAGGATGATTGCATTGGCAGAATGAGTAAGAAGACTCAAGGAGATGAAGCTTGAGAGGGAGACAAGCAAGTCAGAGCTGAAGTAATTGAAGCCAAGCATAAGGATTGAACTGAAAGAGTGATCTGAAATCTACAAAGTATGTTGTAAGTTATGTCAGATCAAAAGACCATTATCGTTACTTTCTAGCAATTATAACAGTAAGATAAATCCTATGGACTTAGGTTGGTTTAACAACCATTCGATAAATCCTTTAATAGGGTGACATTCCAAGTGAATGTTCTAAAGACCTTTAACCAGGCCCATTCCTAACAGTTTGGTGAAATTCTCTAACAAGGTCACATTTAACAGTGTGTTGTAAGCCTTTAACAGGGCATCACTTCAGAAGAGTGAGAATCAAGTAGCATGTTACTGGTGGTTTTTCCAAAATTGGGTTTCCACGTAAATCATTGTGTCATGTGTTGATCTTGAATGTTTTATCTTTGCATGTTGATTTAAAATAATTTTCTTATATGAATGATTTAAGTTTGAACAGATGAAAAGGGTATGGATTTATTAAAAAGGTATTAATAGGGCATTTTGGACCTTGAATTACTGATTCACTCCCCCTCTCAATTATTCTAAAGAATTCTAACAATTGGTATCAGAGCTGACTTCTGATTTAGTTTAAAGGGACTATTAGCAGAAAAGATCAAAATGCCAAAGAGAGAAGTTCCCAAGCTCAACAAAGACAACTTTGTTGCATGGAAAAGTTTGATGAAGCTACATCTTGGATCCATAGGAGATTATGCTCAAAATTCAATTGTCACTGAACATGTAGATCCAACAGGTGCTCCTACTATCGAAGACATGAAAAACAAACAAGAACACAACCAGACAATGCTGGAAATTGCCTCTGCACTCAGCTATGCTGAATTTGATGATATCAAAGGATGTGACACTGCATTCAAAATGTAGAAAGCCCTATCAAACATCTATGGAGGAGATCTGAATGTACAAAGAGGAAAAAGAGAAAGTCTCAGAGGAAAATTTGATGACATGAAAATGGAAGAAAATGAGAATGCTGCTCAGTATGGTGTAAGAATAAAGGAAGTGGTAAGTGCAATAAGATGCTTGAATGGTCAACTGGATGAAGATACTGTTAATAGTAAGTTCTTAAGAACCTTGCTCCCTATCTATGCTATTAGAGTATCAGAAATACAAGAGCTAAGATGTATACCAGGAAACAACCTAAGCTTTGAAGGTATAATAGGTAGATTCACTGCATTTGAGTTATCTAACTTTGACAACTACAAACCTGAAAATGTTGAATCTTCTTTTAAGGCCAAGTTATCACTAAAAGATGCCGAATAGGTGAAGTCAAGGAAAGGAAGAAAAATGAAGTATGTATCTAGTGATAGTAGCATTGATGAGGAAGATGTGGAACAATTGGAAGCATTGCTCGCTAGAAGATTTTACAGGGGCAAAGGAAAATTCAAAGGTAAGATGCCTATCATTTGTTTCAATTGCAATGAAGTAGGTCATATTGCTGCAAGATGTCCACAGAAAAAGGATTCCAAGGAAGGCAACAAATACAAGCATAGAAGAGATGATGACAAGAGAGATTACAAAGAAAAAGGTAAGAAGTGGTATATTGTTGAAGAAAATTTTGATGACAATGATGATGAAGTTGTTTATGTAGCCATGAAGGACCAATCCGATGAAGAAGAAGCCACAACACTGGTACATGTATAAACAAGAATGATAGATGGATCATAGATAGTGGATTCTCACATCACATGGTAGGAGACAAAAGTAAGTTTGTTAACTTTACTCAGTATGATGGAAATAGTGTTAGATTTTGTAATGATGCTCCATATCAAATCAGAGGAAAAGGTTCCATTAAGCTCACAGACCAAATTTCATGTGACAATGCATACTATGTTGAAGGATTAAACTACAATTTACTGAGTGTCTCACAATTAGGCAATATAGGTTGCAAAGTGGAATTTGAAAACAAAACTGCAAAAATCTATGAGAATGATGGTAAACTAATAGGAAAAGGAGATCAAACAAAGAGTAATTTGTTTTACCTTGATATGGATGATGCTTCTTGTCTATTTGCAAAATTTGATGATGAATGGTTATGGCATAGAAGATTATGTCATGTCAACTTTGACAATCTAGTCAAAATCAGTAAAATGAAGAAAGTCAGAGGTCTACCAAAATTGAAGAAGCCTGATAATATCATGTGTAAACAATGTCAGCTAGGAAAGATGACAAAGTCAAGTTTCAAAAGCAAAAACTATACATCTAAAGAGATACTTGAGTTAGTTCACACTGACTTATGTGGTCCAATGGAAATACAAAGCTATAGAGGCAATAAATACATAATGTTGTTTGTTGATGACTATTCCAGGATGATGACTGTTATGTTCTTAAAAAAAAAATCTGATGCTTTTCAAATGTTTAAGTGGTATGTGGCCAGAGTTGAAAAAGAAACTAGAAAAAGCTTGAAATGTCTAAGATCAGATAGAGGTGGTGAATTTACATCAAATGAATTTGAGATATTCTACAATGACAATGGAATCAAAAGATAGACGTCAGCTCCTAGAACTCCCCTACAGAATGGAATTGTTGAAAGAAGAAATAGATCTGTAATTGACTGTGCCAGAACATTAATGATGGAAAAGAATGTTGCTCTAAAATACTGGAGAGAAGCTGTAAGTGTAGCTATTCATACATTGAACCGAGTACAAGTCAAGAAAGGTACAAATACAACACCTTTTGAATTATGGTATGGTTACTCACCAAATGTAAAACATTTCAAAGTATTTGGTTGCAAATGTTTTATCCTTAAAGATGTTAGAAATGGAAAATTTGATGCAAAAAGTGATGAAGGTATATTTCTTGGTTACTCCACAAGAAGTAAGGCATATAAGTGTTTGAATATTAACACTAGCAAAATTGTGGATAGTGCAAATGAAAATTTTGATGAGCACACAGAAGTCCAAGCTGAAGAACCAAAGAAAATGGAAGAATACAGAACCTTTGTATATTCTTATGAAGGAATGACTGTTGATGAGGATGATATCAATCAAATTGAAAGTCAACAACAAGTGTCAGTTTCAGCCGATTCACAACCAGTGAATGCCGAGTTGCATTTAGAAGCCGAGTTACAGAATGAAGAAAATGCACAATCCGATTCAGAAGACAACATACATGATGAAGAACAACCTGACAATAAAGAGCATAGTGATCCTGAATCTGAAAGATCAAACATGGAAACAAGGACAGAGCCAAGATTATCCAAATATGTAAAAAGACATCACCTTGCTAAACAAATAATTGGTGACAAAGATGCGAGACCAATGATAAGGAACAAACTAAGACATGAATATTGTCTGATCAAAAAATTTGAACCCAAGACAGTATACAGTACATTACAAGATGGTGACTAGTATAAAGCTATGGAAGAAGAAATTGATCAAATAAGAAAAAATAAAACCTAGAGTTTGGTTTCCAGACCAACTGACAAGAATGTGATTGGCACCAAATGGGTATTCAAAAATAAACTAGATGAGAATGGTGAGATTACCAGAAATAAAGCCAGATTAGTATGCAAGGGTTATGCTCAAGAAGAAGGAATAGATTATGGAGAAACATTCACTCCTGTTGCAAGAATGGAAGGAGTAAGAACTTTACTTGCATATGATGCCTACAAAGATTTTAAAGTCTATCAGATGGATGTAAAATCCGCCTTCTTAAATGGTATACTAGAAGAAGAAGTCTACATTGAACAACCAGAAGGATTTGTTGATGAAAACAATAGGGATATGGTGTGTAAGTTACATAAAGAACTCTATGGTTTGAATTTTGCACCTAGAGCATGGTATGAGAGACTTCACAAGTATCTAGTGCAAATTGGATTTGAAAGAACTGATGATAACAACAACATGTACATCAAAGCTGAAGAAGGTAAAGACATTATTGTATCTAAAATTTTTGTGGATGACATAGTATTTGGTGGTAAGGAAGTACTTTGCAAAGGCTTTGCTGACAAAATGAAACATGAATTTGAAATGTCTATGTTTGGAGAAATCAAATTTTTTGTTGGATTGCAAGTTCATCAACTCAAACATGGAGTATTTATTACACAATCAAAATACATTAAAGAAATTCTTAAAACTTTTGGATTGGAGGAATCCAAACCAGTCAGCACACCAATGGCCATAGGAAATAAGCTATCCAAAAATGATGAGTCAGCTAAAGTCAATCAAACAATGTACAGATCTATGATTGGAAAACTACAATATGTTGTACATAGTAGACCAGACATAGCATTAGCAGTTGGAATAGTGGCTAGGTTCTCTGCTAATCCTAAAGAAAATCATCTCATAGTGGTAAACAGAAAATGAGATATCTCAAAGGGACTGATGATTTTGGTCTATACTACAAAAAGAATGAAAAATTTGAACTTAATGCATATACAGATGCAGACTGGGGAGGAAACATTGATGACAGAAAAAGCACAAGTGGAGGTGCATTATTTTTAGGCAAAAGGCTGGTTACCTGGACTAGTAAGAAACAAACATGTATATCCCAGTCCACTGCAGAATTAGAATATGTGGTAGCTGCAGTCAATTGTACAAACATTGTATGGCTCACACATCTATTGAATGGAATGAAAGAAGAAGTAACAAAACCGGTGATATTGTATTGTGATAATACAAGTGCTATAAACATATCCAAAAATCCAGTGATGCATATAAAAACCAAGCATATTGCAATCAAGTATCATTATGTCAGAGAATTGGTAGAAGAAAAACAAGTGAAGTTGGAATACATTCACACAAAGGAACAAATTGCAGATATCTTCACCAAACCATTGCCCAAGGATTTCTATGAATATCTTAGAGGCAAGCTGGGGGTTATACCCCTAAGTCAACCAGTTTAAGGCAACAAGGAAGCTGCCTTGCATCAACAGGAATAAATCATTGAAATATTAACAGGTTGATGCAAAGGATGACAGTAGGAATAGAAACTCCAAATCAGTCACAAGCATGGTGATAGAGGGAGAAAGACAACAAGAAGCCAAAGCTTATATTTTGCATGATAAAGATGCTACATCTTTGGCATTTATGTCAAAGAGGGAGAAATATGCAGAAAATTGATCAATGAAAAGAAAGCAAGAGATATATATGAAAGAGGGAGATATATGTGATCAGTAGTGAAAATGCAACAAATCAATACAATCCTGGTGGTAACTGAATTGATTACTTGATCAGTTTGGTTTGCCATCAATGCCAAAGAGGGAGATTGTTGGAAATGATTGAAATGATCATAAGAACAATTGTTGGAATAATATATGGAACTGGTAAAGAATTTCCTCAATCATTGTTTTGTCATTGATGCCAAACTTGCGACTTGCAAGGATGACAATTGCTTTAGTGATCCAAATACTATCAATTAGTTGATTGTCAAGGTGGAGGCAATCAATAAGATGTAACTAGAACACCTAGAGAAAGGTTGAAGTTATGATGTTGTAATGAAGTACAAGGATCAATCAAGCCATTAATGAAATAGTGTATTGGATGACATACTAAAAGATACAAAGAATGAGCACACTGAAACATATCAAAGATCTAAGGTTTTGGCTAAGTCTTTTGTAAAGCTCAAACTAAGTTCACTAGTAAGTGCCGAGCAAGCTAGTAAGAGCGGAGAAAATTCCTAGTTAAGTGTCGAGAAAGTTCAAGAGCCAGGCAAATTTCTAGTTAAGTGCTGAGCAAGTTCAAGTGCCAAGCAGAACCAAGTGCCAAGTAGGTATAGGTGCCGAGCAACACAGAGGTGTCGAGCACCAGTAACTCAATGATGTCGAGTAACATAGAGGTGCCAAGCACCAGTAACTCAATAATGCCGAGTTGCTGCATTATTTAGAAAATCGAAGATTCGCCAGATTTAAGCTGACAAAGTTGTTATCTAAACATCTGTGAATTAAAAGGAAGATAAGAATGATGAGCTGGTGGCACAGAACACCATGTAAAACATTTTTAAGATACAGTTGGCAAAGAGAACAAGATATGGGGTAGATACATTGTATCCTACCTAATCCATTTTGAAACCCTAAAATTGGAAAGGAGAATTGAGCGGCAAAGGAAAATTAGACTTGTATATAAGAAGACATAAGTTAATGAAAATAGAGTGGAAGAGAGTGAAAAAGAGGGGATAGTGAGAGAGAGAGCCGTGGTCAAGCATTAAAGCATGAAATGCTGAAGAACTTTGTAGATAGATGACCACAAGGATGATTGCATTGGCAGAATGAGTAAGAACACTCAAGGAGACGAAGCTTGAGAGGGAGACAAGCAAGTCAGAGCTGAAGTAATTGAAGCCAAGCATAAGGATTGAACTGAAAGAGTGATCTAAAATTTGCAAAGTATGTTGTAAGTTATGTCAAATCAAAAGACCATTATCGTTACTTTCTAGCAATTGTAACAGTAAGATAAATCCTATGGACTTAGGTTGGTTTAACAGCCATTAGATAAATCCTTTATCAGGGTGACATTCCAAGTGAATGGTCTAAAGACCTTTAACTAGGCCCATTCCTAACAGTTTGGTGAAATTCTCTAACAAGGTCACATTTAACAGTGTCTTGTAAGCCTTTAATAGGGCAGGCTTTTAACAGGGCATCACTTCAGAAGAGTGAGAATCAAGTAGCATGTTACTGGTGGTTTTTCCCAAATTGGGTTTCCATGTAAATCATTGTGTCATGTGTTGTTTTTGAATGTTTTATCTTTGCATGTTGATTTACAGTAATTTTCTTATATGAATGATTTAAGTTTGAACAGATGAAAAGGGTATGGATTTATTAAAAAGGTATTAATAGGGCATTTTGGACCTTGAATAACTGATTCACCCCCCTCTTAGTTATTCTAAAGAATTCTAACACATTCTTTCTTTGTAATTCTTTTGATGACCTAAAACCTATCACATAGGAAGATAGGGAAAACTTTCAACATAAATATGAATTGGATCAATGCTCGAATCCTCCTCAAGGTGGCTCTGCATAGATACACATGAAGAAGGGAAATAGGAAGAAAAGCAAAATTGCAGGAGGAACCCCTTCAATCAAACAGTGGAGAGATGAACTTATAGATGGGCAGGAATAATGAGATTGGGGTGATAACATAAAGGAAGTTCAATAATGATAATAAGACTCCAAAATACCACAAGCTAAGTAATTATGTGCATATTATTTTTAGAAAAAATCAATAAAGGTGGAAGATTCTTCATCCTTTGACATGGACATATTGATCTCTAGCAACATATACTCAAAGGGATTATGATATTATTGCAAAGATAAAGGAATTTATGCTCTTTGGAAAGGCAACCATATTTAAAATTTTGATTTCCCTGGCTGGTTGAAAAACAAATTTGTAGACTAGGTAAGTATAACAATCCTTGAAGAAAAAATCATTTTTATTATATGTTAAAATAAAGCGTTGAAATTTTAATTATTTCTTGGTGATCACATCTATTGCAAAGGGATTTTCATTCTCTTCTTTGATTAACATCTGAATTTTCATTATGATTGGTGTAAAAATTATTCTATTTTAAAATGGATTGTGATTCTAAAATTTCCAATCAAGCTCCCACATAATTTTTTTTTTTTCAAATTGGTAAAATTCTAGGCAAATATGAGGTTTTAGCAGAAAAATTCTTAGCACATAATAGTCTTATAATTTTGGTTAGGGTTCCAGTAGTGAAAAGGATGAAACCCTTAAAAATAATGACAAGCAATTCCATATATCTTTTGAAACATGAGTATGGAAATTCAATTAGCACAAAGATTAATTAAAGGGATGCAAAACTTGAAAAGGAATTTAAAATTCATATATATTGTTTAAACAAAAGAAAAAAAATGCCTATTAATAAAAATAAATTTTTAATTATTTCTGAGAAATGAGAGTTTCAGTTTAAGAAACAATTTTAAGGAAAATAACCCAATAGTATTGTTGTCAATTAGGATTGCACCTATAGAAAGGTGAAATATCTAGCTATCCCATTGAAACATGGAAAATCTCTTGGGTGGTGGGTTATCCTAAAATGAGAGATGAATCCTCAAATCTAGTCAGTTCGTAAATAGTGATCACTTAAAAACTTAATTATATGTAGATACTAGTACATTTTCCCTTTTTTTAACCAAATTTTTTGATCAAAGGCCGTATTGGCCTATGATTTTTGTTTTTTTGTTTTTATGTCTAATTTGGTCAAAATTTTGACCAAATTAGGGTTTTCCAATTTGGTGAAAATTTTGACCAAATTAGGTTCATAATGAATAAAAAGAAATTTGTGATTTCATTATTTGCACTTGGTGTTGTTTGGCAACAGTTTGCATGGGAGCCATTTCAAATTAATGACAATGACTCAATTGACAATTTTGACTCATTTAATCTTGTATTGTGTGGATTCAACACTAGACATGTCTTTGCATTCAATATAGTTCTTAGTAGGTTATTTCAAAGTGCTAGAAAAACCATTATTTTTGTAGCATTGCTTAATGAGTACCATTTTTTAGTGATATCCCTTGTTAGGGTGTTGGATTTGTGAGAAGTTTTATAATAGTGTTCAAGATTGGAACATGGCATGTGAGAAATTTGTTGGCATTATCATAGTGGCTAAGTAGCTAGCTGTGGAAGTAGGCAACCAAGGGTATCGATTCCTGTTCAAATCAAGATCGAGAAAATCCATTGTTAGATTTGGGGATAGTAGGGCCATATAAATATTTGGTTCCAGGTGTCTATAGAAAAAATGAACCATATCGAGTATTTTTATTACCAACGGTCGAAGCTATTGATTCAATTAATTGAGAACAAGAACCAACACTAGGTTCATAAAAGTTGTTAGAATTTTCATAAAGGTGGATTTCATCTCATACAATTGTTTCTATACCTTCTATGCTCAAATTTGATTAGATTTTGATCTATCTAAAGGTTGACTTCAGGAGATATTTTTGATGGAAATAGTATTCTTTAGGTATGACTGGTCTAAAATGAGGGCTATTTTTTTTAAGATTTTGTTTTTTCTACATAGAAGTTAGCTCTAGCTTTCCCTTGCACATCTTTAAAAGTATTTTCCTCAACTTATTTCAAAAATGTTCTTAATGAAAGTATCATTATTTACCTTACTAATAAATGACAATTATACTAATTCAAATACTTCTCCTCCATCACCTTTGCCTCCTAAACCTCAAATTAAATTTCTTCTCTTCTTCCTTTAGACTTTGGTGATCCTATTCCTAATAATCCCCACAAGCTTAGTTGGTTGTTCATATTTCTCATTCATCATCTTAATCACCACTATACCTCCTTTCTCTTTGACTCATGGATCATTGGTATTCTCTAAGTTATTTCACTCTACCTATTAATATACTTTATTTTTTTATGGCTATCCATAGACAATTGTAGTATGTATAAATAAGAGTTTTTCAAAAAATTATTCTTGAAGATATTGATGCTAGGTAAATAAGTCCCCCCAAGATCATATTCTAAATTGAATGCTTTATAAATTACTTTAGTTAACAACTAGATAACAATGACTCACCTTCTACTACTAGTGCTTTAGCTCTAGTTACTTATCAAATTTGTTTTTCTCTTTGGATATGATGATTAAGGTTCTCTCTTGCTATATTAATTCCTAGCTTTACTCACCTTTTTAAGTGATATATTTGTATTTTTCAAAAGCACTTTTAATATTAATACCTATTTCATAAAAAAAAAAACAAGTGCATATACAAGAAAAGGTCAGCTAGCAACAACTATAGAATGAAAGTATGTAGAATATTTGAAAAACAATATAGAAAAAAATGTCAGAACATGTTTGAATTTGATGGGCATTGATATGCTATTTCCAATATTATGTTAAGGTTATGATTGGCCTAGACTTTGATTTTTTGTGAAGTTTGTATCATTTTAACACTTGATCATGCTTGATTCAAAACTTTTCTAATATTAAGCTCATCATGATTATATGAAGAATTTAGGTCAAGTAGTTAATGTTTTCATGACTCTAACTCTTATAATTCTAATTGTGAAGCTTCTTAACTTAAACTATGTTTGATATTCTTTTAATTGAAGAATAGTTGCTTCTTCCTCCATAGAATTACTCGTATGATCCCAAGAGCACTGTTCGCCATGGCCCAGATGAAAGTCAAAAAGACCTTTAGCTCATATTTCAATTGGACATGTGGGTTATATTTGTACCAGTTTTTCATGTGGAAGCATAAGAGGAATTCAATCACTACTAATTGGTAATACTTAGAATTATATCATATTTGTAATGATGCTATCAGTAGAGAGATGAATGAGAAGTATGGGAGAGTATTTGCATTATCTACTAAGCATTTATGGATACACACAAGAAATTATGTAAATGTTATAATTTGTAGAGTATCTTATTGCTTGGTTCTCATTTCAGCAATGAAAGGACTGTGGCATACTATGCTTATTTTAAAGGGTTGTGCTTATTTTTGAGGCTTTAAATGTTGTTGCTCTTTTTGTTATTATTACATTCTTTGAATAACTTAGCTAAGGTTTCAATTCAAGTACTTAGCTTAGATCAAAAGAAACGCTTGTTACTTGGAGTATGAGATACTTTATTCAATTTTACTTGTTGGCATGCTTTCCAATAAGGTTGGTTTAGAGCATCATGTCTTGTTTTCTTCTCATCATGTCTTATTATTTTATGGCAATTCTTATTTAGGATCTACATTTCAGAGTGAGAAGTATCCTTTATGCTATGTAACAAGCTCTGACACTCTTCAATCAAAGTAGTGCTGATCAATATCTTAGATTTTTTTTCCTGATACATAGCATACATGGACACCATACCTCTTTCTTCACTTCCTTGAATGTTCACTCTGAGGTTGCTAAAAATTTCTTGTAAAAGAGAGCTTGGGATCAAATACAACTACTTTGAGGTTGTTGAACAATTATGGAAAAAGAGAGCTTGGGATCAAATATAACTACTCTAAGAGCAAGCCAAAAAACCAATCTCGCTAATAGACAATAATCTCTTAGGCTCATCTTCTTGATAGAAATTTAGAAAGAACCAAATATAAATTTTCAAAAATTATTATAGATAAGATAATATGTTACTTTCTCTCTCTCTCCCCCCCCACACACACACATAAACACATTTTGTTCAACATATTTATAAGATTTTTTGGATCCTATTTTATAGGGAACAATTCTCCAACTATGAGTTTTTTTGATAACTCTTACTACAGTCCAAACTATAATTACTTACAATTATAGGATTTTCTAGATTTTTTTAATAGGGAAAAACTCTCCAAATATGTGTTGTTTTAACAGCTCTTATTAAAATCCAAACTATAATTACTTCCAAACTTAGCTTAACTATTTTCTATTCTATATAAAAAGACCTTCTATTCTATATTATTTTCTTACATTAATGCATAAATTAATATTAATATTGATGTAAAATCAATCAAATTTGAAACAAAAATCAGTACACTACATTGTCTCTTCCTTTATTGATTAGAAATTAGGCTAGGGCTTGCTAGAACTGGCTCCATTAGGTGCATAAAACTGATCTATTGGTTTGGTGACCCCCTAAAAATGAAGAATGAATTGTTCCATCCATAAAATCTGACCCACAATCTTCCCTTGCTGATTACTTGCTCAAACAACACATTCTAAAGCTAAATACATAGTCATATTTAGCACAGGGCATCAAGTTTGAAGTGGCTAATGGGCTTATCCTTTAAAAAGCATTTGAAGTCTCAAAATTCATCCTACCTACTTGCATTTCCCTAAAGGGCATCAATTCCCAATAGTGAAATTGCAACTTATGGCCATTTCTTGGCTTCAAACCCTTGAAATGAGGTTTTCAAACCTGCAGTTAAAAAATTTGCTATAACTAACTTGAAACTCTATCAAATTTAACAAAATAAATTGCAAATGAAAGTTAACACAACATCCAACTTCACATGTGCATCATATATCTATACCAATCCGTATAGAGAATACAAAACAAATTTTACATGGATCGACATAGAAATAAACAATACTTTATTCATATTAGAAAACTTTGACTCTCACTCCACACCTTAGAAATCCTTTTATAGAAACAAGGATTACAACAAGCTTTAGATAAGAGGAAACATGTTCAAAATCAAGATACAACAACCTTTACATATGAGACAAAATAGTTAACAAAATAATGTTGGAAATAGCCAAAATTTGAACAGTTGTTAGTATGGATGTTCAAGTTCAACTTTGTAATTTGTAATGATGGCACACCCATAGCACATGAACCGCAAAGATAAGGTGTCTCTATCAAATTGTTATCCTCCATCTTGAAGTTACTTGACTTTTCCTTTCTCATTCAATCACTATCTCTAGATGGAATCACCTTTATGTCAACTATGTTAGGAAATAGATAATATTGGGGGGCGGGGGGGTGAATCAATATTCTATAATTTTTTTCCCACAATTGAATATTTTAAATTACTTTAAAAATTGCATATGAAAGTAAACCAACAATGATAAATGATAAATATAACCATATGCATAGAGAACTCACAACACCATTATTTATTAACTAGGGAAATCTCGGTCAAGGGAAAACCCCAATGGGGATGATGCCGACTAGATGATTCACTAAACAATAGGATCCTATTAAGGATATTGACCCTATTAGGATTCTATGAAGTACATATAATGTCTCAATTCCTTGTTAGAATTCTCAACCCTATTAGGAGTTTCTACAACCCTGTTAGGAGTTGGTAGAACAATTACAATGTATGCAAGAAGAGCCCACTACCCTAACATGCAATTATAAAATTCAATTCCTTCACAAGATAGTATACATACAATACTTGCTTTTATCTTACATCAGTTTTCACATCAGTAAGGCTCATAGATACTTCTCACAATAGTTCACATGTCACATTTAATCACACAACTTCCCCAATATCTATGCAAGATAAGATCTTTACTAGTTATACCTTTTACAATCACAAAAATCTGCACTGTCGATCTTCATGTCTTCAAATTGACATAATATAAAATAAATTATGGAATAATATGCACATATTCAGCTCAACATAACTTAGTAATTATTTTGTAACCAAAATAATTCTTAAAGCCATACAACTCTATTTGCTGTCATCCTCTATTCTGCACTGATAAATGCTCACACTATTAATCTTAGTATAACTTGTTTCCTACTATTTGTACACATGTGCACTAGAATGCATCATCAATATAGTGTCACAAAACTTTCCTCAATTGTACATATGCTAACTCTCTATGCATCATCCATACTCTTAAGATATGTACTCTGTGCTGCTGCAAACTATCTAATACTTGGACAATTTTCTATCTCTAAATACATAAATGAAATGCTGAATTTATGTTGCCATAAATGAGAATTATCATGACATCTAACTAATCATATTTTCAAAAATCTCCCTCTTTATAATTGATGGTAACATTTGGGAAAATTGGTTAAGTCCCAAAATGATGTCATAGATAACAAAAATAAAATAAAAATAACTATACAAAAATCACCTTCAAAACATAGCAATTTTATTCATGTTTTGATGGATCATTTTATTCCTTATTACTCCTTTACTTTGATACATTCATAGGATCCCCTTACATATATGTTTACATCTATATAAATTTTCCTCTACATAATACCCCCTTTTACATCAATAACAAAGATGCCAAAACTATATCACAAAAACTTGTTGCTTGCTACTGATTAGCTCATCATTCTGGATATGCAATCTGCAAAATCAATCTTCAGTTTGTCAAAGTCTTTCTTCCAATTTCCTTTGACTATATCTGATATACTAATGAGTACACAAAGTGCCTAAGATACCACTTCAACTGTGCTTAGTTTAGTATAGGAAAATTTGTCATAGGAATTCTTTGTTAAAAGACATTCCTCCAAGTGCCTCTACAAAATTACAACTTTAGGTGCTATATATTCTCTCAGAATAGAGAATATTCTTATTACCTTCTCCTTGTCACATTCAATGCTTCTAATAGCATTTTAGATCTTCTCAATGTTATTCTTAGAATCTTCAATTCTATTCTCAGGTTGCTGTAATCTTGTAGTGAGTGTCTGAAGCTCACTCATATGACCTTTGATCTTTGCATCAAAAATTGATAGGTAAGTGTAAGACATTGTGCACTATCCATACAACTTCTTACTTTTAGCAACACATTTTCTCAATTGCTTGATGTTTCCATTAAGTTCCTTCAAACTTGTGCATATTGGTGTATACTGTATTAAATAGGGTTGCTTCATCATTTATCTACACTTGCATTGCTGCTATTTTAGCCAAAGTTGCAAATTCCCCATCAAAGGTCTTCACCAACTCTTTTTCCTTGGCCTACAAGTCTAGATTTTCTACAGTTGTGGAAACTATCTTCTACATGCAATCTAATACTTCAACATGAGACTTCTCCAAAGACTTAATAGTTTTATTCTTCTCAAATAACTTGATCAAAATGCCCATTAGTTCTTTTTGATCTTCATCATTAGATGAAATAGATGTTGTTGCTGATGTTCTAGCTACTAATACTACTTAAAAGTACATTAGTCTTTATCTTCTATTCCTTTTCTCTCTTGTTTTCCTTAGCCTCTTTCTTCACATCTTCTTCTTTCTTCTTCCTTTCTTCTTCTTCTTCTGCTTTCTTTCTATTTTTCTCTTCTTTACCTCTACTTGTTGTTCCCTATTTTCTTGTTTTTCCTTCTTCTTTTTCTCTTCTTTCTCATCATTAGAACTGGAATAATCAGTGATATTGCTAATATTGCCAACAATATTTTCTCCATACCCTGCAAATGGGTTCTCCTTAGTGTTCATAGTTATGTGTGTACTATCCACTTGCATGGATTCAGTACCCATAACAATATGAGGTGGTAATAGAGCTTGTTGTGTTTCCTTTACTTCTTCCTCTTCCCTAGAAGGTGTATGGACTTATACATACACTAGACTATCATCTTTAGCTTGTGCACTCTCCTTAGGCACCAAGGACATGTACTTTACTATTGCCTCTTCTGTTGCTTTCCTAACCTCTTCATAATTGCCTCCCATTAGAAGAATTGGTCTTCTTTTTTTCCTCAACAAGGGCTCAATACCCTTCAACATTTTTTTAGATTCTTCTTTTGATCCAGCATCACATAACATGTTTATGAATGTGATCCTCATGTTCAAATCTTCTTCTAGTACTCTTCTCTTCCTATTAATCAACCTATTGTATAGGTCTTCAGAAATTTTATTCTAAATATTATCAAATCTCTTATTTCTTAGAATCATGTTTCTTATTATGGAATTCTCTAATTGCCTCCTATCCACACTACTATACATGCTATAAAATTTATTTAACTATACAAAATTGTCATTGTTTATAATCTGCATGTTCAGACTCTCTACCTTTGGTTTCCATACCTTTTTTCTTGTAGCTATCTTACCTTCCTGCACATCTTGTTCAATAGTTCTATCTTTAGTATCATCTTCTAAGCTTTCAAAACTGCTCACTTGCATGGTTTTTATTCTCTTTCTTAGTCTGTTGGTGGTATGTTTGACCCTTTTCTTTGCAGGTTCTTGTTTAACCTTTACCAGTCTTCTTGACTTCCTCTACATAGAAGGTAATACTACCTCTGGCTGCCTTCTTGATTGTTCATATCTAGCACTTACTAATTGCATTTGTGCAACTATTGCATATAGTGCAATAGGAGCTTGTGCACATGGTTGTGACATTGTTACTTCTCTGAGGGTCCTACAACTGTAATAGGTGTTGCTACTAACAATTCAAACTTCCCATTGGCTTTCATTTCCAGCATAATTCCCTTTAGCTCATTAAATTCCTACCTTGACATACCAGATTCCTTGAGGATGGAATCTATCTCTTTTTCTACTTTATTCTTGCTCTCTTTGCTATGGAGCTAAAATTCTACTATCCTTAACCCTTTATCATATGTTCCCTATCTAGGACATTCTATGTCCTACTCATACTAATGTATAATCTATGCATACCCTTCTATCAATTCAATGCTCATCTCATAGCCCATAGGCTCAATGCACTTTACTCTAGGTATCACTTCTTCCATGTAGGTGTTGGCAGTCTCCACTATAAAGCACATATCATCCTTATATTTTTCCACCATAGCGGGAGGTATCCTATACCTTAGTTTCATCATAGACTAAAAGTTCTTCATCATTCTATCAATATCAATATCTCTAAGATTCCCAGGTTTGGATCTATAGCATTAAGTTATCATCTTCATTGCACACTCACTACTATCCCAATTAATTACTCCTGGAAACTTTCTTGTAAAATAGAAGAACAAATGAGTGAATAGGGACTCAAATCCAAACACTACACTCTTTGTTTTCTTTATCTTTGCAATACTATCCAATAGTTGCAATCTAATAATGTTGCAAAAATTCACTTTCCTCCTTTCAACAACCATACATATGCTGCATGAAGAATTCTAGCTGGTACAAAGTTAACCCTTGATCCATGGTTCAACTTGTACCCTAAGATCTTATTCAATAATTTGATTCCTTTATCCCAAATAGGATAAACCTTCATATTCCTTCTGTCAAACGTGGTTTTTAGGTTTATCTGCACCATATTCTTGACATTTCTTTCATTGACAGGATTACAACTCTCATTTCTTAATCCCATGACCTTGTGAATTAGGTCATTGTCAATAACAATTTGCACATCACCCAAGCAAAACATATCATCATATATTTTGTTCAAGATAATTTGGGTCCACTCATGATTATTGAATTTCATGTAGAACATATACTTCACAAAATTCAAATCTTCAATGTGCCCATACTCAGACTTTAGGGATAAGTCATTATTACACATCTTTCCTAAACATTTTTGAATCTCCTCATCTCCTGTGCTCTCAATTTTTCAATATATATAACTCCTTATATCTTCTATGTGTAACACATTTTCTAGAATTTGTGAAAATGCACCTATAGGATCATCTAATAAAGAAACAAATGGGTGTTTCTTAAACTTATACCTTGGTTTTCCACTAAGATTGTGCACTCTTTGACTAGTCATTTCTCAATAACTATAAATACTACAATAAATTGGATTTAATACTCTATAAAATACCTCAAATTCATGATTTTAGGGCTCTTACAACTTTTGGCTTCACATACTTTATTGTGTACTACAATTGCTGTCAAATCACTCAAGACACTTCACATGAACAAGTGGTACACTAAATATTGCTTGCAATCCTTAAATCATTTCAAATCACATTGTGCATTAAATGTGTATCTACCAAAAACTTAGAATACTATCTTTGTCTACTAGTGACCTAGTTCTTACAATTCCTACATACTACGATCACATCAACACTTGTGCACTAAACCAAAGCTTCCCTTCCATGTCTTTTACCTTCTATTAACTATGCAATCTCTAACTCACTCTCTAAAATTAATTTTGACCATTGATGCTCTATTGCTTTTGTAATAGCTTAATTCAGATAGGTTTAGCCACAAACAATCTATGACTTCAACCTTCCATCAGGTGCATCAAAGAATTTCTCTTCCAATACTATATGTGAACTCTTTGGATTACAAGCCTTCAAAAATGCTTCTTTAAATTCCTCAACATGTTCTTTGACTTATTTCTGACTTCTCTTACCTCCATTTTCATTCCTTCTATCATTATTGTTGTTCTTTTTGTGATTAGAGTTCCTGTTAAAGTTCCCTCTATCCATTCTATAGGATCTTGTTATGTGTACAAATTTATTGCATAACTAGCATATAGGTACATTTCTCCTCTGATTGTTTTCATTCTGATTTTCAAGTGCTCTACAATTTCTTGCAATGTGTCTAGGATTGTTACATTTGTGTTGGTAAATAGATTTATTCTTTTTTATTTGACTCTTGAATACCTGAAGTTTTGAACAATATCTGGTTACAATAGTTGAAAAGCCATATGTAGATGTATGAGTTTTTCTCTGAATTAATAGGTACAACTCCCTATGATAGATTTTCAATGAATTATGTTTATTCCTATCATCTAATTGGGGGCGTATTCTTAACCTAAGAACAGTAGAGGTATAACCAAGCTAGACTTAGACAAGATCTAACTCAGGTGAACAGAAAGTTTTTTAATAATCTATTTGGTTTTATGCATCCACACATCTGATGAATTCACAACTTAAACCTATACTTTAACTGCTAAATTGATAACACTTAAAATTCCTCTCAGAATGAACAACAACAATACTTATCACATTCATTCATTGTATTACAAATAGGGGAAGTAAAACTCTGTTTCTTCCTCATTCTAATCCAAACCATAAGAGAAAGATACAAACTTAAACTAACACTAATTGGAATAGAAAATAGTCAATATAAAATACCCTCGATTGTCTTTGCAACAAGAAGTATTTCACACCAAAAATTTTGTTGACCCTCTATTCATCATTCAACTTCATACATATAGGGTTTAAGAGATGACCATTACAATAGAAACTTAATTGGTTCATCTTTTGAGAAGGACAAATGGCAAGATGCTAGTTTTTCATATTACAAAATTTACAAAATTGATAGAATTTGGAAAATAAAGTGAAAAGAAGCATCATTTGAATCACTTGGACTTCTTCCCCTTTTCAGCTTTCACCCTATATGCCTTGGCGTCAACTATAACTGGATCTAGTTCCTCATGACTAGGCACATGTACATTAGTGAATCTCAAGAGCCAACTTGAATGCTCTTGAGCCAGTTCCTTCACAACATTTAGCTAATTTAGTAATTCTTCCATAGCCACGACACACATCCACCAAGTGTTTGGAACTCTACCACTCTATTTTGACTACTTGAAGTCATTCCAGATAGATTACTCAAGTATGCAGAGAAGTTGTTCTTCATTACTTCTACTCCAATAATAGCTTTCCCTTACCTACTAGTTTGTGAATCAATTTGTAATCCTCACATGAGTTTGAATGCTTTGTCTTGGGTCTTCTTCATTTTTTCTCCAATTTCTTTGAGTCCTTTAGCTTCTTGAATCATCTCTAGCTTAAATTGCATACTTTGAAGCCATTCAAATAGAGGCTCAATCCCTTTCTTCAAAATCTTTGCTTCAACCACCTCTTTTGCCTTCATTTGGATGATCATTTCTAGGAGGGAAATGTAGTCATCACACCTTTCCTTCTCTGCAGCCAAAGTGTTGCAATTGGATATGATATTATCTTTCTCAGTTTCCAATCGAAGGATAACATTTCCAATTTGATCAATCAGAGCAATTCAATCTGAACTGAGTTTCTTAATCCATTACTTTCCAACCTGGCCAAAATGCCTATCTTTCTGGAGCTGTGAGATAAAAGCCTGTACTTCTTCTGTGGTAGGATTTCAAATAGTAGGTACACTAGTGATGGTTGCTAATGGAACAACTAGTTGCTTGATAAACCTATTCAATTTTTCTTTCTCGACCTTCATCTTAATTTTTGACAATTTTAGGCTTTCCAATTGTTCTTCTATCACCTCATTACTTGATCTCCATAAGCCCACTTTTGTATCATGTCTAGCTTCTCCAAGATTAATTGAGTGTAGAGTGAAGTCATTAGGTGACATATTTTCAATTCTTCCTACTTTATTTGGCTTCACTATCTCCATGGTCAAGTGCCCTATTTCTACATCTTGTCCAAGTATCGATAGGGTCTTCTGCTTCTTAGCTTTCACCATTGTAGTCTTGAGTGAACCGCTTGAGACACAATGTCCTTCATAGGTACACTCTCACCTTTTCTTTTCTTCTTCCTTTCTAAGGTGTCTTCTAACCAAGACTCTATACCAATCACCTTAGAAGCTGTCCCAAGTGACTCTATGCTAAACATCTTCTTCTTTACTGGAGTTACTACTACTATAGTTGCAAAGAAAGAATTCTTTGGATCTTGAAAAAGAAGCCTAGATGAACTCAGGGCTTTCTCTTCCTCTTGAGTTTTCTTCATAGCTTCATCAAATTTACTGGACTCGTTGCTACTACTCTTTTCATCCCCAATCTCTACTATCTGAATAGGGGAACTAGTTAACTTCAAAAGAGGAGTACTTGCAGATGGAATAGGGCTATGATGAGGAGATGGAATTGGAGTAACGTGAGGAGATGGAGTTGGAGTAGTAACACCATTCTTTGACTCTTCCATCTTCTGTTCTTTGGTACTAGCTTGAGCTCCAATAACTAGTAGAGGACTGCCCTGGCAAGTTGGAGTTATTGAAATGTTCTTCTTTGGGGTTGATCACCTCCTCCTATAGATTGAGTAGGTCCTTGAGTAGCTATAGTTGTAACACTAGGTGTGGCACTCTAAGAAGAAGTAGGAGTAGCAGCGATTGGAGAACCTTGAGTAGTCTTACTCTTACTCTAGCTCTTTTTTGCAGTCCACTCAACCCATTTCCCAATCCTCTTGATGATCCAAGCCATCATAACATCAAAATCTTCTTCTTTATCCACATAACAGTCAAAATTGATAGGAGTATTCCTTAGTTTAGTCAAATATGTATTACTATACATATTTTTCCCATCATCTTCTAGCCCTTCCACATCCAAGTTAATGCCATATGTCTTTACTTGATCCATTGTAAATCTAGCAAAATCCCAATCTCGGCTCTTTAACTCATCTTTACAATCTGCCCAATAATCCTCCATAGTAGTAACATGCTTGATTACACTTCCAATTTGAAGCACATCTCTGGCATACCCATTTGGGTCAAACATAGGTCTCACCACTTCATACTCCTCTAACTTATACTTGTTCTCAAATGCCTTAAGCATATTTTTAGCATCTGATCGAGACTCAAAATTGTAGTCTCCAACTTTCATGGGGAATTCATACCCCTTCTTTCTCAAACTGGCACTTAGCATGTTCACTTGAATTGCTTGTCTCACAATCTCAATGAGCATGATCATGTCATTCGGGTATTTGGGCAGCTTTAGGGGAAATCCATCGAAAGATGCAAGAGATAAATATGAAAAGGATGAAAATTGAATGAAATAGCTACCAAAATGACTAATGGCCAACATTTCTTTTGGGCTGAATCTCCTCTCTAGGCATCCTTGGAGTTTCCTACAAATCCTCATTGTAAATGCATCATTAACTTTGATATACTTCGCATAACTATTTTGTGACTACAAGCATGGGTAAAACTCATAACTCTTTACATCATCTAGAAAGTTCTCTATTCTAGGAAGGCCTTTCCATAATTGTAGGGAAGCTAACATATATATTAAGAAAGAAGACATGTAAAATGAATTGTAGGACTTTATTGTACTAAGGGCTCTAGATAGATGCTCACTTACCTCATACACACAGTCAATATACTGTGTATCTGAGAAAATTATTTGTACTAAAAAGAAATAATGATCTACAAAATTAAGTGCTTCTACCTCACCTTTCAATCGATGCAAAAGGACCAAAATGTCCATGATCTCGAGCTTGAGATCAGTGCCAAAAAGGGTTTTAGGAACCTTACTTTTAGCTCCTCTTGGTTTCTGAAACCAAGATCTCATAATCTCTTTCTGCCATACCATTTTCTTTAGAGAGAATTTTGACATAGCTCCTCCTACTATCATTTCAAAGAATTCTTCTCGCTTTGGAATCTGGAGATAATTGACTACTACTTGCCTATCAATTGAGATTAATACCATTTGATTAGGTAGTAAGATTTTCTTAGTATCCAGGTTGTAGTGATTGTTACATTCAAAGATTAGCTCTAGGGCTTGTACTGCTACTGGAAATCTGATTGCTTCTACTAATCCACTTCCTCAAAGTTTCTCTGTTATGGGATGGATTAGTTCCATCCTCAACCTTCTTTGGAAACCTTGCATGTCAAAGAAATAGAATGAAGTGTCTGTGATATTCTGCCATGTAGACTTGATTCCACCTAGTCCATCAAAATCGATGAATCTTGCTACTATTTTTTCTAATATAGAGGTAAACTAAAATTCAACAATTGCAAATGGTGCAAGGAGTGAACCTTGTAACTTTGAAAGTTTTTGAAAGCACTATTCAATACAACAACATAACAGTTCAAAAGAGAAACTAGTAATTTGAAAATTTGTTATGTTCATCTTTATATAAGAACCCTTAATCTGTCTATTGATTTTCATGATCTGTGCCACACGAGCGAATTTAAGGATAAATCCATTGAATTAGTAAATGTGAGGGTTCTGATTGATTTTTCCCTATCATTTCAATATTTCTATTGGCCCAGCAATAACTTTCTTTAATAACAGACTTACTTTCCTATTTTTACCTAGTTTCGAAGAAATAGAAATAGAGTAATCCTTGGAAGAAAACCTGCCTGGCTGAATTTTGTTTAAAATACTGTGACATATGTAACAAATTTTCTTCCATTAATTTCTCAAAACACCTCATGATCAATTTTCCAAATAACCATGCTTGCAAGAGTGACTTTTGATTAGGTGCAAAAAATTGCTTTTGAGGGTAGAAACCCCACAGAGGAGAAGGCAATCTTTGCTTTTCCACCTTTGTCTTTGTTTTGCCTCGTATGCTCAAATCACTTGACTTCAATCATTCAAAAAATATGAAAGTGACTTTGAAAGTGAAAAATGGGACCCATTGACTTACTTTACCTTTTCGCAAATGCCTTTTCGAAAAACTAACTTCTTGGTTCGAGGTCCATCGAGGAGAAGTTGTTTCAGAGTTTTTTACCGAATCTTATTCTGATCATCTTAGAGAATTTTGAATGATTCCCATGGAAAAAATATGGAAATACTTGAATGATCAATCCATAATATAATCCTACTCTCCTTCTTCAAGCTCACAAATTGTACTCATAAATCTCTGTAGAGTTTCATGTTCAGGGTGCAAAAACCTACCAAGGAGAAGACAAAACTAGATTTTTTGCAAGTTCAAGTTTCTTTATGCCTCGATCAAAATGAGCTATGAGTAAGTTCATCTGAGATAACATGATCCAAGAATCTCCATCGAGCAAGGTTCTAAGATACACACAAGACTCATGATGATAAGGAAACCCACCTGGTTATGTAATGCGAAAGAAGGGAGAAGATGGAAACCCGATGGAGATACTTATCACTTAAGGAGAAAATGACTCGACTAGACTAAACATGATACAAGTTAAATTTTCATTTCTGCAAGATGGGCACAGGATGAAAAGTGGGGCAACAATTTGTAAGAAATAAAAATATTTTTCTCACAATTAGGTTTCTCTCCATCTTTAGATCTTCTCTAAAATCTACTTCTTCCATTACCTATAAGGTTAATATTTCTAAACATTCTACTATTCTTATTATCATCAATAAACTTAGGTTTCTTACATTCTACTGCCTTATGTCCATAACCATGACAAGTATAACAATAGAAATTAGTAATATGTTTAAAAGACTTACCTATGCAATCTTTCTTCATATTTCCAACTTCATTACATATGTAGCATCTACCTCTAAATTCAATTCTTGCCTCTATAGATAAATCATCTTGCTTAGGTTCTTCAACTTGCTCTGTTGTTCTAGGTTCATCAAATTTCTTTGTCAATTTAATTCTTTCAACTTCATTAGACCACTTGAACTTTTCTTTAATGATTTCTATTATAGAATCTAGTTCTATCCTAATCTCATCTTTCTTTGCTAACTTCTATCCAAGAAGACATCCAAGGCCGGTCTTGTCATAAGAAGGTCTTTGATTAAATATTTGTTCATCAATTTTCTCAGAACTTGTGTAAAGTTTCTCTAACTACTATTTTGCTTGTATCAACTCTCCTTTTACAAATATGTTGCATTTTTCTAAATCTACAAGCTCTATCTTACTAAAATCTAATTCAGATGTCACTTGATTCAATTAGGATCTAAGGTTTGCATTCTTATATTGTAGATCAGGTTCACTCTTATTGCCATTAATCTTAAGACTCAACTTTAGCTCAATAATTTTCAACTCATTTTTCAAGATCTTATTCTCTTTCTTGAGATTTTTTGTATCATCATTATCAATGATTTTTGTAAAAGGTTCTTTTCCAGATTTAAGATCATCAATTTCATCTTTTAGTTTGCAAATGTAAACTTTTGCATCTTTATATATACCTTTCAAGTTATCTCTTTCTTCAGTAAGAAGGTCAATCTATTCAAGGGCTTATTCAATATTCTTCTTCAACACTAGGATCTTACTTAAGTTGTTAAGCCTCTTCAAAGTAACTACACTCTGATACCAATTGTTGGAAATAGATAATACTAAGAGGAGGGGGTGAATCATTATTCTACAAATTTTTTCCCATAACTGAATATTGTTAATTACTTTAAAACCTACATATGAATGTAAACCAACAATGTTGAATAATAAATATAACCATACACATAGAGAACTCATAACACCATTATTTATTAACTAGGAAAACCCTAGCCAAGGGAAAACCCCAGTGGGGATGATACCCACTAGATGATTCACTAAACAATAGGATCTTTTTAACAATATTGACCCTATTAGGAGTCTATGAAGTGCATATAGTGTTTCAAGTCCTTGTTAGAAGCCTCAACCCTATTAGGAGTTGGTAGAAAAATTACAAGGTATGCAAGAAAAGCCCACCGGTGCTAACATGAAATTATAAAATTCAATTCCTTCACAAGATAAGTATACATACAATACTTGGTTTTCTACTATAACTCACACTTGCTCTGATATTGCATTAGTGTTTGCATCATGTAAGGCTTGTAGATGGTTCTCACAATAGTTCACATGTCACATCTAATCATGCAACTTCCCCAATATTTGCACAAGATAAGATTTTTACTTATACCTTGCACTATCACAAAACTTTGTACTGTCAGCCTTCATGTCTTCACACGCTTGACATAATATAAAATAAATTATGGAATAGTATCCACATAGTTAGCTCAACATAACTTAGTAATTATTTTGTAACCAAATAATTCTTAAAGCTATACAACTCTATTTGTTGCCACGCTCTGTTTTGCCCTATTAAATGCTGACACTATTAATCTTAGTATAACTTGCATCGTACTATCTGTACACACATGTGCATTGGTAAAAATCATCATGATAGTGTCACAAACCTTTCCTCAATTTCTCATAAGATAAATCTCTATGCATCATCTACACTCTTAAGATCTGTACTCTGTACTATTGCAAATTGTTTAATACTTGGACAATTTTCTATCTCTAAATGCATAAATGAAATGTTGAATGCATGTTCTCATAAATGAAAATCATCAAGATATCTAACTAACCATATTGTCAAAAAATTATCACCTCCTATATAGTAATATTTGATTCCTCGTCTAGCCAGGTGGCTGCCCTAACTATATTCAATTCATTTTTTGAATTTATTCCATTTTTCATCACTTAAAGCTCTAATCTCTGCAACTATTTTGTTCATATCCATGTCAAGATTACATAGAAAATCAACAATATCAAAAATTGTTGCTACGTTAGTTTCTCCATTTTTGTAGGCAATAAACCTCTCATGCTTCCAAATATTATCAAAAGAATTTGCCCACTCTTGCCATTCCCTTGACACTAGGCATACCATTGACAATGGTCTTTATTTTATTACTTATTATCTACAACTTATTTACCATTTTGGTTGTGGAAATAATGGTTTCCTTGGGAAACTCCTATGGAAAAATTGGGACTAATATGTCAAAGAATGAAATGTAAGGACCCCACTTAGTGAATAGGGGAGAAAGAATAGACAATGCTTTTGTACACTGGTACTCTACTCCCTACAGTATGATGTAGTTGCTACAAATACCCTGAGAAGATCATTTGAGAAAAAATATTTTGTGTGAGAGCATGCTCTCCATTATTCTAATTTCTATTTCTTTTCCATCTTCTAGGTCATCCACCTCTATCTATTGGTCCATACCCATATTTGTTGTATCAGCATCAGTTTGGGTCTCTTGATCCTTAACCTCTGCAATAGTTCTAGTTACACTCCTTAGAGTCCTTTCCCCACTCTCTACTCTAGTACAAATGTCTTCTTTAGTTGTTATTTTTTTTCTAGTTTCAATGGATATGTTGTATGTTTGATACAATTTTTCTTCAAGCATATTCATTTTTCTCTTCCCCGTTAGTGAAGTAGGGTTCATCAGGTTATGAATCTGGTCACTTGATGTTTTTGTGAAATTTTATAATATCACATTGCCTTGGGGAGAATCTCTTACTTCCATTAGAGTTATCTTATCAGATTTAGGAGCCATGCTCCACACTGTTATTGTCTTGGAGCTAATATTGAATCCAAAGCCCTACAACTCTCTTGTAATATTTGTCTCTTCAAATGGGATAGATTTACTCTACCTTCTTATTTGGTCCAACATAAAGGATGAGTTGAGCTCCCATCATGGGAAAAGTAACATCCCACTTCTCTACACTAGCTCCCTAGGCTCATCCATAGTGGGAGTTTTATTTTTTGGGTCACATTCTTGTAGTTTGTGCACCAGTTTAACTATTTTTTTGGTAAGTCTCCTAGCTGCAGTTGGAGAGTTAGTTCATTTTATTTAATCTTGAACAAGAATGATTTGAACTACTTTGAATTTATGAAGTCATCATCCTTCATAAATTATTGAGCTGGGATTATCCTTTCATCCAACATCCTTGTTTGAAGCTCAAGTTTATTATGGATTTGTTTATTCTGGTCAACTTTCCTTATTAGGAAGTTATGCCTTATGTCATTAAAATATTTTATTCCTCTTGGTAGGATTTTCAATTTCTTTTCCATTACCTTATCTAGGATCTTTATTATATTTTTCTTCTTCCTACCACCTTGGGTCCATGATGAACTTTTTGGGTGATCATCTTCAACATCAATCTCTATTACATCATCATGTTTTCAAGATTTGGGCACTCCTCTATCTCTTATTTCAGGAGGGGCTTGAGACATTATGGCATCAAAATTGTCTTGGAATTTATCATACCTATCCAAGTACTTCTCCTCATAGTAGAAGCCTTTAAAAGAGGGATAATCTCTTTTCATAACCTCTTCTACCCTTACAATTTCTCTCCACTTTAAGGTCCTTTCTCTATAGTCCTCTGTCTCTAGGTAGTTCATAACTGCATCCTCTTCTCAATAGGGTTTGCTACTCAGTAGAGTGTACTTCCTCATCTACTTCAACATATTCCTAACAAGATCATTAGGATCATAGGTCCTAGTAGGAGTAGTAGGCAATAAGAATTCAGTCATGAATCCATCTATTTCCTTAGTTGCATCTTTGTCTATGAAAAAATCTTCTATTTTGACATTTCTAGGAACAAAGGACCCCTTTTATATTGCAGTCCCAAAGTATTCCTAGTTCATCATTACTATTTGCCAAAAAAGAAAACTATTGTCCCCATTATCTCTAGAATGTACCTAGGAGAAACATGAGGGGGTTGGGGGCATCCATAAACCCTTATTAAATAAAAATTTTCAAAAAAGAAAAGGCTCGCCCAATCATGGACTAACCTCCTATCCCCATTAGGGCATATAGAGGGTTTGATTAGCATCCAAACCCCCCTAGGAACCCTCTCTTTTATATTAGCTAGCATATTGGAAATTGGAAAAACAAAATCATTATAGAAAGAAACAAAATTGAAGTAAGGGTAAAACCTTTTCCATAACCTAGTCCATAGCTACACCAACAATTTCTCTCCATTCTCCTTTGTCCCTTCAATAACATCAAGACTAATGCAACCTATATTTTTGTAGAGGATAATGTGCATCAACAATGAGTAGTGGTGGAATTTGAAATTACTCCTCTCTCCCTTCTAAGAAATGGTAATCTCATTGTGCATAACATTTATAATGTGGGTCACAAAGTCATTCCCTACATTATGGTGCACATCTTGAATGTCTAGGGCCATGATATAAATGTTTCTGGGAGCATTCATAATACTATCTAGTCCAATCACCTTTTCTACTCCAAACACAGTATACTAGAAGTATTTGCTGAAAAATTCTAGAGGCATGAAGTCTCCTACCTTCTTTGGAAGCTCACCTTTTTATTTTTTGGACTTAGGGACCTATCTTTGCATAACCCTTCCAGTGATGAAATTTCCTTTGATTCTTGAATTTCTCATTCATCTTCTCTAGTTCAATGGGCTTTGTCATTAGTCCTCCAAGGTCAAAAACTTCAATTATTTTATTATTAAAGTCTTATGTTGTGACCATGTGAACACTACATTATTATTCTATTGTTGATCATTGGTATTCTTGGCTTTTGACTTTGTTCTTGCTACTATGGGTCTCTAAACTTGGTTTGGATCAAAATTCACTACTATAACAACTTCATCTTCATTAAAATTCATTAGAGTAGCATCAGAGTTACCTTGTTGCTACATTTGATAATGATGAAACTCTCTTTGAACAACTATTGTTTGTCCTTTGAGAACATCTTACTTTCTTGCTTCAAGTGCATGTGGAAAATCAAGCCAAAAATGACCAACATTACAAGTATTACACCACTCCTCATCAAGTCCATAGTTTTTTTGAGGAACAACTACCAACTCTTTAGAAGTACTTAGAGTTGCATTATTATAAGTTTTACCAGCTCTATGACTATAGTTTCTTTTGCATCCTTGAGCTTGCCTTGGCTAGTTTGATCCTAAAGCTTGATTTCATTGCTTATTCTGTTGATAAGGAAATTGAGGAAGCCTATTGTATTGGCCTTGTTGCCTCTTCAAGTTCATTATCTCATTTCCATAGCTTCATGAAATTCGTGTCATACTATTACTTTTCTCCATTAACTCTATTTTTTCCCCTTTTTTAGCTCTTTAATAGGAGTTTTAGCAGTGTGTTCCTCTATTGCAACTTCCATGTTAAATTCTAGTAATGTTTGAATAGGTAGAACAATAACCAATGGTGGTACACCATTTGGTGCAAATGGTTATATTTTTGTAAAATAAGGCATTGGATAAATAGAGAAGTCATTCATTTCTACAATCTCATCATAGGATAAGAAGAAACCAAGGCTATTCTCAATAATCCTAAGAGTCTCTTCATCTCTATATTCAAATGGAAGGTTACATACCTTGATCAAAACTATAAATTCCTTGACCTTCTAAGATTTTGGATCAAAGTTAGGGGACCAATCCCTAATACAAACCCCCTTACCTTTAATCAAATAAGGAGCACTCTTCAAAATCTAGTCCTTATCCTCCTATTTTGAGAATTTAACCATAAAAAATCAATAGACATTGTGGTAATCTCAGTATCACTTCCCTAGTGGGTAAAAATCCATGTCTAGATTATCTTGAGTGACAGCCAAGGGCCTAGCCATTTCATAAAGATGGATTTTTTTCTAGAAAGGAAATCTTTCTAACCCATTGATGTTTCTCAATCAATAAGGAAGAGGAAGAAACCACATGAAAGTTTTTTATCTCATTGTTCTTTCCAGTAGAGGAATCAGGTTATTTTAGTTGCCAAAACTTGTGTTCAATCTTTTTAAAACTAAAATCCTTAACTATTGGATTTTGTTGAATGCCTTGAAATAGACTAGTCTTCTCCCTTCCCCTTCAATTCCTCTGGACATCTTGCACTAGAAATCTCACATGTAAACAACTATCATTCTAAGGGTGATCAAAATGTTTAGCCTTGGTATTAAAACCACTAAGGTTTCTCTTGGTGAAGGGCCATCAACCATCTGTTGAAATTTTCCCTTTACTACTTTTCTTACAGTTGAAACCACATATTCAAGCTTGATTATGACTCCCTAGTCTGGATAAAAAAAAAATCCCTAAATCCATTACCATGGCCTCTTGCAAAGGACCCCTAAGTTGCCTAAGAATTTAGGCATTGACTTGATGAGAATCATTACTAGTTTAGAGCCATTTCCATCTCTATTTAGATATTATTAATGTAAGAATTTTCCTTAGGGAAAAATTCACCCAAGAAATAAGAACTCAAACACAAGCACAACTATAGACCAGAAAGAGAGCGTATAATCAGAATGATGATATATTCATTCAATATGTGTTAAGAGTACACTAGGAGTGCCTATATATAAAGGCCTCATAGATACAACTAGAATGCCTTAGAATCAACTACATGATAAGTCATAAAACCAGGTACATGTCCACCAGATATGGGTTATCCTCCATTAAGCACGGAAGTAAGTGTGATGATGAAAGGATAAGCCTACAAGGGCGTAACATGAAAATCAATGTTGTAGACAATATGTGCTAAAAAGGGAGTGTGAATAACTGTGTTGTCTACATGAAAACTTAGTGAATGATGCAAACTCCAGTGTTGTAGACACCATGTGCTAAAATAGAGTTTTGTACTTCTGTGTTGTCAACATGAAAACTCAAAAAGGTGCAAAAAATCCTAAGTGTCTCAAAAAATAAAATAATAAAATAATACAAAATAATAAATCGACTTAAGTAAACTTAAGTAAGTGTAAATAGTAAATATGTATTTACACCAACACCTCCCCTCAAGTGAAACTTAGGGGAATTCCCTTAAGCTTACAAAAACTAGGATAAAATATAAGATGGGTCCCAACTTCTAGGTCATGTTAGGTACCCATGTACATAATGAAATGAAATCTGTCATAAAGTGGAGAAAGAGGGAAAACCTCATGGGAACAACCCTCCCCCAAAAAGAGAGATGAAAAGGGATGCATGGATGGATGGAGTAATCAAGACCCCCCCATTACAACATACATCTAGTATATACATAAGTGAATAATGAGAAGAACAAGACCTCATAAGAGGAAAAAGTCCCCCTCCCATAAGAAAAAAGAGGAAGATAGACAAGGTAGTCCTCCCCCCAAATGAAGTATGAATGTCAGTGAAAGCTTCTCCAAGGAAGAAGTTGGTCTAAGAGTGCAAAATTGTGTTCCTCCCCTTAGGAAGAAACAATGGTAAAGGTACAATCCTGAAGCTGTATGGTGGCCCTGAAACTTGCTCAAGTATCCCTATGTTGATGCTAATGTTTTCCCCTTCCAATTGTGCTGAAAAGAAGAAATGTAGATCTGGCAAGGATGTTTGTTAAACCTATCCCAATGAATCATCTATCCCCTCAATTGATAAAGAGACCTCCAACAAATACTATTCATAAGGATCCACAATCATGCCAACCTATAAAGATTGATCATGTAGAGAATGGACATGAGGGTTAGAGTGAGCCCTCATAACAATTGTATAAGGATCATCTTCATCAATGAGAAGATGTAAATCATCAAGGCTATCTCCCAAATTTGTGTTGTGTGACTCCATGAACAAACTTGCAATGTCTGCCATGTAGTCATCAACTAAAGTTAGAGCTGGAAGACAACATGTACCCTACTGTGCTAGACCTTTCACTATGGTAATGTAAGCATGTGGACTAGAATGATGTAGTGACCTCTCACTACAACTATCGATAGAACCTCATGTATTTGAATCTATTGAAGCACTATTACTGGTGTCACTATCATTTTCCACTATGTATGATGTGTGAAGAGGAGTAGAGGATAAGCTAGGTGAACTTTCCTCAAAGTGAACATTCTTTTCCACAAAATTCTTGCGAGTCTTTGAATCCATAAGTTTGTAAGCTTTAGCATTGTCTTCATAACCTATGAAAGTACAAGGCCTAGGTGTTGGTGCCTTGCATCCCCTAGAAGATAGGTTTTCCCATGCTGGACAAATGAAGACTCTAAAGTGACTCACAAATAGTTTCCTACCACACCATGCCTTAGAAGAAGTCTTCCTATCTAGGGAATTATGAGGAGACCTATTAAGTATGTGAATAGCACTGCTAATGGCTTCAACTTCAAGTGTAGGATCAAGAGACTTGGCTTTTATCATACAACTTGCCATGGTCTTGAGAGTCCTAATCCTTAGTGCTACAATATTTGTCTTGTGTGGACTAAATGTTGGTGGATTCTGAAGATCAATTTCCTCATGTCTACAAAAGTCTCTAAGTCTTTTGTCCACATATCTATTCTCATTGTCCACCAGTAGAACCTTGATGACTTTCCTTGATTTATGTTCAATATGAATCTTGAAGGCTTGAATTTTATGAACCACTTCATTCTTGTGATGAAGGAAGTAGACCCATGTGAATCTTGAAAAGTCATCAACAAAAGTAAGGATGTAGTGACCTTGGTTGACTGAAGTCACTGCAAAAGGACCTACTAAAACAATATGAACCAACTGAAGAACAAATGGTGCTCTAGAAGACTTCCCTTTATCATACTTCTCCTCGAGATGCATATCCACTAAACATGATGAACACTCTCCCTTAGAAAATTTGATGTTTGGTAGACCTTTGACCATGTGTTTTGAGCAAAGTTACTAAAGATAGTGGAAGTCAAGATGACCAAACTGCTCATGCCATAGTGTGATTTGTGAAGTAAAGCGAGACAACAAGGCTTGGGAAGGAGACTTAGGCACAAAGTAGGAGAAGGAATAAAACCTCTTGTCATCATTGACACTCCCCACTACAACCAATGAATCATCTCTAAGACTTTGCACCATCACTGAATTTGGAAAGAACTCAACTTTATGACCATCTCCAAGGTGAGTGATTTGGTAAACTAAGAGGAGATTGGAGCTAATGTTTGGAATGTAGAGAACATCTTTGAATGCCCCATTTTCCATTTCCACATGTACTTTTCCTTCAATGTCAATTTTGGTATCATCCTCCATTAAGATGTGTGGTACCTTTGGCTGATTCAATGAAGAAGAGTCTCCCTTTGAAGAACCCATATGGTAGGAGGCACCTGAGTTAAGTATCTATTCTAAAGAAGAACTTGAATTTTCCATAAGTGCTTGCTCTTTTCCCTTTGAAGAGGTTGGAGTTGAATCCTTGGAAGTACTTGGCAGTTGAATCTTGTTCTTCCTAAGTAGATTTTCTAACTCATTGATTCTTTTAGTCTTGCAATTATGCTTATCATGATTTGGCTTTTTGCAATATGCACAAATTTTTTTATCTCTCTTTTCATTACTTCCCTTCTTGTTGGAAGGAGAACCACCTTGTTGTGAGGAGGACTGTTGTGTCTCATATTGTGATTTCTTCTTCCACTGCTTCTTTTTATTGTTGCTAGAATTTTTCCCTCCTTGGCTTGATTGGTGCTCATCATTAGCCACTAAGGCTTTGGTATTTGATGTCATGAGAAGTCCTAAATCCATCAAGTGATATTTTTTAACAATCAACATCTCTACAAAAGCATCAAATGTAGGCTTTTGGTAAGCAATTCTCATGGTCAACCTATGAGTATTAAAACTCGAAACAAAGGAAGCATACTCTAAAGGTAGCCTCTTCAAGATGTGATGAATCAAATTTTCATCCTTCATGGGATTTCCAAAATCTTTAAGTAAGCTCTATACTCATTGGCTTTGTTGATGTAATCTTGAATTCTGTCAAAGTTCTTTGGATCCAAGAGAAGTAGATCATCCTCAATCTAAAATCCCTTTTCTTCATCCACCTTACCATACAATGGTTCAAGTTTTCCCCAAGCTGATTTAGATTCTGTACAATTGACAATGTGAGAGAAGAGATCTCTATGTACAAAACTCATGATAATTCCTAAAGCTTGTTGGTTTTGTTTTTTCCATTCAATGAGTTCTTTAGCATCAATAGGTTAGGTAATTGTAATTGTACCATCAACTTAAAAACTATAACCTTTTTCCATTAATCTACTCCATGCAATATCTTTCCATGTAGAATAATGTCATGAAGTTAGAGGCAAAAATTTAAATGAACCCATGATGAAAAAAAGTAAAAGAGCACAAAAAAGAGACACAAAAACATAATACACCCCTCCATTTTCACTCAATCAAAAGACCACCCCAAAAAAGATGCTTTTGACACTTTATAAGTAGTGCATGTACAATGGGTCACTTGTCAAAATGAACAAAGTGGACTTTCTAATTTTTCTTTTACAACTACCTTTTGAGGCCCAAATTTGTCACTAATTTCTGTAGCTTAGATGTACAACAATTTTGAAAAGTAATCAAAGCTTCACAATGCAAAAAAAACCTAGTTCTGAAAGTGAGAATTTTATCCTCACAACCCTAGAATCTAACTGTAGATCTAGAAAGTAGATGAAAAATAACACACTTTTAAAAAAATGGAACATG
Source organism: Cupressus sempervirens (assembly GCA_028749045.1). Taxonomy (NCBI): domain Eukaryota; kingdom Viridiplantae; phylum Streptophyta; class Pinopsida; order Cupressales; family Cupressaceae; genus Cupressus; species Cupressus sempervirens. Next base: position 476,202,469 of record CM053786.1, read on the forward strand.
AAAAGGTGACTAGATGGGCCCGTATAGAGTGTTTGAAGTTACAAAATGTAGGATTATGTAGGTATAGTTGTCAAAAAACATAATTTTTGAAAAATCCTTGCACCAAAACTAGAAAATAACACAACATTGGAAAGTTTAGGAAATTCTACCCAATTCCAAATAAAATTGTACCTAAATTGGAGTCTTAATGACCAAGTTATGGCCTCACAAAGTCAGGCTACCAAATCAAAAAGCAATCTGGAGAGGGGTTTGGAAGGAAAATTGCTATCTTAAATTTGATATTCAAAGAGTCATCATAGCAATTGAAAAATGACTAGGAATGACTATTAGATGGCTATCAAATTTAACCTAGTGAAATGATGATGTCAAAAAAATAGCAGCCTAGGGTGACGTTGTAGTCGATTGCATATTTTTTCGGTAAGAACTATACACGTGGTAGAAGTCATACAGTGTACAAAATTGTTGACATAGCTCTTGCATTTCATCTTAGGTGGAATTGATGTGTCAATGATTGTACACAGGGCACTAAGTGTATGGTCTATGTGTAGGTTGCATGGCAATGATCTTAGGTTGACATGGCTCCAACTGTATGCTAAGTCAGATGCTTACATGTTTTTGTGTAGGCATTAACTATACACGTACGTGGATTGGATGATGTCATAGTGGGATGTGGCAAGATGTCTACATGGTAAGGTTTAAAGCTGGCGTGGAAGTTGTCATGGTAGATGTGTAACTACAGTGTTAGCTTTGGTGATGTGTATAGCAAGTAGAGCAGGATAGTCCACATGTCCACAAAGTCAGGGTCCACGTGGTGATTGTTGGTATGGGTGTGATAGCTGCATGGCACAGGCTTGAGTGGGGAAGTGTCGCCAAGTATTTTAATACTACCAAAGAAGTTTGAAAATGACATTAGAATCCTAAGCACGGTGTTGGCTTTATGGGGATTAATCCCACATCGTCGTGGTGAACACCTTCCAAGGTGTATAAAAGACAAAGGTTGTTGATGGTAAGTAACTAAGCCGTGGGGTATGAGGATGCATGTCGGTTGACTTGGCCACTAGGAGTTTGATTTTGATTGCTAGATTTATTATTGTAGTGTCAAAAAACTCAACAAAAATCCCACATTGGTGGGGATACAGTCTGTAGACTATTTAAAAAACAAAGGCCGCAGAAGGTGAAACAAAGAATTGTTGCTAGGAATGTGAATGGCCAGTCTTGCTTGCCAAAAAATGTGCTATTGTGCCCATATTTTCAAGAATATACGCTATGATGTAAATACAAAATTTGCTAGCCAATTAAATAGTCTAATTATGATTGGAATATTCCCATGAATTTAAAGAATATTCCTCTGCACATGGCCAGGATCTGACAGCCTCGTACCTACAAAATAATTTCTCTGCTACCTACCCGAAGGGAATTTTTTTTTCAAAATAATACATTAAAAAATAAAATTATAGAGAATAAATAAAAATACTAGATCTGAATTAAAAAATTGCAGATCTAAAGATCAGACTTGTGTTGCAAATTGGGGTCTCCATTTACTGATTTTCAAAAAAAAATTGCCTCACAGTTGACTATGGACTAAAGTAGCTGAGTTTATATTCAATCTTCATCGAATCAACATTTTGGATGCAATGGCAAGGTCAAATCTAGCTTTAAATGCTCTCAATTTCTGTAGTACTCTAGATTCGGGCTGAGTTGCTGAAGCAACAATGGTCTCGAATGACTATGTGATGAGAAAATATCCAAGCTCTGATACCATCTAAGAATTTGCCTTAGGGAAAAAGTCACCCAGGAACTAAGAACTCAAACACAAGCACAATTGTAGACTAGAAAGAGGGAGTATGATCAAAATAATGATATATTCATTCAATATGTGTTAAGAGTACATGAGGAGTGCCTATATATAAAGGCCTCCGAGATACATCTAGAATGCCTCAAAATCAACTACATGATAAGTCATACAACTAGGCACATGTCCACTAGATATGGGTTATCCTCCATTAAGCACGAAAGTAAGGGCAATGATGAGAGGATAAACCTACAAGGGTGTAACATGCAAATCAATGTTGTAGACAACATGTGCTAAAAAGGGAGTGCAAATAACTGTGTTGTCTACATGACAAGTTAGTGAATGATGCAAACTCCAGTGTTGTAGAGACCATGTGCTGAAATAGAGTTGTGTACTTCTGTGTTGTCAACATGATAAGTCAAAAAGGTGCGCAAACTCCTAAGTGTCTCAAAAATAATAAAACAATACAAAATAATAAAATAATGCATTAACCTAAGTAAACTTAAGCAAGTGCAAATGGTAAATACGTATTTACACCAACAATTAACAATCTTAAATTAGATTTAAACAAATTTCTAATTACAAATTTATTCATAAGATTAATCTTAAGAGTAGAATATTTGAGCAATATATAAAAATATCAAATATTATCGATATTGGAATTATATCCTTAAGTTCACATTATATAATTAAAATATCTTTGTGAAAAATAATTTTATAAAAAAACTCAAACTTTGGTACAATAGTCACATGAAAAGCTAGAAAACATGATACATATATCAATATCTAGTTTATACTATATAAATAAACAATATAAAATACAAAACATACAAATATAGTAAATTAAAATATAAAAATTAAAATATTGATAAAATTCTAGGAAAGTGTTTCACAAATTTAAAAGTTACTTTGTCCTATTGTTATTTTTTAATGTTATTTTATTTAGTTAAAACTTTATTACAAAAGTTCTAATATTATTATTTCTACTTATTTCTTGTTGATAAATTAATTTTCTCCTTACCAACATTACAAAGAAAATATAATATATAGTATTTTAGAAATTTTTAAAATTAGTCAAACTTATAAGATCATAGAGAAAATAAATAGAATCCAAAAATACTCAAATTTGATTGGTCTAACTCAAAACATTGCATCTAATGAATGCAATAATATCCTTTGACAAAAATAAATAATATAAGAGTTCTATAAAAAAATACATCTCAATAATAATATTCACACTTTTAATATACATATATCATCAAATTTAAATAAACATATATTTATAATTATAATTATTCATTCTAATTTTATTTATTCATTGTGTTTATTATTAGAAAATTATATATGTTTGAAAAATTATTAGTATATAATATATTGAACTATCTATAATATAAACTTTATTTTAAAAAATAAATACTTATTTATTTAAATTATCTTAATATTATATTAATTTGATCTCAAATATCTTTAAATTTATTATAAAATTCTTTTTTATTTTTAAAAAAAATTATATATATTTAAAACTATGTTTATAATATTACTAATTTGCCAAAGAAATCAACCAATGCAAAATAATGAAAATGAAATATTTTCTCTTTAACTTATTTTTATAAACCGTTTCCTATAAATCTACTCATATATTAATACAACTCAAAAAGTGATTGAATTTAATTAAAAACACAACAAAAGCAACTGAAGTCCTATTATCATCATGGATTGAAATATCAATTTGGCAGTTGATAAAGAAGATCACTAAAGAGATCATGAGTCAAAGAAGTCATTAAAGATAAAGAAGGTGTAATGTGTTGTGAAGTCATTGTCCTCCAATGTACAATATCTCTAATCTATTAAGTAATGACTTACAGATAAAGAATTAGATTGATAGTTCTTTTCCTTTCTTGCTTTATAAATATGCAAACCCTAGTTACAAAATTTATCAATCTACAAACCCTAGCTCCACAAATTTTGTTGTAAAATCCCTTTTCCATGCAAGATAAAATTGAAATAATTTATGAAAATAATATTAAAAATATAAAATAAGAATTAGATGGTGTGATTTTTTGTCAAGATCCACAAAGAGCAGAAATGAAGGAACAAGAAATTCAACAAATAACAATACAAAAATAACATTACATATAATAGGATGTCGTAGTCAGGAATAAGTAAAGACATAATAATAAGAAGTTGATTGTAAATAATTACACCAACATGTTGAAGATGGCTCATATTGTACTAAGAAGACTATAGAAAACTTGGTAAATACTCATTTGCACATTGAAAAAGGAAAAAAAATTCATCACTTTTACAAAACAAAATATGCATTATTTCTCTAAAATTATTTTGATGCCCTATACCCTATCACATAGGAAGACAACACAACATTTCCACATATATGAAGGGGACAATGCTCAAATCCTCCTCAAGGTGGCTCTACATAGATACACATGAAGGGTAATGCGAAGGTGAAATTGTAGGAGGAACCCCTCCAACCAAACAGTGGAGAGAAGAACTCAAAGATGGGATGGAATAATAGAATAGGGGTGATAGCACAGAGGAAGTTCAATGCTCATAATTTAAAGATTTCAAAATACCATAAGCCATGAAATTGCACAAATTATTTTTTGAATAAATCAATAAAGGTGGAAGACTTTTCATCCTTTGACATGGACATATTGATCTCTAGCGACATATACTTGAACTGATTATGGTATCACTGCAAAGATAAAGGAATTTATGCTCTTTGGGAAGGTAGGCATATTTAAAACTTTGATTTCCCTAGCTGGTTGAAAAAAAAATTTGTAGACTAGGTAAGTATAACAATCCTTGAAGAAAAAACATTTTTATTATATGTTAGAATAAAGTGTTGAAAATTTAATTTTTTCTTGGTGAACATATCTATTGCAAAGGGCTTCTCATTCACTTCTTTGAATAACATCCAAATTCTCATTACGATATGTGTAAAAATTATTCTATTTTAAAATGGATTGTGATTTTGAAATTTCCAGTTAAGCTCCCACATTAATTATTTTCTTTAGATTGGTAAAATTCTAGGCAAATATGAGGTTTTAGTGGAAGCTTTCTTAGCACATAATAGTCTTAGAATTTTGGTTAGGGTTCAAGTAGTGAAAAAGATGAAACCCTTAAAAATAATGACAAAAAATTTCATATTTCTTCTGAAACCTAAGTATGGAAATTCAATTAGCATAAAGATTAATTTTAGGGACCCAAAACTTGAAAAGGAATTTAATAATCATATATATATATATATATATATATATATATATATATATATATATATATATATATATAAATTTTAGGGACCCAAAACTTGAAAAGGAATTTAATAATCATATATATATATATATATATATATATAGTTTAAACAAAAGCCAGAGTTTTTGGGATGGAGTCTTTGAGAAGCATTGGCTATCGGTTGGGCTAGGGTTTTTCCCCTAGCCTGTTCTTGGTGTTTGATCTTTACTATTTTTCTGTTCTGTTTGGATTGTTAGCTATTGGACATAATTTGCGTCGGTGTTTTTGGAGATCTTTTGCAGTCAATTTTGGATTGGGGGTTTTATTGTTTCCATGGTAGGGCCTGGGATTTCTTCTCCGTTGGTGAGAACAAATGGTTCTTCTCCAACTATGCATGCAATGCGATCTGAATCATTTTATTCAGGGGAGAGCTCCAAGCTAAAAAAAGTTAATGGTTGTCTTCCGCGTAGCCATGATTGCCCTGTTCTGGTTATTCCTCCAACGGCTGTAATGGAGGACATTGATTATTGGACCAAGCATGCTTTGATATGCAAATTTCTTCGAATATGGATTTCCCTATCTGCTCTTGAGGCATGGATCCACCGCTCTTGGCAGGTGGAAGGTGATATGGAGATTATGTTGGCAGGGAATAGTTATTTTTTTGTTGTATTCTCTTGCATGTCTGATCGTGATCGTGTTTTTGAAGGAGGCCCTTATTTCTACAACAATGTGGGGTTATTTGTCAAACCTTGGCATTCAGGTTTTAATTCTTCTAAGGATCTCCCTTCAACAGTGCCAGTTTGGGTTCGCTTGCCTCATCTTCCCTTGGAATTTTGGCGTGAAGACATCCTTCGACAAATTTCTGCTTTGTTGGGGAAGCCAGCTGCGATCGCACATCAAACCCTCGATAAAAAGGTTATTTCTTTTGCTAGAATTTGTGTTGAAATTAATTTGAATAACCCATTACCAGATTCTTTGGAAATTTGTCTGAGGGATTCTTCTTGGGTGCAGCAGTTAGATTATGAATCCCTCCCTTTCCATTGCCGGATTTGTCATGAGTATGATCATTTATTGCGGCAGTGCCCCCGTAACTCAAGTTTCAAAGGAGTGGATCGATCTACAGCTGGAAATGGTGGTGGTTTGGCAGATACTATAGGGAAAGGACAATCTCAAATGGTTAATACTACCAAGGGGATGAATCCACAAGATGCTACAGGTAAGGGTAAGGCTCCAATGCAGGATAAGGATGGATTTACCCCTGTTCATCCTCGAGCTAAGGGACGTGGTCAAAAGAGGCCTTTAAAAGAAAGATTATCTGATTCAGGTTTTAACCATTTTGAGGTGCTGGATAGTATGGTTCTAGAGGAGGGTATTCCTCCTCCTATCTCTTCTGATCCAGCTTGCCCAGATGAGAGATCTGTTCCTAATGATGCTTGTGGGGCATCTCAAGTTGTAGTATATCAGAATTGTGAGGTTCCTGTAGCTCCTGTGATAGCAGCTCTGGTGACTCCTGCAGTGTTGGAAGATGATGATGTTGTTTTGGCTGACTTGGTTAAGGATGTGCTACCATTAGGTAAGGGCAAGGGATCTCCTCTCCCCTTGGGGTTGCTGCCTTGACCCTTTAAGCGGGCTTCTTCTTCTCCCCCTCTAAGGAGTGGGCACAAAATAGACCAAGAGAAGATTAAACTCACAGGAGATATATTGATTGAGTCTGGTTTAGTGAAACCTTTGGATTCTCATTTTCCCAAATCTACCCAATGATGATTATTCTCTCATAGAATGTAAGGGGGTTGAATAGCATCCCTAGATAAAAGGCTATTCATAACTTGGTGGTTGATCATAGTCCTGATGTTTTATGTATCCAAGAGACTAAGCTCTCTGTGGAGTCTATGGTCCAACATGCCTCTAGTATTTGGTCTCATGGCCAATGCCAGTGTGTTGGGGCAATAGGCAGTGCTGGTGGTTTAGCTATATTTTGGGATCCTCAAAAAATTTCTCCTCTTGGCTGGATGTCTTCTCGCTCAGCTCTCTCTATGGTAGCTTCTGCTCTAGACTCAAGAGAGGTAATCATGGTTACTAATGTGTATGCACCTGTTGATCTTGTGGGAAAGGAGGAACTTTGGGAACATATTCAATATGTTAGAAATTGTCATCCTTATCATCCTTGGGTGTTAGCAGGGGACTTCAATTCAGTTTTAAGTCTGGAAGAGAAGCATGGTGGTTTGCCTAGATTGGGGCCTTCTTCTGCTCTTCTTTGGCAACACATATCTCTTTTGCATCTCTCTAATTTTAAGCCTTCTAATGGCCTCTATAACTGGAATAATCGCAGGATTGGTGTTGCTGCTATCTCAGAACGCCTAGATAGATTTCTTGTTTCTTGCTTCTGGCTTAGTGGCACCCTTACTATCTCTTCAGAAAACCTTGATTGGAGGGGTTTAGATCATTGGCCAATCAAATTTTTTGCTATAGGGGCTTATGTTTCGAAGCATCCTCCTTTTAAGTTCTAGTTGATGTGGCTTCATGACTCCTCTCTTCATGATTTTGTTTTTTGTTGGTGGAAAGATGGTGCCCCTGCATATGGTACTGCAATGTTATCATTTTCTAAAAGGCTTCAATATGTTAAAAGGCAGCTCAAGATATGGAATAGGGAATGCTTTGGGAATCTTCACTTTATGAAGAGGCTTGCTCAAGAAAATCTTGATGTCATCACAAGGGAGATTAGAGATCGAGGTTTCTCGGAGGATCTTGGCCAGGCTGAATCCCTTGCTTCTAGAGCTCTAGAAGAATGGGAACTTCGAGAGGAAATTTTTTGGAAGCAAAAGGCTTGAGTTGATTGGCTCCAGGAAGGTGATCGAAACACTGCCTTTTTCCATAAAATAATGCAATCTCGCCGGAATCAGAGCACTATCTCTTCTTTGGTTAATTCTCAAGGTATCCAACTGAATTCCTTGCCAGCTTTGTTCCAGGAGGCTATTTCGTACTTCTCTACCCTCTTCTTTGAGGACTCTCCTCCTGCTGATAATGAAGAAAATATTATTTTGTCCTGTATTCCTTCCCTTATCACTCAGGAAATGAATGATTATCTCATGCGTCCTATCTCTTTAGAAGAGCTGGAGGCGGTGGTCTTTGGCATGCCTAAGGGGAAGGCTCCTGGTCCTAATGGTTTTCCAGTTGAATTCTTTCAGGAATTTTGGGACATCATTAATCATGATTTTTTGGAGGTGGTTAAAGAATCCTATGCTAGCAAGCAGATGCTTCGAGCTTTGAACTCTACATTCTTGACTCTTATTCCTAAGAGAGAGGGTGCTAATCAATTGGAGTTTTTTAGACCAATTGCCTTATGTAATGTGGTCTACAAAGTTATTACTAAGCTGATTGCTGAGAGACTGAAAAGGTGGCTTCCCATTATTATCTCAGAAGAACAAGGTGGTTTTGTTGTTGGAAGACAAATTTTGGATGGGGTGGTTATTGCTACTGAGGCTATTCACTCTATGGCTACTTCAAGGGAGAGAGCCATGTTTGTTAAGTTGGATATGGCTAAGGCCTACGATAGAGTTAAATGGAGCTTCCTAAGGAGTATTCTTCTTTCTTTTGGATTTAGCTCTAACTGGGTGAGTTGGATTATGAGTTGCGTTACTTCTGCCTCTTTTTCTATTCTTATTAATGGTCAACCTTCACAACTATTTGGTGCTTCTAGAGGCCTCTGCCAGGGTGACCCTCTCTCCCCATATCTATTCATCATCATGGCTAAAGGCTTGGGTAGATTCATTAAGCATCAGGTGTCCCAGAATTCTATTCAAGGCTGGTGGTGGGGTAATGGCTTACCTTCTCTTTCCCATCTTCAATTTGTTGATGATTCTGCTCTTGCCGATCTTGCTAGGATCAAGGAAGCTGAAGCCTTTTGACATGCTTTGGACGTTTATTTGGCAGCTTCAGGCCAGAAAGTTAATGAGCACAAATCTTTCATTTACTTTTTTAACACTCCTGATTCTATTCAGCACAGGATTGTTGGTATCCTACGGTTTTAGATAGGTTCACTTCCTTTGACTTATCTTGGCATTCCTATTGCTGTTTCCAGGCAGCCATGTCTCTTCTGGCAAAATTTGATTACCAAGCTTCAGGATAAGGTAAATCAATGGACTCATAGATGGCTTTCTATTGCTGCCCAGGTTACTCTTCTTCAAGCTGTTATCCAAGCTCTTCCTACTTATAGAAGCATGGTTCATGCTGCACCTATTTACTTTCTCAAGGAGTTTGATGCTCTTTCTCGACAATTCCTTTGGAGTGGTAATTTGCGTAGTACTAAATGGAGCTTGGTTAATTGGGCAACTATTTGTAGGCCTAAAAAGGAGGGTGGTCTTGGTCTTCATTCTACTCTATTGAGTAGACAAGCTTTGGCTGCTAAACTTTATTGGCGATGGTGCTCTGGACAGCATCAACTTTGGGCTCATATTATCACTCATAAATATTTTCATGGTGCTGATCCTTGCTCTGTTTCTGCACTTCCTCTTGATGGTCGTGGCTCAATGGTTTGGCATACTTTGAAGACATGTGCGATGTTGGTGAAGAGGGGTCTATTCTGGATATGTAAAGGAGGTTCTCAGGCTTTGTTTTGGTTTGATGCTTGGGATGGATTCCCTTCTATTTTATCCATATACCCTCATCTTCAGCCTCTTTGTGACTCTTTTCTGGCCGCTGGATGGGATAAAGTGGCTCATTACAAGACTCCTTATCAATTGGGACCTGTTGTTGGTTATAGATGGAAGCATTCCTCTGATTGGCCTCCTGGAGGTATAGACATGGATCGTCAGGAGCTTTCTCAAATTTTGGCCTCTAGAGAGTGTTCCTCTTTGCTTGGTCTAGATGTATTGGCTTGGGGAGGTACCTTGTCTGGTAAATATCATGTCTCTACTGGGTATCAGGAGATAACTAGACAATTATTTGGGGATGCTGAGGTCCCTTGGTGGAAGCAAGTCTGGAATAAAGTTTCTTGGTCCAAGTGCAATTTTTTCATGTGGCTAGTGGCTCACAACCGTTGTCTTACCTAGGATAATCTTTGTAAACGTGGATTTCAGGGCCCCTCTTATTGTGTTTTGTGTGGTAATGGAGAGGAGTCTGTCTCCCGTCTGTTCTTCCAGTGCTCCTATTCTACTCAGATATGGCACCTTTGGTGGAGCGCTTGGGGTTGCTCTTGTCGGCATGCTTCCTCTTTGCCTGAGTTCTAGGCTCGCTTGGGTAGTGCTCCCTCCAAGTCTTCTTCTCTCCATGTTGCTTGGATTGCTGGCCCATCTTTCATGCTTTGGCATATCTGGTTGGAGAGGAATCATCGCATATTCCAAGATGTTTGGCTTGGTGTTTTGCATCTTTGGTGGAAAATATCACATTCTCTCCAGGAAACTATTCTTGTGAAGTGTGAGCTTGATGGGGGTATGGATCCGGTTGATCTTGCTATCTGTAATCGCCTCAATTTTCATCTACAGGATGGGGTTGCGGCTCATAGGTTTCCTTCTATGTCTAGGAAGCTTCACCATTAGAGGAAGGGTCGGGTTAACCAGGATGGGCACTGGACTCCTCCTCCCTGTGGAGTTCTGAAAATTAACACTGATGGTTCTTCTCGTGGGAATACTGGTCTGGTTGGTATTGGCGGAGTGGCTCGTTGTAGTTTTGGGAATGTTAAATTTTTCTTCTCAATTCATAAGGGTGATTATACTAACAATCTCATGAAATATCTAGCTATCCTATTGAAACATGGAAACTCTCTTAGGTTGTGGGTTATCCTAAATGAGAGATGAATCTTTGGATCCGATTGATTCCTAAATAGTGATCACCTAAAAACTTAATTGTATATAGGAAAAGGGATAAGAATATGAATGGTAAAATAAGTACTACATCCTAAATGAGGTGATACACCAATTATTTTTATGTAACTTCAATTTAATTGACACAAATTACCCCCAATACAGATGATTCACAATACCTAGACAAACATACAATTACAAAAGTATTTCTATGCAAGGACCCACAATCTTTTGCTTTGAAAGTAAAACCTAGGTTTTGCCAATTTTTTGCAAAAAAAGAATGAGGACACAAACAAAAATTATAAGTATTGAGATTCTAACATGGAATAAGAAATATAGCTTGAATGAAGGATGAACATAACATAAAACCAAAGTACCCACAATATTGCAAAAAAGAATCAATGAGAAGGAATCATTGAATCTATATAATCAATGCTGAGAAAATATTTGCTACAAAGTGCTCCTACCATCAACTCAAAAAATTTCAATGTGCAAAAAATAAGAACAAGAAATAAAAGACCTCAAAATGAGGTGAAAATAGAATAAATAGGGCTCAAAAATGTAAGTTAGATATGAAAAATATGCATAAAAAATAAGTCTCAAAACTCCTCCAAACAATGAAGAAAATAATCTAATATTTTCTCGAACCCAAGTGTAACTGATAGGTAACTGAAATCTTTCTCCATTTGCTCAAAAATCCATGCAAAACCCTAGGTCGGATGTTAAATAAAAAGCCTAAAAACATGCCTAAAAAAGGCCTCCAAACTTTCCAAAGTGATTTGGAGGTGTAAACAAGTCCTAACTTCTTCGTAGCTGGCTAAAATAGCACTTAAGTGCTCCATAAATGCATGAAGAAGTCAAACTACCTCCTTACTAAAAATGAAATTCATGTAATGGGTAGTTGACAAAAATAGTCTCCTCTGGTTAAAAATAGAGATATATATTGAACTAAAAACACCTCTAGTTATGAAAAATATAACATCAAGCTCAACTCACTATAATAATTCTTTTTATTTAAATTAATAATTAATATCAAATGATTTATAACTCTATCACTTTGATAAAATTAATTTTACAATCATATTATGCAGAGAATTAATTATTATTTCTAATTTATCAATATTACTTAATTCAATATATATTAAATAATGAGGCATTATTTAATCCATATTAAATGTATTAATAAAAAATTGATAAAAAATAATAATGAAATTCATATAGTCATTTTCATATATTAATATGATAAAATCATATTAACAAAAGTTCAATTAATAGAGAAAGTAAAAAATACACTCCTTTCATACACAGACCTGACATGGTTTATGAACTAGATATTATAATCTTTAAGATTCCATGTTGTAAATGAGAAATAACCCTATCTTATTGTTTCATTTTTCACTTTGTAAACTTTGGAGTCTTCTCTATTGTAGCTGACCAAGCCTTAGGGTTTGAAACTTAAAATAATGGAGGATTTTGTGAAATAACTAGAACTATGCTTTGAATTTATGACTCTATCGCTGACGCTTTCAAGTTTTTTTAATTTTTTGTGTATCATTTGTGTATATTATCAGTTTATTTTGGAAAATAAAAGTAACTTCTAATGAATCCCTTTCTTGAGATTTCATAAGCTTTTTGGCTTTAAAAAATGAATACAAGTTTCTAGGTGATTTCCAGTGCACTATATATATATGTATGTATGTATGTATGTATGTATGTATATATGTATATATATATGTATCTATGTATATATACACACACATATATATATTTGTATGTATACACATACATATATGTATGTGTATACATACATACATACATACATACATATATGTATGTGTATACATACATACATACATACATACATACATACATACATACATACATATATATATATATATATATACATATACATATATTTTCATAAACTACTACTACAAAGTAATATGATGCTTTGAGCTCAATATGGGTACTCCAAATCATGTGAACTTATGTTTTTATATATAAATACCTGACAAATTTTTGTAGATGAATTCATTATGCATTGTAAATCTATCATTACACCGAGAGACATTCTATACAATGGTAGCATGAATGCTAGCACGAGAATATGCCAAAAAAGATTCTTTGTCAATAAAAAAGAACTGGGATCGATTACAAAATTTTAAATCATAAAATACAAAAAAATTCATGAAATAATAGCTGACTGAAATAATAGGAAGCCAAATGGAGGCCGAAATAATAGGCCCAGAAAAATAGGACCCGAAAAAGTAGGACTTGAAAAAATAGGGCCCAAAAAATATGCCCCTAAATAATAGGGCCGAAATAATTTCAATATGATTTTTTTTTTGTTAAATATAATTTTGCATGCACATTCATGCTTTTTTTTATGGGGAGTTAGAGAATTTGAAACAAATTCGTGGAATGTGAAGAGACGTCCATTGGGGGATATGAAGAGCTTCTTAGAAGTTATAAAACAAAGGCTCCTCATTTCATTTTCATTTTATGTTTTTGCAAGAAGGAAGAGGTGGAGATTATTGGAGGACTAGATTGGAGTTTTTGAACAAAATTAGATTGAAGTTTTGGAGTATTTTTTTTGCAAGTGAGATTTCTTTTTTTAATTTAGATTTTCATTTAGATTTAGATGTAAATGAAGATTCAAAATTAGTTACAATATTCTACTTTTATTTAAAATTTAATTTTAATTAGTTTCATTTAGATTTATAATTCTATTCAAATTTTGTTTAGGCTTGTATTTTATAGTTTAGTCTTTGCTTGTTTGATTTAGATTTAGATTTGCATTCAAAATCTATTTGATTTATATATTTTATAATATTTTTCATTTGCATATTTTAAAAGTGCATGTTTCAAATTAGTTTTAGATTTGCATGTTTCATATTAGTTTTGGATTTGTATATTTCAAAATAGTTTTGGTTTACATGTTTTAGATTTGAATGTTCCATAATAGTTTTACATTTGCATGTTTCAAAGTATTTATATTTTCATGTTTATAAGTATAATTTATCATTAATGTGGATGACAATGCCACCATATCAATACAATTTATATTTTATTAAAGGTAATGATTTATTTAAAGTAGATGAAACATATATTTAGTATATATTTTATTAATTATTAAATTATAAAATAAAAAAATATTTTCAAAATAATAGCTGGCCAAAATAATATAAAACCAAATGGATGCTGAAATAATGGAGCCCAAAAAAGGGGCCAAAAAATAGGACCCAAAAAATAAGGCCAAAACAATAGAACCCAAAAAAATATGACTAAAATAATTTCATTAAATTTTTAAATACAAAACATTTTATTTTATTTTTGCATGCACATTCATGCTTATTTTTTTTGGGGAGTGGGGGGATTTGAAACAAATTCTATTGGAAATGATTGAAAAGATCATGAGGAAAGTTGTTGGAATGATATATGGAAATGGTAAAGAATGTTCTCAATCATTGTTTTGTCATTGATGTCAAACTTGCTACTTGCAGGAATGACAATTGCTTTAGTGATCCAAATACTATCAATCAGTTGATTGACAAAGAGGAGGCAATCAATAAGATGTAACTAGTACACCAAGAGAAAGGTAGAAGTTATGATGTTGTAATGAAGTACAAGGATCAGTCAAGCCATTGATGAAATAAGTGTGTTGATGACATGCTATAAGACATAGAGAATGGGCACATAGAAACATATCAAAGATGTAAGGTTTTAGCTAAGACATCTGTAAAGCCTAACTAAAGTTCATTAGAGAGAGGGAGCCGAGCAACCTAGTTGAAGCCAAGCAGATTCTTAGTTGAAGCCGAGCAAGATCAACTTCAAGTGCCAAGTGATATCAAGTGCCGAGTAAACTTCAAATGCTGAGTGATATCAAGTGCCGAGTAAACTTCAAGTGCCGAGTGATATCAAGTGCCGAGTAAACTTCAAATGCTGAGTGATATCAAGTGCTGAGTAAACTTCAAGTGCCGAGCAGATATAGGTGCCGAGTAACACAGAGATGCCGAGCACCAGTAAAACCAATAGTGTCGAGTAACACAGAGATGCCGAGCACTAGTAAAAACAATAATGTTGAGTTGCTGCATTATTTTGAAAATCGAAGATTCACCAGATCTAAGCTGACAAGGTTGTTATCTAGAAGTTTGTAAATTAGATAGAGGATAAGAATGATGAGCTGGTGGCACAGAACACCATGTAAAACATTTTTAAGGATACAACTGACGGAGTTTCTAGATGAGAACAAGATATGAGGTAGATACATTGTATCCTACCTAATCCATTTTGAAACCCTAAAATTAGAGAAGAAGAATTGAGTGGCAAAGGCAAAATCAGATTTCTATTTAAGGAGTCATAAGTTCATGAAGAAGAGAGAGAGGTGGTCAAGCATGAAAGCATAAAATGTTGTAGGAGGTGCTAAGGAGGAAAGAGAGCATAGTTACTTTGTGTCAATAAGAAGACCTCAGATATGAATGCATTGGCATGATGAGTAAGAAGACCCAAGGAGATGAAGCTTGATAAGAAGACAAGCAATAAGAGCTGAAGTGATTGAAGCCAAGCATAAGGATTGAACTAAAAGTGTGATCTGAAATTTGCAAAGCATGTTGTAAGTTATATCAGATCAAAAGGCCATTATTGTTACTTTCTAGCAATTGTAACAGTTAGTTTAAATCCTATGGACTTAGGTTGGTTTGATAGCCATGAGATAAATCCTTTAACAGGGTGACATTCCAAGTGAATGTTCTAAAGTCCTTTAGCCAGGCCCATTTCTAACAGTTTGGTGAAATCCTCTAACAAGGTCACATTTAACAGTGTGTTGTAAGCCTTTAATAGGGCATCACTTTAGAAGAGAGAATCAAGTAGCATGTTACTGGTGGTTTTTCCCAAATTGGGTTTCCACGTAAATCATTGTGTCATGTGTTAATTTTGAATGTTTCATCTCTACATGTTGATTTACTGTAACTTACTAATATGGTTAATTTAAGTTTGGATGGATGAAAAGTGTATGGATTTACTAAAAGTGTAAAAAAAGTATTATTAGGACATTTGGACCTTGAATAACTGATTCACCTCGCCCTCTCAGTTATTCTAAAGAATTCTAACAATTGGTATCAGAGCTTAACTATTGATTCAGTTTAAAGGAACTATAAGCAGAAAAGATCAAAATGCCTAAGAGAGAAGTTCCCAAGCTCAACAAAGACAACTTTGTTGCATGAAAAAGTTTGATGAAGCTACATCTTGGATCCATAGGAGATTATGCCCAAAATTCAATTGTCACTAAACATGTAGATCCAACTGGTACTCTTACTGCAGAAGACATGAAAAACAAGTAGGAACACAATCAGACAATGCTGGAGATTGCCTCTGCACTAAACTATGCTAAATTTGATGATATCGAAGGATGTGACACTGCATTCAAAATGTGGAAAGCCCTATCAGACATCTATGGAGGAGATTAGAATGTACAAAGAGCAAAAAGAGAAAGTCTCAGAGAAAAGTTTGATGATATGAAAATGGAAGAAAATGAGAATGCTGCTCAGTATGGCGCAAGAATAAAAGAAGTGGTAAGTTTAATAAGATTCTTAAGTGGTCAACTGGATGAAGATACTATTTCATAGTAAGTTCTTAGGAACCTTTCTCCCTATCGATGCTATTAGAGTATTAGCAATACAAGAACTAAGATGTATACCAGGAAACAATCTAAGTTTTGAAGGTATAATAGGTAGACTCATTGCATTTGAGTTATCTAATTTTGAAAACTACAGACCAGAGAATGCTGAATCTGCCTTTAAGGCCAAGTTATCACTAAAAGATGCTGAACAGGTGAAATCAGAGAAAGGAAGAAAAATGAAGTATGTATCCAGTGACAGTACCACTGATGAGGAAGATGTGGAACAATTGGAAGCATTGCTTGCTAGAAGATTTCACAGAGGTAAAGGAAAATTCAAAGGTAATATGCCTATCATTTGTTTCAATTGCAATGAAGTAGGTCATATTGCTGCCAGGTGTCCATAGAAAAAGGGTTACAAGGAAGGCAACAAAAAAAAATTCAGAAGAGATGATGACAAGAGAGATTACAAAGAAAAAGGTAAGAAATGTTATATTGTTGAAGAAAATTCTGATGACAATGATGATGAAGTTGTTTATGTAGTCATGAAGGATCAATCTGATGAAGAAGAGCCCACAACACTGGTAACATGTATGAACAAGAATGACAGGTGGATCATAGATAGTGGATGCTCACATCACATGACAGGAGACAAAAGTAAGTTTGTTAACTTTACTCAGTATGATGAAAATAGAGTTAGATTTGGTAATGATGCTCCATGTCAAATCAAAGAAAATGGTTCCATTAAGCTCACTGAACAAATTTCATGTGATAATGTATACTATGTTGAAGGATTAAACTACAATTTGTTGAGTGTCTCACAGTTAGGCAATATAGGATGCAAAGTAGAATTTGGAAACAAAACTGCAAAAATCTATGATACTGATGGTAAACTGATAGGAAAAGGAGATCAAACAAGGAGTAATCTATTTTACCTTGATATGGATGATGTTTCTTGTTTTATTGCAAAATTTGATGATGAATGGTTGTGGCATAGAAGATTATGTCATGTCAACTTTGACAATCTGGTCAAGATCAGTAAAATGAAGAAAGTCAGAGGTTTACCAAAATTGAAGAAGCCTGATAATATCATGTGCAAACAATGTTAGTTAGGAAAGATGATAAAGTCAAGTTTCAAAAGAAAAAACTATACATCCAAAGAAGTACTTGAACTAGTTCATATTGACTTATGTGGTCCAATGGAAGTACAAAGCTATAGAGGAGATAAATACATAATGTTGTTTGTTGATGACTATTCCACGATGATGATTGTTATGTTCCTAAAAAAAAAATCTGATGCTTTTCAAATGTTTAAGTGGTATGTGGCTAGAGTTGAAAAGGAAATAGGAAAAATCTTGAAATGCTTAAGATTAGACAGAGGTGGTGAATTCACATCAAATGAATTTGAGATATTTTTTAATGATAAAGGAATCAAAAGACAAACGTCAGCTCCTAGAACTCCCCCACAAAATGGAATTGCTGAAAGAAAAAATAGATATGTGATTGACTGTGCCAAAACATTAATGATAGAAAAGACTGTTGCTCTAAAATACTAGAGAGAAGCTGTAAGTGTAGCTATTCATACATTGAACCGAGTACAAGTCAAGAAAGGTACAAATACAACACCTTTTGAATTATGGTATGGTCACTCACCCAATGTAAAACATTTCAAAGTATTTGGTTGCAAATGTTTTATCCTTAAAGATACTAGAAATGGAAATTTGATGCAAAAAGCAATAAAGGCATATTCCTTGGTTATTCCACTAGAAGTAAGGCATACAAGTGTTTGAATACTAACACTAATAAAAGTGTGGAAAGTGCAAATGTAAACTTTGATGAACATACATAAGTCCAAGCCAAAGAACCAAAAAGAATGGATGAATATAGAACCTTTGTGTATTCTTATGAAGGAATGACTGATGAGGATGATGTCAATCAAATTGAAACACAACAACAAGTTTCAGTTTCAGACAGCTCACAACTAGTGAATGCCGAGCTACATTCAGAAGCCGAGTTACAGAATGAAGAGAATGCACAATCTGATTCTGAAGTCACTGCATATGAAAGAGATGAAGAACAACCTAAAAACTCAGTACATAGTGACCTTGAATCAGAAATATCAAACATGGAAACAAGGACAGAACCAAGATTATCCAAATATGTAAAAAGACATCACCCTGTTGAACAGATAATTGGTGACAAAGATGCAAGACCAATGACAAGGAATGGACTAAGACATGAATCATGTCTAATCAACAAATCTGAACATAAGATAGTATATGGTGCATTATAAGATGATGACTGATACAAAGCTATGGAAGAAGAGATTGATCAAATAAAGAAGAACAAAACTTGGAGTTTGGTTCTCAGACCGGTGGACAAGAATGTGATTGGCACCAAGTGGGTATTCAGAAACAAGCTAGATGAGAATGGTGAGATTACTAGAAACAAAGCTAGACTAGTATGCAAGGGTTATGCTCAAGAAGAAGGAATAGACTATGGGGAAACATTTGCCCCTGTTGCTAGAATGGAAGGAGTAAGAACTTTTCTTGCATATGCTGCATATAAAGATTTTAAAGTTTATCAGATGGATGTAAAATCTACTTTTTTTAATGGCATATTAGAAGAAGAAGTCTACATTGAAAAACCAGAAGGATTTGTTGATGAAAACAACAGGGATATGGTTTGTAAGCTACATAAAGCACTCTATGGTTTGAAACAAGCACCTAGAGCATGGCATGAGAGACTCCACAAGTATCTAATACAAATAGGATTTGAAAGAACTGATGATAATAGAAACATGTACATCAAAGCAGAAGAAGGTAAAGACATTATTGTATCTAAAATCTTTGTGGATGACATAGTGTTTGGTGGAAAGGAAGTGCTTTGCAAAGGCTTTGCTGACAAAATGAAACATGAATTTGAGATGTCTATGTTTGGAGAAATCAAATTTTTTGTTGGATTGCAAGTACATCAACTCAAACATGGTATATTTGTGACACAATCAAAGTAAATCAAAGAGATTCTTAAAACATTTGGATTAGAGGAGTCCAAACCGGTCAGCACACCAATGGCAACAGGAAATAAGCTATCCAAAAATGATGAATCAATCGAAGTCAATCAAACAATGTACATATCCATGATTGGAAAACTAAAATATGTTGTACATAGTAGACCAGACATAGCATTAGCAGTTGGAATAGTGGCTAGATTCTCTGCTAATCCTAAAGAAAATCATCTCATAGCAGTAAAAAGAATAGTGAGATATCTTAAAGGAACTGATAGCTTTGGTCTATACTACAAAAAGAATGGAAAATTTGAGCTCAATGCATATACAGATGTAGATTGGGGAGGCAACATTGATGATAGAAAAAACACAAGTGGAGGTGCATTATTTCTAGGCAAAAGGCTAGTTACTTGGACTAGCAAGAAAAAAACATGCACATCTCAGTCTACTGCAGAGTCAGAATATGTGGTAGCATCAGTCAATTGCACAAACATTGTGTGGCTCACACATCTATTAGAAGGAATGAAAGAAGAGGTAACAAAACCTTTGATATTGTATTGTGATAACACAAGTGCTATAAACATATCCAAAAATTCAGTAATGCATGCAAAAATCAAGCACATTGCAATCAAGTATCATTATGTTAGAGAATTGGTAGAAGACAAACAAGTAAAGTTGGAATACATTCACACAAAGGAACAAATTGCAGATATCTTCACCGAACCATTGCCAAAGGATGCTTATGAATATTTTAGAGGCAAGTTGGGGGTAATACCCCTAACTCAAGAAGTTTAAAGCAACAAGGAAGCTGCCCTGCATCACCAGCAATGAATCATTGAAATATCAGAAGAATGATGTAGACGATAACAATAGGAGCAGAAACTCCAAATCAGTCACAAGCATGGTGATAGAGGGATAAAACAACAAGAAATCAAAGCTCATATTTTGTAATAAAGATGCTACATCTTTGGCATTTATTACAAAGAGGGAGAAATGTGAAACCTGATCAATACAAAGCAAGAGGGAAATATATATGAAAGAGGGAGATATATGAGATTAGCTAGTAAAGATGAAGCCAGCAAAAAAAAGTAGCAGATAACGTATACAATCTTGGTGGTAACTAAGTTGATATCAAGTGCCGAGTAAACTTCAAGTGCCAAGCAGATATAGGTGCCGAGTAACACAGAGATGTTGAGCACCAGTAAAACCAATAGTGCCGAGTAACATAGAGATGTCGAGCACCAGTAAAAACAATAATGCCGCGTTGCTGCATTATTTTGAAAATCAAAGATTCGCCAAATTTAAGCCGACAAGGTTGTTATCTAAAAGTTTGTAAATTAGATAGAGGATAAGAATGATGAGCTGGTGGCGTAGAACACCATGTAAAACATTTTTAAGGATACAACTGATGAAGTTTCTAGATGAGAACAAGATATGAGGTAGATACAGTGTATCCTACCTAATCCATTTTGAAACCCTAAAATTAGAGAAGAAGAATTGAGCGGCAAAGGCAAAATCAGATTTCTATTTAAGGAGTCATAAGTTCATGAAGAAGAGAGAGAGGTGGTCAAGCATGAAAGCATAAAATGCTATAGGAGGTGCTAAGGAGGAAAGAGAGCATAGTTACTTTGTTTCAATAAGAAGACCTTAGATATGAATGCATTGGCATGATGAGTAAGAAGACTCAAGGAGATAGAGCTTGATAAGAAGACAAGCAATTAGAGCTGAAGTGATTGAAGCCAAGCATAAAGATTGAACTGAAAGTGTGATTTGAAATCTGCAAAGTATGTTGTAAGTTATATCAGATCAAAAGGCCATTATCGTTACTTTCTAGCGATTGTAACAGTTAGTTTAAATCCTATAGAATTAGGTTGGTTTGATAGCCATGAGATAAATCCTTTAATAGGGTGACATTCCAAGTGAATGTTCTAAAGTACTTTAGCCAGGCCCATTCCTAACAGTTTGGTGAAATCCTCTAACAAGGTCACATTTAACAGTGTGTTGTAAGCCTTTAACAGGGTAGGCCTTTAATAGGGCATCACTTTAAAAGAGTGAGAATCAAGTAGCATGTTACTGGTGGTTTTTCCCAAATCGGGTTTTCACATAAATCATTGTGTCATGTGTTGATTTTGAATGTTTCATCTCTGCATTTTGATTTACTGTAACTTACTAATATGGTTGATTTAAGTTTGGATGGATGAAAAGTGTATGGATTTATTAAAAGTGTAGAAAAAGTATTATTAGGGCATTTGGACCTTGAATAACTGATTCACCCCCCCTCTCAATCATTCTAAAGAATTCTAACAAATTCATGGAATGTCAAAAGACATCTATTGGGGGATATGAGGAGTCTCTCATAGGTTATTAAAAAAATGCTCCTCATTTCATTTTCATTTTGTGTCATTACAAGGAGGAAGAGGTGGAGATTATTGGATCAGATTAGAGTTTTTGAAGAGGAGTAGATTAAAGTTTTGGAGTAATTTTTTGCATGTGAGATTTCTATTTTTATTTTTAATTTTCAATTTAGTTTTGCATTTAGATTTAAATTTAGTTATGGATTTAGATTTAAGTGTACATTTAGTTTCAAAATTAGTTATAATATTCTCCTTTGGTTTAGATTTCAATTTCAATAAGTTTCATAAAGTTTAGCTTTGCATGTTTGATTTGAATTTAGAATTCAAATTGATTCAAAATCTATTTGATAATACATAAATCATTTGCAAATTTTTAATGTACATGTTTCAATTTAATTTTACATTTGCATGTTTCATATTGGTTTTAGATTTGCATATTTCAAAATGCTTTTGGTTTACATGTTTTAGATTTGTATGTTTCATAATAGTTTTATATTTGCATGTTTCAAAATATTTATATTTTTCATGTTTCGTAATTAAATTTTATCATTAATGTGGATGGCAAGGTCGCCTTATCAATAAAATTTGTATTTTATTTAAGTTAATGATTAAATTAAAAATAAATGAATCATATATTTATTTTATATTTTGTCATTATTTAATTAGATTATGTATGGGTTTTATTTAAATATTGTTCATAGTATATATAGATTTTTATTAATATTTATGTTTGTAATGTTTGAAAAATGGAAGGCAATGCCACCATATTTCAAACATTACAATCTAACTAATTCATTTAAAATAGTTTTGATTTTGATTTATGTTATTTTAAACATTATTCATTTGAAATAATTTATGTTAATTATTAATACTTTTTTATTCTAATTATTTCGATATGTTGATGTTTGTTTATAAGTTTGCAGCTTACTATTTAGGATATGGATGCCTTGAACAGAGAATCAACCATTATTTGATACTAGTCTAAGTACGTCAATGACCTCAAATGATTTATTTCAGACTAAGTTTGACAAATGCCTACAAATAATTAAAGAGATGTGCACAACTATAATTAAAGTTGTGGTGAATGCAATATTTCCAATTGACTATGTTGAGGAAATAGAAGGAATGGATACAAATTCCTACGTGATACATCTACAAAAATGGATGGGTTTCCTCCAATGATGAAAGAAGTCTTTCACAGTCATTGTTCAAATAAAAGTCGCAAAAGAATCCTAATCATTGAAGAATGACATGTATCTACACCATTATAGAGATTCTCATTTTACTTCTAATTAGTTGTATTGGTAGTTTTGTTTCCCCATTGCTCTATGTAACTTTCATGAAGAAGAGAAAAAGAAAAAATAAATTTATTGTTGTATAAAAGATTTCTTCAATGGATGTGGCTTAGGGTAAACTTTAAGAAACCCCCCTCAAGAAAAAAGATATAAATTATTGGCAAATCTTTCATTATTTTGAAAAACCAAATTATTTTTATTGGTGCATCTCTCAATTTTTTATTTTAAATATTATTTACATTGATGATTATTTTGGAATCATAAGTTTTAAGTAGAAAATATTGACAAATCTCAATAATAATAGGAAGTTTGTTAATCATCATGGAATATTACAAATCAAAATTGAACACGTTTTAGTTCATGGAAATTATGAGGATAATTACATTATATTATAAATCAAATAGGGAAAACTAAATATTGGTAGTATATCTCTAAAGTAACTAATAATTATGATAATTATTGCTGAATTTACTTTAATTTCTTTGATAATATATAACATTTAGGTGAATCAAATCTAATCATGTATTGAATATTGTGGCGAATCTTTGAGTTTAAATTTTTTAATAAAATAAATTATTGAGTGATTTTAAATATTTTATAACTAAATTTATTTAAAATGTGGCAATTTAGGTTGCATTAAATTTTAAATTATTATTCAAATTAAAAGAAAAACATTTCTAAAATTTGCAAAATTATGAATATTCACCACTAAAAAATACCATAATGTGGCTACTAAATATGTTAATTAAGAAGAAAAATCATAAGTCTAAATGTAATACCCCAAAATTAGCTCATTGCCATGATCACCAATTCTAGTCTATTATGATCAATTCCTAAGTCCTATGTCATTAGGAAATTCTTATTCTACTACTCGCTACTTGACTTAATTGTCAAATGCAAAAAATCCTAAATCTGCATTCATCATACTCTTTATTTAATTCCTAAAGTATTGACTCATATTAGTCACATTAAACATATTGATTAAGATTTGATTTAATTTAAAGTATTTATGCTTAAATTAAATTAAATTATCTCCTAAGGCTAATGTACTAGGAAATTAAAATATTTAATTTAATATTATGCTCATTTTAATTAATTGGATTAGAATATTCAATTAAATGAAAAAGGTATTTGTGAGGTCATATCTCACCTATTAAATTAAATAATATCTTAAAAATCTTTTCTTTAGTTCTAAATGGAAACTCTAAGTGAACTACTTCTCAAAAATGGAATCAATCTAGTTAAGTCACTTTCACACTTATGACAAGTTCAGTTAATTACTTATCACACTCAGATCTGAAACAATTCACTTCACCTGCACAAGGAAGTTTCCATCCTAACTGAATCTTCTATTTAATCTTAACCGTTCATCAAGGTTGATCCTGACTGTTGATCTATTCTTGGATTCTATTTAAGGGGCTCATAATTCCTCATTATAGAGGTTGAATTGAATTGCTATCGAATCTTTGCTGAATTGTGCACTCATTTAAGATCATCATTTTCATAAGCTCTTATTTTCCTAGATTTAATGTCATTTAGATTTAATATGCATAGATATAGTTAATCTTATTTTATACATTCTTAGATTAATTGCACATCTCATTTAGATTACTTGCACATTCGTATAGACTTAATTGCATGTAAACCCTTCATTCTAGAAAGGTTTGGTTGCCTGCATCTCAATTTTGAGAGCATAAATAGGAAAAATCCTTCTGGATAGAAGGCAATAGGTCGCCTTGCAAGACTCCTCTTGGGTGAACAATCTCATGTTCATTCTAGGATGAATCTTCATACAAGGATCGTATTGAAGTGTGTGTGTGAAGATTGAGGTCATATTCCACATATACATTTCTGGTACCCACCGTGGAGTTGACAAAATTAATCTCTTTGGCCTCATCTACATTTTTTTTCCTATTATTTTATCATTCTATCTATATTCTTCTATACAGTCACTTGAATCTTCGTGTGAGACATTTCATTTTCACGTGACGATTTGAAGATCTCACATGAAGTTCTAAACCTTCTCACATGAAAAAGTGCCCCATTGTGCAAGTATTTGTGTGGCACATCATTTTCTCGTGCGGGTCAGAAAAGAATTTCATGCAGCTCTACGCAAGATTTTGCACAAGATCTTCAAACAACTTTAATTTTATTACTTTTTGGCATGCTATTTATTTAATTTCACTGATGTGTTTTTCTTTGAATCTTTATCATTCTGTTTCTTTGGTTTTCTGTAGCTTAACGATTATCTACAGGACATTTGTCAAAGATTCCTTACATAACCCACTCAAACAAAAACTGACTATTTTTTTGTAGCATGATTGTCAAAGATACATTTGTCGAAGAAAACATTTAAAACCAATAAAATAATGTGTCTTCTTTCCTGTTTCTCAAACTAGTCTAAATAGGGCTTGTGAACTTCTTAGGGTGCAAGATGAAAGAATAGGGGATTATGCTCTTCACCACTTGGAGGTCATGACCAAGGGTGAATAAAAAACTTAGACACTTATAAAAGACAAAATTTTGAGGGAGGCAAGCAACTTAGTGGTTCTCTAGTGCTTATCCTTTTCTATGATGAGATGATGGTTTCCCTTTAAGGAGATCAAAATCTTTAGGAAGGATGTGTCTAGATTGATTAAGCTAAGTGGGTAATTAACTTGTTTTGCATGTTTGGGCAAGGAAATAAGGTTGAGGATTATGCTCTTTCCCCTTGAGGGAAATAAAAAACTCGGACCCTTAAATCTAAACCACCAATCTGAGTCAATCCTTTAGAGGGCCTGCCAGAGTGATCCAACCTTTAGGAATGACCCAAGTGAGCACACTCCTTTCACCAGAGATTCCAACTCACTCTAATAAAGAAGCTTTGTAGAGAGAAAGACTCCAAACTCAGATTAATTTCCTTTCCTTCACTCTTGATATCACATGTCAAGGAGAGGCTCTATCTATTGCACTAGCTGGCACCAATCCCAACCTTGCTAAGCAAGTGTGTGCACTTTCAGATGCTGGTGTGGGTTGGTGGTCTCAACTTTACTTGCGAAGCCATTGGGGATTGATTCGAATGGAAGCCAAGTAAAAACCTTTAGCTAGAGGCTACTCGGTTCACCTTCAAAAGGAGGCATAATCTTTGTGCAAGGAGGGGGAAGAATCTCTCCTGTAGAACTCACCATAGGCATGCTACTGGATGTTTGAAGGTGGTATACATGCTTGTCCCCTGCCATAAGGGTGCTCATTCAATGTATACTATTGAGTCCTTTGAATATAATAAATACATGGGTGCCCTCTAAGGGGTGACATAGCTATGTGAGGTACATGCATGCACATAAGATATGGGACAAAGGTTTTTCCTTTTCTACCATTTTCTATTTCTAGGGATAAAGTATGTTTGTTCTTGAGTAATAAACAAGTCCAAATTTTTCTACAACAAATAAAGGTTAAGACTCCCCTGTCCTTCCATGTTGCTTTGCCCTCGGCGGGATTGTTTTTTACTACTGCTTGCTTCCCACTGTCTTTTTCAAAAACACTTTTCCTTGATTGAAACTCAAACATTGTCCAAACAATTTTTGGAGTTAACCTTGTTGTTTGTCCAATTAAAATTAGTCCAATTAATTAGTCTAGTCTGTCCAAATGGTCCAAAAATCTCTTTAAAATCAAATGCTAGAGTCAGTCTGGTCTGTATTTTCATGCATAGTTGTGTAGGTTCTCATGTGAACTTAGTTAGTCCTATCACTTTCTCATGCAACTCTATCCAAGTTCTCATATGAATAGTTGCAAGTCTCCATGCAAGATCATGCATTTTTATCTTGTCATGATTATCTTTCTGTGCACTTTCTCACATGACCTGGATCATCTCCTCATGCAAAAGGTTGCTGCTATTTCAAGTCTTCATACGATCCTAAAAACTTTCTTGTACAGCCCCAAGAGGATCTTTGCACAAGACCTTGAGTCAACACTTTCTTATTGATCTATTAGAGCTATCTGTATTCTATACATCATCTATTTTTTGTATTATTTTATTGCTTCTCTATCTACAAACAGTCCCAAATAGTGGCATTTAGCTTAACTGAAGATTTGTGATCTGTACTTTGACTAGTCTTTTCTTTTAGTTATCTTGATTCTTGTTCTTTAGTGCTTTTCATACTCCATGTTACAATAGTCATAATATTTGGCTATTCTAGCCTTCAAATTAGACTATTCATGCCTTAGTATACAACACTCTTGTCTGGTCCTATTGAGACTAAGTTCTAGTGTGGTCCTTGTCTAAGTTCTTGCTTCTTCTCCTTGTCTATGACTGTTGCAGCAAGGAGCAACAACGTGTTTTACCCTCTTAGACTTAGGTGAGGTTGTGCTAGGGGTCATAATCATGGTAGAGGCCACTTTTCTCTTGTTATACTATCTACATCTAGTTTTTCTAGTGAGGCATTTTCACAATCTCCCTCACTCGTTAGGTCACCTTGAGTCCAACGAACATTCTCCATAAACTTGTGACAAACTAAAAACCCTATGTATCAAGCGGATTTTCAGACTAGTAGAGGTCCTGGATCCCCAAATGAAATGTTAGCCTTCCTTTTTAAAGGACCTTTTGAAACACAACGTACTAAAATTGAACATGTTCCTATAATGATTGATCGCAAACCTAAGTAGGGTAGCCATAGTAGACATCAAGAACCATCTAGGAATGACAAGGAGAAAGACTGTGACACCGATGAGGAACAGGAAGAGGTGGAAAAACTTCCTGAAGATATAGAAAAATGTTGAAGAGACAAAAAATTTCAAAAGCTCATGAGAATCCTACTCAAAAAAGAGAAAGAAAGGTACTTTCTCCAACTTGTCCAACAGGGAGTTAAGATACCCTCTCATTTCAATGTGGAAACCATCATCACACCTAAAGAGGAAATCAAAACTTCTAAACTCCAAAAACAATTGAAAATTATGTAAGACCAACTGGCTTAGATGATGTAAGAGAAAGACAAACCTGATGAAACATACACCTTAGACGCTCTTTGTCCATTTCCATTTGACAAGAGCATAGACATGCCTCCTTTCCCAAGAGGAATAGAACTACCTAAGTATGACAAATACTTTGGAACCACTGATCCCCAAGATCACTTAAGGGAATTTGGGACATTATCTATGGAATCTATGCATAACTAGACATATATCATGTGTTTATTCCCCAAAAATCTAGGTAGTCAGGCTTTGGAGTGGTTCTCACACTTGCTTGCTGGTATCAAGACGTTTGACAAAATTTTCAACTTGTTTATAGAACAGTATTCTCATAACATTCAACACCCTGTCAATATTTGAGATCTATGTAACCTTAAGCAGAAAGTTGGGGAACCTTTCCTTACATTCCTCCAACGGTGGAGACAACTTGACACTAAGTATTCATGCAAAATTATAGAAATGGAAAAGCTTGACATTTTCACTAATAATCTCTTACTTAATTTCAGGTATAGAGTCCAACTTCAAGGTCCATGTACCTTTGAAGACATGATCACACAAGCTATTTGCATAGAGGAATTTATGGTTAAGAAGGGTGAACTTAATCTTTAGAAGGACACAAAACAAGGTACCACCTCCAACAAGGATAAAACCAAATATGTCAACAAGAAATGAGAAATTGTACATGATGGGGTTGTTGACAATGTCACTACCAAACTTGCTAAGGCAAAATTTAATCTCATAGATGGTTTCAATGCAGCCAAAAATGCTAAGAAGGCTCCCCCTAACAACAAGACATCTAGGAACAAATTGAGAAACTCATGGGCCACATGTCCTAAGCAAGAGAATACATCCTTTGATGAACCATTGGATGTGCTTTATAAAACATTGTTTGAACACAAGCTTATTTCACCACTAGACAACCCTCGCCCCTATGATCCACAACCATGCCTACCATGGTGGAATGAAACCTCATTCTATAATTATCACCAAAATAAGGGGCACAAAACTAGCAATTGCATAAACTTGCACCATAAAGTCCATGACATGATTGATGCTGGTGAACTGGTGGTAGATGGACATTTATAAGAACTCGGATCACAAGACCTTCAAAGAGTCTTTCCTGGCCTATGAAAAAGGAGAGAGTTCAAAACCAAAACCCAACAACAATGTCAGCTATGCATACTCCAATGATGACAATGTGATCAACAAGGTTGAACCTGTGGATTCTAAATACTGTGACATCATTACCATTAAGGGAAAACAAGATAATGACAAACCCAAGACACCATTTTTCTTGAAGGGTCCTACTTCCAACACAATAGATAACACATCTTCTTAACACTGTGCTAATGTTGTTACTCACTCTTGTGCCAAATTGGTGCTCAAAGGCCCTACACCTTCTACTCTTGATCCTAAACAACATAAAGACAAAGCCCTTGCTAGTCCTTCTGGCAAGGGTGCAAAACTCACAACACTTTCATCAGCAACTAGTTATAGTATTCTTAATCAACTGAAATGAACTAATACTCAAATTTCCATCTTTGAGCTTCTTAAAATCTTGCCTGCTCATAGGTAGATTTTGGACAAAGCCCTCATTGAGGCAAATGTTCCTCAAGATCTTGATCTTGAGAAATTTCAATCCATGGTGGGTCACTACACCTCACCTTATCTTATGTCCTTCTCTAAGGAGGATGATAACTCACTGAGTCACCCACATAATCAACCTCTACACATCAAGGTTATGATATGTCAAACATGTGTTCATTAGGTACTCATTAATAATGGTGTTGGCCTAAACATTATCTCTGCTGCTTTGCTTAGACAATTGAATTATTTTGAGGACTCTATTGATCCTCAATGCAAGATCACTATCAAAGCATATGATGAAGTTGAATGAAAGTCTCTAGGTCTTTTGGTCTTACCCATTCGCATTGGTCCTATAGAAAGGGATGTAACCTATCAGGTGCTTGACATTCCCTTGGCTTATAACATTCTACTAGGATGGCCACGGATACATGAGATGTGTGCTGTGCCATCCACATGTCACCAATGCATCAAATTCTCATTTCATGGCTCCGAAGTTACTATTCTTGCCACTACTAGCTACACCTGCAATATGCTCAAAGTTGCTGAAACTTTCATCCCTACTAACTAGGAATCCATTGATTATCATGACAATAAGCTGAAACAAATTGAGTAGCCATTTAAACTAGAAGAAACTGGCATGGGAGAGTATCATATTGAACTGGTGTTGTCATTAGCATCTCTTCTAGAGTCTCCTCATCATTATGGGAGGCCCTCAAAGGCAAAGAAGCCATTTGTGCTGACACCTCAAACCAAGTACAATGACACTTTTGTCAAGGCTATAGTTCCCCTAAAGGATGAAAGTGAAAATAGAACTATTGTTGGATGGCTTTACAAAGAAGAGACTCTAGCAGACTTAATAGATCAAGCTTGAGAAATTGCTCCTGAGAAATATGGGCTTGGTCTTAGGCTCATGAAGCATTTTGGCTACAAGGGAACTGGCCCTATTGGGTGCAATAATAATGGTCTAATTGATCCTATCAAAGAAAAAACTCAAAGAAACAATGATACAACTAGTCTAAAATTTAAGAAGGTTCCTTTCCATTTGGGACCTAATAAATTCATACAGAACTTGAGAGTTCATATGGAAATGAGTCACAAGCAGAGTTAGATACTCAAGAGGAACAATCTGACAATGAGGATCCCTATCCTTATCCTATTACTCATGATCTTGCTAAATTATTTGCTGAGCCAAATGACTTTGTGCCATGTGTTAACACTGTGGATGATACTAGTGATTCTTTTGAGGGAAATACTAATAAACTCAAAGCTCATTCAGAAAAGGGAGAGTCTAGTTAGTTATTGAGTATTGAGTACATGTGTAAGAACCCAAATGATGAAGGTGAGTATGTCCCTATCACTGTTGGGGAGTTCTATAGTCTCTTGTCAAGTAGCATTGATTCTAAGGAATACGAGTTTGACTCTCTTTTAGAAGAAACTATTGATAAAGACATTGACCAAGTTCATGTCTATGAAAACCAAATCAAAGTGGGTGAAAAATCTAGGGTTAGGTTAGATGGGTCTAATCCAACTAGTGTCCTAGAGTCGTCAATTTCTAACATTAGTACTTAGAGGCATTTGAACACACTTGTGGATGAAGTCATTGTAGGTCTTGAATTTTTGGTCCAAGCACTTAATGACTATATTGTGAATGCAATTGAACCCATCACTAATCTTTCACTCACACATCCTCAGCTTAAAGACTAGAACCCTAATGCATCTAGTGAAGTCCCCACATTCTAGAATGACTATGCTCTTGCCTGCTACCTAAACACTATCAAACCTATAATATCTTTCACCAATGAATAGAGCATTAACATGATTGAAGTTGACATCAAATATCTTAGTCATACAATTAAAAAGAAAAAATGCAAAAGATTTGACGGTGAAAACGGCATTGTGGCAGTGTTAGAACCCAAAAAAGTAAAAACAAAAGACGTATACAAAGGTGAAAATGTCTTTGAGGTTCCCATGGATGAGATATTTGATGCACTTCCAAGTCACTTTCAAGAGATATTATCAGTGTTAATAGAGCCAACACAACCAATCAACCTAGGCACAAAAGAACATCCTCATATGATACATTTGGCATAGTCATTATCTCCTGAAGAAAAGGAAGAGTTTATTACCTTTTTTCGAGAGAAGAAGATAAATTTTGCTTGGATATATTCTGAAATGCTAGGACTAGATCCTGATCTAATTATGCACCATTTGTCCATGGAACTAGGCATCAAATTGGTTAAACATAAACTTTGAAAAATGCATCCTCATGTTGCATTGCTTCTCAAAGTAGAACTGGAGAAAATTTTGAAAGCAGGATTCATCCTTGCAATTGATTATGTCAAATGGATATCCAATATTGTTCCAGTCTCTAAGCACGATAAGTCTATCAGAGTTTGTACTGACTTTCGTGATCTCAACTTGGCATGTCTTAAGGATGATTTTCCACTTCCCAACATTGATATGATAGTGGACATGATGGTAGGCTATGAGATGCACTCAATAATGGATGGTTTTTTGGTTACAATTAGATAAAAATTTTCCAGAAGATCAGGAGAAGACTACATTTACATGTGCATGGGGAATTTTTTGCTAAAACATAATGCTATTTGGCTTGAAAAATGCTGGTACAACCTATCAGAGAGTAGTAACTACAATCTTCCATGGCATGATGTATAAGACCATGGAGGACTATGTGGATGATACCTTGGTCAAAAGTGCAAAATGCAATACTCATCTACAAGATTTGGGACCCATCCTAGATCACATGAAAAATTTTAGTCTTTGGCTCAATCCAAAGAAATGCGCATTTGGTGTCACATTAGGAAATTTTTCAGGATACATCATGTCTACAAAAGGAATTGAGGTGGATCTGAATAAAGTTCAAGAAATTATGGATATGTCTCCACCTCAAAACATTAGCCAGATGAGAGGTCTATAAGGAAGACTCCAATCTATTCATAGGTTCATCTCATAGTTGGTAGATAGATCACAACCCTTCACAAAGACTTTACATGTGGGTGTGAAATTCAATTGGAGTCAGGATTGTGATCAAAGCTTAACATAGATCAAACAATATCTTGCCAATCCACCAATCTTGATGCCCCCTATCTATGGGAAGCCTTTGATTTTGTACATTTTAGCAACTAAAACATCTTTGGAAATTCTATTAGCTCAAGATGACAATGATAACAAGGAGAGAGTTATTTAGTACTTGAGTCAGACACTTATCTCTTATGAGAGAAACTACAACATCATTGAGAAAGCTTGCTTGGTAGTTGTCTTTGCACCCCAAAGTTGAGACACTACATGCTTTCCCACACTACACAACTCATGGCCAAAAAAGATCCACTAGAGTATTTGCTTAGTAAGGTAGCTCTCACAAGAAGATTGGCTAAGTGGGTTATGAAACTTAGCAAGTTTGACATTTAATATGTTGAATGCAAAGCTATCAAGGGACATGCAATTGTAGATCAGTTGGAATATGCACCTATACAGAGTCTTCTACCAATGAACATTGATTTCCTTGATGAGTCAATTCTAACACTCACACACCAAATGTGGGTCATGTTCTTCAATGGGTCCTTCACACAACAGGGATCTGGTGCTGGATTACTCTTCGTAACACCATAGAGATATTCATTGCCCAAAGCATACAAGATTTTTTTCCCTTGTACAAATAACATTTCTAAATACGAGGCTTTGATCAATGGCATGAAAATTGCAGCTGAATGGAGAGTGGATTAGCTAGACATCTTTGGTGACTCTTAGCTTGTAATCAATCGAGTTAATGATATGTATCAAACAAAGGATGAGAAATTAATTCCTTAAAAATGCATGGTTGATGACTTAAACAAGTATTTTGCACACATCACTTTCTAGCAAATTCCTCATGTCACTACTACATTTAACATCATTTTTCGACCAAAAATTTTGACCATCAACTAAATAAATGTAGGGTGGTCAAAATGTAAAGGCAAAAATTTTATTTTTTTACATATAAGACCCGTGTTGGTCAAAATTTTGACCAACACAGGGCTTATACATCCGCAAAGTTCAAAAAACATTTGCCCAATTAGATTTTTCGCGCTCGATTTCATTTGACATTTTTGGAGCATTTTTGCATGGTTTTCTCTGAGCCCAGTTTCATTTCAGGTTTTCTCCACCCACTTGATTTATGATGCCTACTAGCCCTGGGAATAATATGAAAGAGGGCCCTACATTTGCATCAATATAGGGGGGACAGAATAGTAGTTTGAAACTCTCGATATTGTCTTTCTTTCATTCTTCCTGATGTGCTCGACTTCAAAAGCTGTTCCATTCATGACCTCCAATCACACCTGTGTCTCCGGTGGTCGAGGAGAGGGATTTCTCTTCGAGCATATTTCCATAGGTACATGTGTATTTTTTTTGTAGGTTTTTATGATAATATTGAAGATGGAAGTGAATACTATTACTATCATTATTATTTTTTATGCCAAAGTTCAACCATTGTTGTGTAATATAAATGGGAGAGTCTCCGCTCATGTGTTTTTTCTCAGTGATGTTTTGATGATAAGTGATAAAAAGAGTCTAGTTGCAAAAATAATGTAATGTACTTGTTGTTTCATTTTATTGAAAGTGTGTAGATGCAGATTTATCATTTGGAATGTTGGTCTATTGTAAAAACTATTATACTTTTTGTTATAGTAATGAAAGAAAAGAAAGGAAATGTATATGCAGAAGCTATAGTTGTAAAAGCTTAGAAGAAATAATAATGAAATTTTTTTTGTTTTATAAATATAGTTGTGTTGGTATCATATTTTTCTTGTATTTTTGTTTTAATAATACATAATTATATTGTATCATTTAGACAACAGTTTCATATTCAAAAAAAGAACAAAACAAAAAAAAATTAAGTGTAATTCTCTCTTCAACTCTAGAACATTCAACTTAAACATCAACACATAAAGATAATAATTTGAAATCTGGTGTGTTTAGTGCTTGGAGTTGTACCCTCAATACCTAGGCCATGTGGGCTATAAAATATGATATTCATGTGATTCTATGTTAGATGATGATGATGATAATGAATAATCACCATCTACTACTAGCTCATGTAGTGATAAAAGGTCTTCAATGCACCTCTAACTACAAGTATGCCATGGAAAACTTGTGATGGAGATGACTCCTCAAACTAATAGACTATCATGGAAATTTTTTGATGAAGATGACACCTACAAATACTGGACTATTTTCAAAAACTTATGATGAAGATGGCACCTAAATTTACTAGACTATAATTGAATTGATGTACTTTGGATCCTTCACCGAAAGTCTCTGTCATTTTTTTAGAAGATGATTTATCTTCTAGTTCAACCAAAATAATCTCTCTCCTATATTTCAAGATTACATTTAATTGTTGCATTGCAATTAGGTCTTCTTACAAGGGTTTCCATTTGGATGAATAATAAACTTGTTGGTGTTTTAAAACTACTAAGCAACAAAATGCTTAATACCAAGATGACAATACTCACATAGTCTAAAGACTAGCCAATTCTTATTATCAATTGTATGTGCACACCATTTGGGCCAAACTTCTACAAAACCAAGGGTGGTTTTCTACTCTTTTGGCTCTACAAAACTAGGGTGAGTATACCCAGGGATGATACAAGACTGGGAAAACTGTATGAGAATTATCTTAGTTTCATTTTGATTCTCATCTCAAATTCTCCAATACATGTACAATTCTTGATACTTTAATAAACACATCCCATATAACAGATATGGCCAAAAATCTTCTATAGGTCTACAGATGTTCTCGACAATAATGGCTAACTAAAGCTAAAACATTCCATGCAAACAAGTAGAGCCAACTTTGAAGATCTACAGGAAATAAAAGTAAATTTGATTATAATTCTACATTTTGACAATCATGTGTGACACATTTCTCTTTCAGCTGGATTAAATTTGATCAGTTCCTAATCCATTGGGGTTCAGAGTCTACTACAAATCTCTAGATCTAATATCTTGCCTTACAACAAATTTTATCAGTAATTCTTATTAGAAATCGTCATTCAAAATCCTTTCCACTACTATAGCAACCTTATCAAATTCATCAAATCTTTTACTTAATCCATTGAATTAACAACCATGATAAACAGATATACAACCTAATTGAACTACATTCAATTGCACAAGCCTTTACTTATACAACATCAAGATAACCAAGTAATCAAAAGGAGACAAAGTTCAGAAAGAACTGATATGGGGACAGTTCATAATTTGTATTCATTTTCCTTGAAAATTGTATACAATTTACAATAGACTTAGAATGACCTTTAGAAAGAAACACAAATCATTCTATATTCATGTATTCTCAAGATCTGACAGGGAAAATACATCACGAATTTTTGCTCAAAAATGGTGGACCAAAAACAGACTAAGTGTATCACTTAGCAAATAGAATTTGAACCTTTTCTCTTGCCGTGGAATTTCACTTATATAGTGTGAAATGAAACAAGCTTCAGGCTAAGAGAAACTATAGGTGTCTTTTACAAGGAATATCTACATACACCTATCACAAAATGACAAAACTATGGGTAACAGAAGATATCAAAATCAAATCATTCCTTTTGGTGGGTCAGCTTTTGTTACATGTTCTGATGTTGCTGAGTTGGCTATTGATCTGATTTATCTTCATATGTAACTGCTAAATTAGCCAACGATGAAGCTTGTTCTAATGAGGGCACATTAACCTCCACCTGCAAGCTTCCACCACCTTCACTCTGCATGGTAAGGACAACTTCTACCTTTTCCTTTTCTTTAATTGTATTGCCATCTTGTGGTCCTGGTTCTGCAACTTAAAGTGACAAGTTTTTCTTGTCTTCTTCTTCTTCTGATTGGGTTTGAGTAGTGATGGTATCAATGATTTGGACTTCCTCACCTTGCACCTCATCACTGTCAATTTCATCTACATCAAACTGTTCACTAGAAGCCATTTCTGCCATCCACCTGTCAAATAATGTGTCATCTGGCCAATTGAATTGCAAAATATCCTTCTGTTTCTTTATTATATAATCAACCTCATTATCAATATCAAAAAATTCCTATTTTAAAGAATCAAAGAATATTTTGGCTTTCACCATTTCTTCTGTTGTGGTGGCCCACCGTGCATGCCATGTTTCATTTATGACTTGATTCATTCTTAAACAAAATAAATCATCAAGTTCCTTCACCAATTCCTCTTTGCTTTTCAAACTATTTTTCTTATCTAGGGCATGAGGAAATAAATTGAATTTTTGGCTCTTATATTTGTCTAAGTAGCTTATTATTATTTTCTGTAAATGTATCCTTTTGCTATCACAATCAACAAGATCAGAAACAATGTCAAAGGTTTTATCAATCTTATCATGAGAATTATTTATAACAGATAGACACAATAAGGTTAATGCTTTCTCCCTTCTCACCCATTTGTTCACAATAGGCTTTAGAGCCTCATCATCTACTTTTAACTCCTCCCAGATGTTAATCACCTTGGCCAATTGATCATGGATTAGTGGCCATTCAACCTTGTCTCCTAGATATGTAAGAGTTGTTCTTAGTTTATCTTTATATTTAGATTCCAGCTCTACATGTAAGGCCCACAGTTTACTCTTTTCTTCTTCAAAATCCTCAGTAGTGTAATACTGTGGCCATTGGAGTGTGTCTGGTATTTCAATGAGGGGGGTAGATTTGAAAGGTTCAACAAGGGGGCGAGGGTATGTTATTTTAGGCCTGGTGGATTTTCCCAGTAGCTTGTTCTCAAGCTCAACTCTCCTTTTTACCTCTTTATTGTAGGCATCCACAACTGCTTCATATTTACTTTGTAATTCAAACATTTCCTTTTCCTTACTTTTAGAAGTAGCCAAGGAAAATTGAGAATAATCTACATTCATGTTGGCTACATCTGTAACTCTCCTCACAATAATATTCCCTATCAGTCTTGAACCATCAGTCTTGAACCATCAGGCTGTGCTGATACAATCCTGGATCCTCTTCTTAATGACCACATAACAAGAGCAACTTGATCATCACTAAAAGAAGTCCCTACAAATTCCTTTTTATTTGGGTCTTGTAACTTCAGTTTATTAGAAACAAAGTTGAAAATCAATGCATCTGCAATATCCCAATTAGGCAACAATAGTATGTTAGAAGTTTTTACCATTTGCCTTCCCTCCTCAGGGGTAATGTTCTGGAATTCTTGCATCATTTCCTCCTTTATTTGGTTTTGAATGGAGGCTTCATCCATTTTTAGATGCTCTATTTTCATGTTCTTACATCTTTCCTCAAAATTGTGGATGTTTGCCCTCCAAGAAAATTGAATGAAAGCCCTAGACCTTACAAAACTGTCATCTAACAAAAATTTTTGGTTGGCTTGTTGTAAAATAGGGTCCAATTCCCTTCCCTTAAAATAAGCTACAGTTAGCCTGAGGCTTGGCACAGGAGGTTCCTGGGGGTTCCCTTCATCTGCTTGAGTGACAAAAACTCCCCCTTGTGATCCAATTTGTTCAATTTGCTCAATAGTGAGCTGTTCCTCCCTGGTTCTCAAAGGGGTCTGTGAAGGTGAATACTCCTCAACATGAGAATCCTCCTCTTTTATTATTTTCCTCCTCTTAGGGGAGGGCTCAGTAGGCCTCTCTTCCAAAACCCTACTAGTGGACTCAATTATTTGTTTGCCTTTTTCCACTGTATTCTTTTTATTTTGAACAATAGTATATCCCGGCCTTTTTTGGATAGTTAATTGACCTGGCCTTATATTGGGAGTAAAACCCAATCTTCTCATTACTTCCCTGGCCTTATCCGAGTAGAACCTAATAAAGAATTGCTTCTTTTCATTCATTGCCTCTATTATTTTAGGAAAATTATTCATAAGTTTTCTCATTTTATCTACATTTGTAACTAAATCATCCAAAGGACTATAATCTAGATCAAAACAATGAATGAAATCCAAAATTTTAGAAAAGACTTTCCACTTTTCTTTCCTAGTCTCTTGCTCCTATAAGGAGTACTCATTCCTTATTAAGTCTTCAAGAAAATAAAATTCATGCTCAATTTTACCAAGCTTAATTCTCTGCCTCAGAGCCAAATGATAAAATCCTTGAGAATCACAAAAATAAGGATGGGAAATGGCCATCTTATAAGGATTCAAAATCTTGTGCAGAGAAAGCCAACCTCCTTTTGTGATTACAAAATGATGAGCCACTATGCAAGTAGGAAAAATTGACCCCTTTTGTCTTTTTAATAGAAGGGCTTCCTCCACTCCTCCCAGCTGCCACAATATCTCAGCAACTCCTACCTTCAAAGGCACTTGGTAGGGTAGTACATGAGGGCTTCCTTTAAAACCATATATTCTAAATACAGTAGAAATAGAATATGGAATGACATCTCCATAATTATGTGAAACTTTCAAACAACTTGGGTTGTCCATAGGCCTAATGAGATTCATTAATGCTTTGGGGATTCTGGGATTGTCCCTTAATAGGAGGCATCTCATCTTTGAAGTGAAATACCTATCAAACTTGACAAAACTGGCATTCTATGCATCCCAAATCATATCTGCACTCCACAATTGAACTGGTAATGCTTCCCCACTCTCTTCTCTATCTAATTCTATTTCTTTACTAAAATATGTTACTCCCTTGAATAAGAACATGTGCATTAATAGAGAACAATGGCCAAAAGTTTTTTCCACCTTACCCTTAGCAATTCCAATCAGTCCAATGTGAATCTCCTCAGCTAAGTAAGAAGAAAAATAAAAAATTATATCCACACCAAAAGAGGAAATCTGAGTAATCATATACATAAAATCCATGGGCATGAACTCTTCTTCATCTCTCCCAAAAACTTTACACAAGGACCTATATATTTCTATAGCCTTAGAATTGAAGTATGCCCTTTTGAAAGGCTCCCTAGAGGATGCTGTTATTGTTGGTAGTGTTCCAATTCTACCTATGTGTGCACTTAGTGCTCCTTGCCTAACTGCATCTCTCTTAGACATATACTCATTTCCTAACCCTTTCAAATCAATGGGAACATGATAATCAGTGGTAGGCCCTAAATTGAAAACTTCCCTAATCTCCTCTGCTCTGATTGTAATCAAGATTTCACCATCAGTTCTCCTCACTACCCTAAGGGCTTGGTCATAATTCTTAGCTACAACTTCCAAAAGATCATAATCCATGAAAACACTAGGAACCATCGATTTCCCTAGACCAAAATTCCAAATGTTGGCATGTGGGGCAAAAAGGTTCCTCTCTAAAAACCATTTTTTGAATAAAACAAGACCAGTCTGTGAAGTTGTTACATCACTAACCTAGTTTCCTTTGTCATATAGCCCATCTGCTATTTTTAGCCTAGGGTTTAATGAAGTTAGCCTCTTAACTTCTACAGTTTCAACAGTGGAAGAAGGGATCAGTTCAAGCAAATCATCGTGGACATTCCTATCCAAATAGTTCTCTTGACCAAAAAATGCTTTCTATTTTGGAGCCATTTTAATTAACTCTCGAAGGAATTGAATTAGCAGAAGGATTATAATGCAAGTACTTACTTTGAATTTTGCTCTAGTTCTTCTCAGTGTTACTGCGATCTTTCTGTGAACAAACTGCTTCACAATCTTACCGAATCCAGCACAATCTTCTCAACAATTGTTTCTGCTTAGAAATTCTTTGAATCTTTGTTTGAGTACGGTGGAATTAAGAAAATCTTATGTGTTATACTCTATTTTTCTTCACACGTGAAGCTTTCATCTCTCATAAATGCATAGGGTGGCATCACCTTCTATATTAAAATTTACACCATGGATTTATGAAAAATCCTACGATCTAGGGATGCAAGCAAAGACGACTCATGTTCCTCTTGACAAGCTGGCAGTCAACCCAATGAAAATTTTCCATGTGTACCTTTCCTTCATTGTTGGCACGTTTGAACTGGACCCACAAAACTCTGAGGACACGTGTCACTTAGGTGCTATCTCGCTATACATAAAGAGTGAGCACCTTGCCATAGCGAGATAGCGCCCATCATTGATCCTAATTTGACATACGGATGACATTTGATGCATTTCTCAAAAGAAATATGGTGGGTCCCTTGTTGCCATGTCGATATTCATAACCTTCGTGCAACTTGCCATAGTGAGATAGCAACGATCATGGATCTAAGATAGATCTGACGATCAGAGTCTTTCATATATTTTTTGAATAGGGCATGGGTCCAATCATTGATGACGTGGTAAAATATTGTCTCTATTACCTACTACTTGGGGCTCATATTTGTTTATTTCTTGGCCGGGTGCTATGTTGCTAACAACGAGAAGAACAAGTTCTCGATAGCGACATAGTGAATCCTGGTGTCTTTGCTTTTCCTGGCGTATACGTGTAGCCCATTAGATGCTAGCATGTTCCAAAGCTTTATAATTGATATCTGATGGAGTAATTTTTGGGACCCACTTACTCTGAAAAGTTTCCATAGTACTACTTTATGTCTGGGTGCTATGTCGCTAACAACGAGAGACACCAATTCTCCAATAACAACATAGCAATTTTTGGTGACTCATCAAAATTTAGGGTTGGAAAGATAAAGGTGAGTGAATTCATAACTACCCTCGTTAATGCATCTGACACATAATAAAACAACATGTGCACCACATAGCCTGAAAAAACTTACCATCATCAAAAAATTTAAAAGTGATTGCCAGCCATTATTTTTGGTGAAGGCATCATGTCACTAATGGAAAAGTGCCCAATTTCTCCAATAGCGACAAAGCGACTAATCGAAAAAGCTAAGATTTATATTGATGCCTTTTGTACCTCAATATTGTAATTCCTTTTTAGGTTCTGACATGTCTGTTATAAATATGATGAAATATCTCTAAAATAATACAATCTCTGGTCATCGTGTTTCCACTTGACGGTACCGCTTTTCAACTTAGCGGTGGTCACTATGTCGCTAAGGGTAAAATACTTGTATCTTTTCATAGAGAGATAGCAATTGTCGTAGATCTTTTAGGGATCGGGCGGTTAGAAACACAAAAAAAAAGATGTGACTTAGGGCGCGAAAAGTTTGAAAAGGATAGGAATCTTTGCATATTTTTAGTTTTGCGCCTGAAAAATTTAAAAGAAAACAAGACCTAGGGTTTTGACAAAAATTTGCTTCAAACACCTACAAAATATGACTTGGCTAGAAACCCTATTCACCATAGGTGGATCCCAATTTGAATTCTTCTATACCTTGAACAAAGGAATTTGATTATGCAAAAATTCAGACCAACAAAACTATCATGGAAAAATTGTGACAAAGATGCCACTTGCAATTATTAGACTATCATAGAAAAATTGTGATGAAGATGACATTAAAAACTATTGGACTATCATGTGTACAAGTCACAAAATGATTCCAACACATGAAATTAA
The DNA here is from genome assembly GCA_028749045.1 of Cupressus sempervirens. NCBI lineage: Eukaryota > Viridiplantae > Streptophyta > Pinopsida > Cupressales > Cupressaceae > Cupressus > Cupressus sempervirens. The sequence goes on from CM053786.1 coordinate 476,244,537, forward strand.
GTGTACTACATAGGATAGTGATAATTGAATTTCCATGCCCTCCAAATTTGGTGGTTGTAACATTTATACCAATTTCATTTGTAGGATACACACTCTTGATAAGTTAGTTAGCCTTGTGACTAAGGTCAATGGGGAATGTTGACACATGCAACCTGAGCATGAGTTTGAATTTGGTATTTCCTTATAGATATTTACTTATTTGCCAAATAGAAGGTATCATCTCCATTTTGTCTGTCATGATAAGTTGTCATAGGTATTTTGAACGAATTTATTTTCTTATGTGTATTTCTTCTCATAGAATGAACAAAACTTATTAATGCTCCACCAAAAGCTGTAGAAGGAACAAAAATCTAAAGTTTGGGCTTGCCGCTACCAGGATCTCCTCCCTTTCCAAAGAACCCCAAATAGAAAAAGCAAACAAACAAATTCAAGACCGTTTAAGCTTTACCCAATAATATCCCAGGAGTCCAAGAACAACATTTGACTACAAGGGTGGTGATGAGAAGTGTGGGGCAGCATCCCTTTAAACCATATAAATTCTTCTACAGTTCATTTTTTGAATATCATAAAAACCTAGAATTAACATTAGAATCCATGGTTTGAATAATATAAAGTCTTAGAATCAATCAATACAAAATCCATGGTTTGATTGCTATGAAAACTTAGGACCAGTACTAAATTTCATGCTTTGAATGCAATAAAGACTCAGAGTAGTCATATAATGTTTTGTAACTCAAAATTGCACTCTTCCCTGGAACATCCAATATAAAACCCTAGGTCACATTGCTCTCTTCCCTGGAAAATACAATATAAAAGTCAAAACTCATAAACAAAAAATCAATCAATTTCATTTCTAAGGCTTTTATAATTTCTCAATTAAGTTTGACTCATGAGGCTTCACCAATATGTCACTTTAATGACTTATATAACTATCTTTTGTGTTTGAATTAAGTTATGTCATTATTAAAGGCATACTTTTCCATTAAATATAATGGCTCCTCAATAATACTTTATGAAGATAAGTAATAAATTTACAATATAACCATTATAAATAGCTTTATTACTATTACTATAATTTTAATATCTCATTGATTACTCATCATCTCTCTGTCTCATCTGAACAAGTTGGTCAACCATTACTTCCATCGCATGACCAACTACCTTACTAAAAATATTAATGGTTCTCTCTATTAACTCCTAACCTACTATAACTAGTAATTCCTCTAATATTTGATAAAATCAGTAGTGGCAAGGGTCGTCACTGTGTTGAGATCGGTCCAGATGCCTTGCCAAATGTAGAAATGTTGGATACATAGCTTACTATAAATTATAAGTGTTCCTAACTGAAACAAATGAGGAGCAATCGTAAACACTTCTATACTATAGAAGGGAAAGATCCTCTTGTTTTGCTAGATGGGGCCCTCTAGCCATCAGCCTTAACCTACGAGGGCCAATAATAGGTGAATCCAAACATAAACCATGGCAAGCTAAATTGAGGACATTACACTTTATAACCAATCCTACTTGTCAAAAAACACATAGGACACTTCAACAAACACTTTGACGAGCCCTCTTAACTTCAACAAGCTCTATTCATCTTTAGAGATCCCATTTTTCATCACCAAATCTCCATTAAATGATCTCTAGCTTCTAATGGAGTTCCTATATTAGAAGCTTCATACATAGTATCACTTCCATCATCTGCAATAGCTGCTGATAGTCCAGATGTAACCAATGCATGATTGCCAACTAAAGAAATACTAGAGCCAATGTTGAGATATAACTCAACAATAATAGCTAATGAGTTTCCATGTTTTTTATCAATGGGTTAATCTATTGAATTATTAGAAAATTTATGAGTCAATAAAAAAAACTCATCAAATCAAGCTCGGTGTTATTCTCAATTATAACAACAACCATTTAGGCCAACTGTTCGTAAACTACATATTGATATTTGGTTGAAACTCAATAGTTTGGATGGTGAATATGATAATGTTTTTATGGTTGTAGAAGAAGAACTCATTTTTAGCATATCCTTGCTCAAAATAGTTTCCACAAAAATTAAGATCCACCAAATATTCTACACCTCAAAATAGAAAACAATCAAATGATGCTAGTTGTGCACACCATGGTTACTTTGGTTCTAATTATCTTCCTACCAAATAATAGTATAGGGCTTTTCTATAAAATAATGCTACTAGCTGCCACATTTCTAAAATGATCAACTGCATGCCACTATCGACTATACTCTTGCACCTATGCTTGGTGCAAGCACTAGTATATAGTACTTAAGATACCACTGAATATCTAAATCATTGTTTTTCAAAGAAGCTGTAAGGCATAATTCGAGTGAATTTAAATACTCCAGGAAATTTTTGAGTGTGGATGTTTCAATTCCTTAGTGTCAAAACTTGAATATATTTCATGCTTATCATTTTCTCTAGCGATTCTTACGTAAAACATCATTAAAATAATTGTTCCCTTTGACAGCGTCAAAGAGTGTATATATACAATATTTTTGAAGTTATTTTGTGCTAAATGAACCTTTTGTGATCAAGTCTTGTAAATATCTTGGTTGGTACAATTGCAGATTTATTACTGGCTTTGTACTAGTACCCAAGATTAACATTGATGACATTAGTAGAATTCCAAGTTTTTCTCTTGTATTCCTATTAATTGTACTTGATTTTTGAATATGTTAAAGAAGAAACAAATTCTAGTTAATTTATAGACTGTAACTGACCTAAATTGCTTGATGTATTTTTTAAATGTTGAGATGCATATACTATTTTTTTTTTGTTGCTACGGGCCAAGCCATAGATGACAGACAGGTCAAAGCTTCCAACTATTGTGGATCTTGTGATTAAAGAGTTGCTAAACTTGAAATATCTTTAGCAAGTAAGTTGCATGCAAAATATTTCTTTTGAAGGGAATTGACATTATTTTTAAAAATACATTTAGTTTATACAATTTTACTCATGTTTTGGTGGATAAAAACTTAACGTTCTTCCACATTTCTTGCCCATTTTATTGCATATCTGAAATAAGACATAATCTTGCCATTTTCCAATAGCTAAATGTATTTAACTGTGATTGGAATTTGGCATGAAATGTATTTTTTAGGTTAGATTGTCAGCTAGTTCTGGTTGATCGCCATTTGAAAATTAGAGGTGCTAATCCTTTCATTGAAGATAAAATTTATAGTGCACTGCATATCATCACACTTACCCAAAAAATTTGAGCCAAACATTTGATTATCTAGATTGAAAGTCATTTTCCACTTTATAATCTTGGCAAGAAGAACACCATAAGTGCTTGTGAACCAAGTATTTATGATGAAGCAAGAAGGAAAGAAAAATGAAAAAATGTGTTGAGTCGAGAGATAGACATTGGAAAGAAAGCCATTGATTATAAAAAGTATTAAGATCAAGTTTAAAAATAATGTTTTAATTGACAAACATAAAGCAATATTAGTAGCTAAAGAGCAACAAATTTTCCTTGTACATCTGTGCACTATCTATTGGATACAATTGTTAATTGTGTATTATCTTTGATGTTACACAAATGTCATATCAACCATCAGACAGAGTCTACCGAGCTCAGACGGTCAGCAAAGCAATTTACAGTGTCTACTGAACGTTCTTGAATAACATAAAGGAAAATTAGCTCTTACCGAGCTCACTCGGGCATCAAAGGATTCTATAGCAGAAAGTTAATGTTAATCGAGCTCCCAAGGTTAACAAAAGGAAAGATAATGTCTATTGAGTTGACTCGGTCATCAAAAAGGAAGTTAGCTTTTATCGAGCTAACTCGATAAATGAAGGAAGGTCAGTGTTTATCGAGTTAACTGGTCTTTGAAGGAAGTTGTAAGGTTTGCAGTGATTACCGAGCTTCACTTGGTTAACATTGGGGAAACTATTCTAGAGCAGTGGTCACTGAGCTGGGAAGGGCAGCAAAGAATTTTATTATTCTAAAGAATTAAGTGTAATTGTTTTGTGTAATGTTTACAGTCGATTGATTTATGTTTTTCAGTTGTTGTAACTTGTAATTAAGCTGACTTGACAATCTGTAAGGTATATATGAAAGGTCAAGTTGTGAATTCATAAGATGTAAGAGTTTGGATGCATAAGAGTATGAATGTATGGATATGGAATCAATTAATATTGAATATATGAGCAAATGTTGAAGAAGGATTAGATATGCTTATGGAGCTGCAAAGTTATATTCGATCAGTGAGGATCTAGTAAAGCAGAACAAAGATCTGTATTCAATAGAGATAAGTTGCATATATTTTAGATCACTTGATTGTTGCTTTCTAATCATTGTAAAAGTGATTCAAAATCTCTTAACAGAGTTGGTTTAACAACCATTTTGTAAATCCTCTAACAAGGTGACAATTAAGTTGAATTGTTCTAAAGACCTCTGACAAGGCCACTTCAAACAAGGTGATTAAATCCTCTAATAGGGTCACACCTAACAGTGTGTTTTGTAACCTTTAACAGGGTTGGCTCCTAATAGGGCTCACTTCAGAAGAGTGAAAATTGGTAACTAGTTACTTGGTGGTTTTTCCTAAATTGGGTTTCCACGTTAAATCTGGTGTCTCTTGTGTTCATGTTATTTCTTTATGCATGCATGTTAATCACTTTAAATGCTTAATAAGTTAACAGAACATCTATCAAGTTTCAACATTTATTTGTATGGTTACCGAGTATCAGCAACAACTATATTTTAAGACATCTAAGGACCTGTAGATTTATTTTTGTGGTAATTGATTCACCCCTCCCCTCTCAGTTACTCCATCTCTATTTTCAACAATTGGTATTAGAGCTCTTGGTTCTTGCAGGATAAGATTTGAAGGATCTACGCTAAAGATCAGAATGTCTTATAAGAGAGAAATTCCAAGAATTAACAGGGACAACTTCTCATCATGGCAAGGGTCAAGATGAGACTTCATCTAGCTTCTATTGGAGATACAAGACTAAAATACCTTGATGAAAAATATGTAGAACCAACTGGTACACTATCTGTAAATGATATTTCTGAAAAGAAGACCCACAACATTATGATGATAGATATATCATCTGCTCTGAGTTATGAAGAATTTGATGATATCAAGGATTGCAAATCTGCTTTTGAAATGTGGGAAAAACTAAAAGAAATCTATTGAGGAGATGATAATGATAGAAGAGCCAAAGCAAAAAGTCTGAGAGGACAATTTGATCAAATGAGGATGAGAGAGGATGAAAATATTGCAAAATATGTTGAAAGAGTCAAAGCATGTGTCAGTGCAATCAAAGCATCTGGAGGAGATATCAAGGAAGAGATAGTTATAAGTAAAGTTCTCAGAACTTTTCTTCCCATTTATGCAATCAGAGTTTCTACAATTCAAGAAAGAAGATTTCAATCAAATCATAAGATAAATCTAGAGGCTATAGTTGGAAGATTGACTGCATTTGAACTAGAAACCTTTGATAACTATGTTCCAGCGTCCAAGAACATTGAATCAGCATTTGAAGCCAAACTTTCACTCAAGGAGAAAGGAAAAAAGAAATCTCAGTCAAAAAGTGAAGATGAATCAAACCAAAGTTTAGACAATGATCTTGAAGTAATTGAAGCCCTTCTAGCAAGGAAATATTCTCGAGGTAGAGGAAAATACAAAGGTAAAGTACCCCTAATCTATTTTTCATGTAAAGAAGTTGGTCATATTTATGCTAGGTGTCCAAACAAGTAGAATAAAGATGAAAAGAAAGATCACAAATGGAATGGAAAGAAAGATTTCAAATCATTCAAGGATAAAGGTATGAAAACATGTTTTATGGCTAAAAATTCTAATGATTCTAATGATGAAGAAGAAGATGAAATTGTCTACATTGCTGTGAAAGATGAATCTGATAATGATGGGGAAATGGAACTTATTTCTCATATGAGCAAAAATGATGCATGGATCATAGATAGTGGTTGTTCTCATCACATGATTGGCGACAAAACTAAGTTTGAATACTTTGAAGACTACGATGGTGGCAATGTAAGATTTGGTAACAATGAACCTTGTTGTATAAAACGAAGAGGAAGAATCTCTCTAACCAAGGAATTTATATGTGATAATGCCTATTGGGTAGAAGGACTAAAGAATAATTTTCTAGGTGTGGCACAGTTACTCAATAATGGATTCAAAGTAGAATTCATGCATAGTAAAGCAAGACTGCTAGATGGCAAAGGAAAGCTGATTGGATCAGGTACTCAAACTAAAGTTAACTTGTTCAATCTTGAACTAGGTGAATGTTCATGTTTTATTGTTCAAGTAGAAGAAAGTTGGTTATGGAACAAAAGGTTGTGTCATGTGAACTTTGATAATCTAGTAAAGATAAGAAAATTCAAGAAAGTAAGAGGCATTCCTAACATAAAGAAACTTGAGGTCGGTCTATGCAAAAATTGTCAGATTGGAAAGATGGGAAAGACTAGTTTTAAAAGTAAAAACTATCAGTCTGAAGATATATTAGAAATTGTGCATACTGATTTATGTGGACCCATTTAAATTGAAAGCTATACTAGAGAAAAGTTCTTCATTCTTTTTGTTGATGATTACTCAAGAATGATGACAGTCATGTATCTAAGAAACAAATTAGAAGTATTTGAAATGTTCAAATGGTATTTGGCTAGAGTAGAAAAGGAAATAAGGAAAATATTAAAATGCTTGAGGTCAGACAGAGGTGGAGAATTCATTTCACATGAGTTTAATAACTTTTGCATTGAAAGAGGAATCAGAAGACAGTATCAACCCCTGGAACACCCCAGAAAAATGGAATAGCTGAAAGAAGGAATAGATCCATCATGGATTGTGCAAGAACTTTAATGATTTAAAAGAGCATTGCTATCAAATACTAGAAGGAAGCTATCAACACTACAGTTTATACCCTGAACTGAGTACAGCTGAAGAAAGACTCATTCAAAACCACCTATGAGTTATGGTATGGCTATAAAATTAATGTAAGTTACCTTAAAGTATTTGGAAGTAAATGTTACATTTTGAAAGAATCTAGAAAAGGAAAATTTGATGTGAAAGGTGATGAAGGTATATTCTTTGGATACTCATGCAAAAGTAAGGCATATAGATGTTTGAACTTGTCTACTCACAAAGTCATAGAAAGTGCACATGTGAAAGTTGATGAGTTTGTAGAAAGGACTAAAGAAGAAAGAAAAAGGGAACCAGAAGATTATAGAAGGTTTGTCTTCATTGAAATTGATACAGTACTAGTTACATCAGAGAATCAGGAATCTTCTACTCCCTAGTCATCTGTAATCGAGTTACAGGAAGTTCAAACTGAGTTACAACAAACTGAGTTAAATTCAGTATCTACCAAGCAAGTATCTACCGAGCAAGTGTCTACTGAGTCTGAAGGACCCAAGCCAGCATCTACTGAGCAAATATCTACCAAGCTAGAACAGACAGAACCTGAAGTTGAAATGCAAGAGGATAATAATGAAATCCATTCAAAAGGCAAGGAACCTGTATTAGCTAAATATATCAGGAGACATCATTCAATAAATCAAATCATTGGAGACAAATTTGAAGCAACCATGACAAGAAGCAAGTTGAAAGGTACTTGTTTACTTGCTGATTTTGAACCTAGAAATATCAAAGATGCTTTAGAAAATGATAGTTGGATTGAGGCTATGAATGAAGAAATAGAGAAAATAGAGAAAAACAAGACATGGACTCTTGTACCCAGGCCTAAAGATAAAAATGTGATTGGAATCAAGTGGGTATTTAGAAACAAGTTGGATGAAGATGTTAAGGTATCAAGAAACAAAGCTAAACTAGTATGCAAAGGATATGCTCAAGAAGAAGGAATAGACTATGGAGAAACTTTTGCTTTTGTTGCAAGATTGGATGGAGTCAAAACCTTACTAGCATATGTTGCTCACAAAGGATTCAAAGTTTATCAGATGGATGTCAAGTCAACATTCTTCAATGGTATCCTGGATGAAGAGGTTTACATTGAACAACCTGAAGGTTTTGTTGATCCAGATAAGAAGAACATGGTCTGCAAATTACACAAGGCATTGTACGGTCTGAAACAAGCTCCTAGATCATGGTATGAAAGATTGCATAACTATCTTATTTAGATTGGTTTTCAAAGAACTAATGATAATAGTAGCTTGTATATTAAGGAAAGACCAGATAATAAGATTGTCTTGGCAGAAATATTTGTAGATGATATTGTTTTCATAGGGAATGATGATCTGTGCAAAGAATTCTCAAAACAAATGAACAAGGAATTTTAAATGTCTATGTTTGGTGAGATCAAATTCTTTGTTGGTCTTCAAATTCAATAGAATAAAAATGGTATCTACATCACTCAATCAAAATACATCAAGGAGATATTGAAAAAGTTTGGAATGGAAGATTGTAAACTAGTTGGGACTCCTATATGTATCGGATTAAAACTTATCAAGGAAGATGAATCAAAAGAAGTAGATCAAACATTGTATAGATCTATGATTGGAAAGTTGCAGTATGTAGTTCATACTAGGCCAGATATTTCCCTTGCAGTTGGTATTGTAGCAAGATTTTCAGCAAAACTAAGAGAAAATCACATTATGGCAATCAAAAGAATAATGAGATATTTGAAAGGAACTGAAGAGTATGGTTTATGGTATAAGTTTGGAGGTAGTTTGGATTTGGAAGTGTTTACTGATGCTGATTGGTCAGAAAATCTTGATGATAGGAAAAGCACAAGTGGAGGTACATTCTTTCTTGGAAAGAGGTTGGTTTCTTGACAAGCAAAAAATAGAATTGTACATCTCAATCTATAGCAGAGGCAGAGTATGTTGCTGCAGTAGTAAACTATTCTACTATTGTTTGGTTTAAACAGTTGTTGGAAGGCATGGAGATGGAAATCAAAGAACCATTTGTTATGTTGTGTGATAATACAAGTGCAATCAACATATCTAAGAATCCAGTGATGCATTCCAAAACCAAACACATTGCAATAAAATATCATTTTGTCAGAGAATTGGTGCAAGATAAGGAGATCAGATTAGAATATGTTCATACAAAGGAACAAATTGCTGACATATTCACAAAACCATTACCTAAGGATGCATTCCTATATCTAAGAGGTAAGTTAGGGGTCACTCCCCTATCTAAAGTTCACTAAAATAAAGTTTTAGTGATGCATCAACTTATACCAGGTTGAAGATCTATCAGTTGATGCAACATAACTAGGAAATATTGCATATGAATCAGTACTAAAGGTACACTAAAATTCATTTGAGTTGAGTTGTCTTTGGCATGTGTTGTTAAAGAGGGATATTTTTACTGTCATATCTCTCTAAAATTGTTTAAGATAAAAGAGTTTGCTATGTAATTCCTTTGCAGAGGGAGATTACTGTAAGAGGGAGAGCTTTTCTATCTTAGAGGAAGAATTGTTATGTTGACATAATGTGTTGCCATATAAGAGAAAGACTTGTTTTCAAATTTTATTCTGTTATGACATGTTGTGTTTCCATCAATGCCAAAGAAGGAGATTTTTGGATACAATTGTTAATTGTGTATTGTCTTTGATGTTACACAAATGTCATATCAGCCATCAAATAGAGTCTACCGAGCTCAGACGATCAGCAAAGCAATTTACAGTGTCTACCGAACATTCCTGAATAGAATAAAGGAAAGTTAGCTCTTACCAATCTCACTTGGGCATCAAAGGATTTTTTAGCAAAAAGTTAATGGTAACCGAGCTCCCAAGGTTAACAAAAGGAAAGATAATGTCTACCGAGTTGACTCGGTCATCAAAAAGAAAGTTGATTTTTACAAAGCTAACTCTGTAAATGAAGGAAGGTTAGTGTTTATCAAGTTAATTCAATATCTGAAGGAAGTTGTAAGGTTTGCAGTGATTATCGAGCTTCACTTGGTTAACACTGGGGAAACTATTCTAGAGCAGTGGTCACCGAGCTGGGTCGGGCAGTGAAGAATTTTATTATTCTAAAGAATTAAGTTTAATTATTTTGTGCAATGTTTCCAGCCAACTGATTTATGTTTTTCAGTTGTTGTAACTTGTAATTGAGCTAACTTGACAATTTGTAAGGTATATATGAAAGGTCAAGTTGTGAATTCATAAGATGTAAGATTTTGGATGCATAAGAGTACGAATGTATGGATATAGAATGAGCGAATATTGAATATATGAGCAAATGTTGAAGAAGGATTAGATATGCTTATGGAGCTGCAAAGTTATATTCGATCGGTGAGGATCTAGTAAAGTAGAACAGAGATCTGTATTCAGCAAAGATAAGTTGCATATATTTCAGATCACTTCATTGTTGCTTTCTAATCATTGTAACAGTGATTCAAAATCTCTTAATAGAGTTGGTTTAACAACCATTTTGTAAATCCTCTAACAAGGTGACAAGTTAGTTGAATCATTCTAAAGAACTCTAACAAGGCCACTTCTAATAGGGTGATTAAATCCTCTAACAGGGTCACACCTAATAGTGTGTTTTGTAACCTTTAACAGGGTTGGCTCCTAACAGGGCTCACTTCAGAATAGTGAAAATTGGTAACTAGTTACTTGGTGGTTTTTCTCAAATTGGGTTTCCACATTAAATCTGGTGTCTCTTGTGTTCATGCTATTTCTTTATGCATGCATGTTAATCACTTTAAATGCTTAATAAGTTAACTGAACATCTATCAAGTTTCAGCATTTATTTGTATGGTTACCGAGTATCAGAAAAAACTATATTTTAAGACATCTAAGGACCTGTGGATTTATTTTTGTAGTAATTGATTCACCCCTCCCCTCTCAGTTACTCCATCTCTATTTTCAACACTATCTCTATGATTCCATGTTTGGTCCTTAGCCTCTTTGTAATAACCACATGATCGATGATTACCAAATAGTGCCAACATACTATGTGGAAAGGCCCTTTCTAGATCATATTTCAATGCAACAATTTATCAAACAATGGCACTTTGAGGGGACAATGATCATCTTCAACCGTGTGACTTTGGCTCATTGCTTCAAATTTGTTAGAGGATATGGAAACTTACTGACTGTAAACAACAGGTATGTTCTTAGAAAAAAACTCATACTCATTGTAAACAACAGGTATGGACTTAATGCATATTTCATGAGTTGTGGTTCATAAAAACCCATACTCATCAGCTTGAATTATTTCTTTAATACCCAATACATTAAGGTGACACTTACATTAAGGAGACACTTACAATTTGAATTCATAACAACCATTTCTCATCAACTTAAATTGTTTGTTTAGTACCCATTGCATTGACGTGACACTTACAAGGTTGAAGTATTGCAACTTCCTAGAAGGTTTGCCTACTCAATTCTATGATGATCCAACTTTCCTTGATACTTGGGAGAATGATGTAGGAGCATCAAGGTCAAGGTTGAAGGCATGAGAAGACATTAAGGTCTCAAGATAACCAACATGACCATGTTAGAACAGTTGATGTAATAAGACCCTGTGAAGGTCCTTTTTGATATTTTGTAATCATTTTAGTTACGTTTGAAAACATTAATTAACAAAAACCATATGTACAGATATAAAAATTAATCACAACATGTCCAATTTATTTGTAGGTATATTTTCTTATGAAGAAAGACCACACTTGACAATATGAATCTAGAAGAAAATAATGAGACAATGGCTACATTGTGGGCTCAATTTTGAGGAAAACCTGATAAATGTTATTGTCCTTGTAAAAGAGTGTAAGGGTTTAAAGAATCAAAGAATTCTAATCACAATAGCCCAGAGTCATTGTAGGCAATATGGTCATGTTGAAGGGGGCCACAATTTTCATCCATTGTTGAATGTGAATTTCCTACTGGAGGAACATGGAGGTGTGAATATCCAAGCTGAGGATAACACTCCCATGGAAGAAGATGATAATGTGCCAGAGGACATGATTGAAGAAGATGGTATTGGGGCAAGTGATGAAGAGGCTCACAATCATGGTACTAGCGAATCTGATAATAATGATGAAGATGGTCTTGATATACCTTTACTTGAGAAGGCACACGAGCCCTTATACCCAGGCTCCCAAACAAATCTACTGTCGACTATAGTGTTGTTGGTGAACTTAAAGGTTATGAATAGCATATCCAATGTAGCAATGTCATGTATGCTAAGGTATGTCATTTTTGTCATCTTCAATATTAGCATACAATTACCATTCATTCTATTAACAATGTATATTTGTTGTTGTAGGTTGATTAGTGAGTTTTTGTTACCACCATCAAAAATTTTGCCTCGCTTGTACCAAGAATTATCTAACATTATGGATCAGATTGGAATGAAGTATCAGACAATACATGCATGTCCCAATGATCATATTCTATATCATAAACAACATGAATTTGCAACAAAATGTCCTGATTGTCATGTTAGAAGATATTGGTCAGATCAAATAACAAAAAAAGTGCCTCACAAGGTTCTTTGGTACATTCCCATTATTCCATGTTTGGAACGATTATTCAGGTGCACTAGCTTGGCACAATTTATGGATTACCGTGCACGCAATAGAAGTCAGGATGACATTATGTGAATGCTTGCCGATGGTTCTGCATTTAAAGAGATAGAAGAAACATGGTCACACTTTAAAGAAGAACCTTGTAATCTGAAACTTTCGTTAGCGGTGGATGGTGTCAATCCATATGGAGATATGAGATCTGTTTACTTAGTATGGCCTATTTTTTTTATTAACAATAACATTCCTCTGTGGATGTCCATAAAGAGGGGGCACATAATGTTGTCAATGATTATGCTAGGTATTTTTTTTATAGTTATCTAAATTAATTTATAAATAGTGCATGAAAATGGTCATAATAATTACGTAATGTTTATGTTCATTCAATTGCTAGGTAAATACCAAGTTAAATATATGAATGTGTATATTGAACCCCTAATTGATGAGTTGTTGAAGTTATGGAATGGCATCACTATGTATGACATCTCTAGACCGATAGAACATCAACAATTTCAATTCCATGTAATGCTTGTATGGACAATACATGATGCCCCTGGGCTAACTCATTTTTGCGGTACGTTATATTGTTAAGATCACATATTTTTGGTTTGTTATAGTGCTTACACATTACTATCAAATGCTTAAGTTGTGCATGATAATTGTACATGATCTTTTAGGTCTTCAGACAAAGAGAAAATTTGCATGTCCAGTTTGTGGTCCGAAGATAAAATGTCATCATTCGAGAAGTTTAGGAAAGCAAGTGTTTGATGAGTTTAGATACTTTCTCCACAATAATCATAGGTGTCAAATTGCCAAAAAACATCTTTTCAATGGGAAATAAGAGACATCATCAAGGCCATGAAGAATGACACCTCATTTATGGAAGTTGGAATACGATCGACTAAATCGTCGAGGTAATGTCCAATTTGTCGTCCAAAGTTTACAATTTGTATTTTGATATTGTCTTATATTTACTAATGCTGTAACTGATGATCATGAAGGTCATCAAGGCATCAATGACCAACTTCCTAGAGGAATGAAAAGTTATCCTACTCAATTTAGTAGGTTACCATACTACAAGGATCTCTCAATTGCGCATTGGTTTGATGCTATGCATATTGGAAAGAATGTAACAGAGACACTATGGAAAATGTTGGATGGAAGGCGTGATAGAGAACAAATTGCTAAAAATTTTATTGAAATTCATGAATCTAATCATGCACTAAAAGTTTTCATTGAATCAAATAGGAATGGAGATCGCATAAATACAAGTGCCCTTCCTTGGTTATTAACGGAGCAACAAAGTGATGCATTAAAAGAAGTCATAAAAAAAACAAAATTTGCTACAGGATTTGCGGCAAATATAAGCACTATTCTATCAAAGAAAGGTGATTTTGGGCCAGGGTTGAAGACACATGATTGACATACCTTTCTCAAGGTAAGTCATGTTTTCTATTTACAGTATATTTGTAAGATTGAATGTAGTAATAGTTGCATTATTTAATAATATATTGAAATGATCATTTTTTAATGATTGCAGTTTGTCCTACTTGTATCCATTTCACAACAGTATTAAACATGTTATATATGATCTTAGAAAATACATGAGGTTAGAAGAGTGTTTTTTCTTAAATTTGTAGCTTTTTATCTGAAATCTATTGTATAATTTTATTTTAAATCTCCTCTATGTGTTTTTGTGTGTTGAATCTCATTTAGGTGGTTATCATCTAAATAAATTGATAAAAAAGATATAAAATATTGGAAGAGAAAAATTCCATAGCTTATGTGTGAAATGCAAAAGTGTTTACCTCCAACGTTTTTCAATACTCAAGAACACTACCTCATACATCAAGTTGAGGAGATTTAATTATGTGGACCTGTACAAGCTAGATCAATGTGGATGGTTGAGAGGCATTTGAAATTTATGAAGGGCTTGGTTCGACAAAGAGCATGTCCTAAGGGTTCTACGATAGAGGGATATATGATATACCAGACCATGGTGTATATCAGTGAATATCTTCCAAAGTTTGCAGCAGGTATCCATCTAGATCGCATTTGGGATCCCAACTGTAATGACAAATTCAAAGGGGAGTACCTGATGAGGAAAGGTAGATTGAGGAGGGTGAGAGGTAATTATAAGTTTTTTTTTGTAATTTAACAATTCTTATCCATCATCAATATATATATATATATATATATATATATATATATATATATATATATATATATATATATATATATATATATATATATATATATATATATATATATATATAAGTTGTTTCTAACTAGTGTAATTATCTTCTTTATAGTTGGTCGTGAGTGGGATGCACTACACTTGTATATTGCAAACAATTTTGATTGGATGACAGTGTGGATTGAATAGTCTCAAGAAAATGTTGCTCATTAACATGGGATGGTGTTGCATCGTTGGTTAAAGAAGCTCATCGTAATGGAGATCCTAATGTTATGCCAATGGTACTTGATCTAATATATGGCTTAAGAGATACAAAGGTATGCATAAGATTACTAATCATGAGACATAAGTTTAATATCAACTCACAAATCAATGAGAAGATTCTTGACATGTTTGAATAATTGCAGGTCAAATAGCACAAAGCTATGTACTACCATGGCTATAAATTTTGCACAAAAGAGTTAGATGAAATGAAGAAAATGTGTGATTCTGGGATAAGTGTTGTCTTTGCGGTCACCAATATTTCATCTAGAACTGACATACATCCTCAACAATCTAAAAATTGATACTATGGCATTTTGGATGATATACTTGAGTGTGAATTTAATTCATTCAAAATAGTTCTATTTTTTGTCAAATGGTTTAGGTTACGACTGAATCAAAATGATCCTGATAGGACTGTTATTGAACACGACAGTGGATTTACTATGATTAATACAAGGTCATTTGAGCCAATCAGAGATGAGCCCTATGTTCTTCCAAGTCAATGCGAGCAAGAGTTTTACTTTGGTGTTCCAGACAAACTAGGTTGGTCATTTGTTGTTAAACATGAACCAAGAGGAAGGCCAATAAAGTATAATGTGATCGAAGAAGAAGATATTGAAGAAGTACAAGAGGAAGTAAATGATTATCAGGAACGACAGTTACCCAGTGATGAAGAAGAAGAAGATGGTGATGATTTTGTTCATGCTAACAATAATGGTAATAATGATGATGATGATGTTGATGACAATCATGATCATGGTGACAAAGACGGTGATGATCATGGCGACAATGGTCATGATGATGATAGTCATCAAGAGGATGATGATGGTGATGAAGATGGTGGCGGTGATGACGACGATCAAAGTGATGAGTACGATGATGGTGATGATGATGATGATGATGATGACATGGATGATGATCATGATGATCTATGAAATCTTCAGGTATGATCAATGTCAACTATGATGGGGTCTTGTATGACCAAATATTTTTTTCCAAACCATATGTGCACATATAAACATTAAGTAGAACATGCCAAATATTTTTTTAGATATAAACATTAGTTACACTAAATTTTTAACTTAAGGCAAATGATTTACATATACAATATACTTTATTATTAATATTTTTTTTTGGTAAGTCTATTACTTTAATTTTGCTGCTGATTTGTAAGACTTATTAATTTTTTTCACAGGGCGATATGGATGCACCATGTTAGACACCTTCAGCAGAGGTAAATATTAATTATTGTAAATTTTAATGTTAATATAGAAACAAATGTCCTATTATTATGTTCTTTTCTTTATGAATTTGGAGTTATTTTGATGAAAGTATACGAATATTTGATGTCACAAATGATAGGAAAAAGCTACAATGATCGCCGATCAAATGCAATCTGAAATACGGGCATCATATCTACATGACATTGGCCTTAGTACTGACCCTGTATTCATCACCCAAAAAATTACACAAAGATACATTGATGAGCTTGTTCAAATTATCATCAAGGGTGACAGAAGTGAGGAGAAAGAGGCACTGAGAATAGAATTGGATCGTAGAATCCAATCTTTGAAAGTAAGCAGTAATTTGACTAAAGTATAAATAGAAGTTCAATAGATATTAATATTTTATAGTATCTTATGGATCATGATCTTTGATTTTATGTGTTTTTGTATAGACATATGTGCCAGTTGCGACATCACATGCTGAACATGGTCAGGGTTGTTTCACAGTACCTTCGTGTAAGTAACACTTTGTTTGTTTTGGTCAACATAATAACACTTACCTTTTTTTTGTCGACGTTTCTTGCCGGTATCCCATTTGATCTTTATCCATTGCAAATGTCTTTGCTAAAAATATTCTATTCTTCAACTCATGATGAAGTGCGAACTCCTCCTTCGGTTGGTGGTCCACTATTGTCTGCTACATTGTTGGCAACAAGGACCATGCAAACATCATTGCCTATACCCAGTAGAACTGGTAAAACCTTGTTTTGCTATATTTTGTAATGTGCTATATTTTGTAATGTCTTTCTACAAGTTGATGAACAACGAAGTAGCACATTAGTGCTTAAATGATGTCTATAGAAGCTTGCATACGCACAAACACATGCATACATACACCACGCATACATACATACATACATACATACATACATACATACATACATACATACATACATACATACATACATACATACATACATACATACATACATACATATATATATATATATATATATATATATAGCCACACATAGAGACACATGGACATAGGTAGGGAGGTAGACCAACAGAGAGCAGTACTAAAATTGTCATTTAATTGTTATGATGTTTCAGTTGATAGAGCAACAGAGAGCAGTACTACTGAAGCTGATCCATTTCTTGGAGCAGTTCGTGTGATTAGTACTGGTTCGTATGAAAGGACATTATTGCTGAATAAGAAAACTATGTTTCCATTAAGAGAATGAAAGCTTCCAGGTGCTTTAAAATTGATATTTTTTAAAGTGTAAATTTAGTTTACTTTTACATTACTCATTTTGGACTAATAAATCCTTTATGTTTTTGTAGGTAATAATGATTTCTTTGATCATCTTTTTCATATGACATTGAGACTATTTGGACCCACCATACGTAAAAGGTACGTAGTTTCATATCATTGCTACATAATTTTTATTTTCTTCTATTTACTGTAATATATTAAAGTTATTGATCTAACAATCTATTTATTTTTTAAAAAGGTGGAATTTACAAGCTAGGGAATTAAAAAATCAGCTGATTGCATCCATTGACGAGAAATTTGGGAAAAACATTTTTGACACTGGCCTACTTCTGAAAAGAGTAGCAAAGCATATAAAGACTATGAGGGATCAATATAGAAGGGGTCTTAAGGATAACCCAAAGTATGACCATCCTCCTATGATTCCACCAATGGAGTGGAATGAAATAATAGAAGATGTAAAGGAGAAAAGGCTATGTGAAGATAGAGATAATGAAGCAGCACATGGCAAAAAGAGGTATGTCATTATAGTATTAAGTACATTGTAATCATGCACTAATTATTGATATTTGTAAATATTTAATCTAAGATGTTTGAAATTGTTCATAGATTGTAGGACACATCCATGGCTACAAAAGTGAGAATAGAAAAGGTTGGCCAACACAAACTTGGCTCTGGTGGCTATATGAATCTGCAGTCTTGACTTGTAAGTAGAGAAATGATTTTTTTATTTTTAAAATATAATGTTGCAAATAGTTTTGTTTAATGAAACCATACATGGAAAAATGATGTTATCAAGAAAAAACCACAGGGCACAGATTTCAATGTGGAGGTCATAGATGAAGATAGAAAAATTGCCTTGAAAGAAGGCTATAAAGTTGTGGTTGCACACCTACGTGAAGAATCTGTAAGCCTTGCCCAAGAATCCAATGCACCAAATGATATCTCATAGGTAAATTGGTTAGATGAAAAGTAAATAAAATTAAATAGTTGAGAAGATTTTTTTTTGGTATTAATTTTAAACGTAAATTGACTACATAACACTATGCATAACATTTTACTACAGCCTTCATATCCTACCACAAAACCTGCTCTTGACGAAGGCCATGATGTGCATTATAGTGGTGGAGGTATTAATTTGCTATTGGAAATTAATTATGCAATTATGAACACAATTTAACATCTTTAATTGGAATTTGACGCGTATCCTTTTTTTGAATATTTCAGAGCATGTTGAACATCATGTTGAAGGACTGGACCATGTTCCAAGTGTTCAACATATTGACGTGGTGGAAGATCAAAATGTT
This sequence comes from Cupressus sempervirens, assembly GCA_028749045.1. Lineage (NCBI taxonomy): Eukaryota > Viridiplantae > Streptophyta > Pinopsida > Cupressales > Cupressaceae > Cupressus > Cupressus sempervirens. The sequence continues at coordinate 476,263,294 of CM053786.1, forward strand.
AATGTACATGATGTGGCATTGTCAGGTAAGAAAAATGCATTTTATGTTGTACTCGTACTTAATTACAAACTTGTAATAGTTAGAAAAAGAAAAAGAGTATGCCAATTTATTGCATTCACTTGTTCTTGCAATAGAGCCCCCTTTAGTGCAACAACCTCTTGCTCCTCCAAAGAGAAGGAGACATCGTAATTTGACATTACACATGCCAGAAGAGGAGGAGAATGAAGCAGATATGGATGTCCCTATGAGTGCTTTTCTTAAGAGAGCTTAGAAAAACAAAAAAAAGAAATGATGTTTTAAAAATCTTCTTTGATAAACCTTGTTGGATAATGAAAGAACTTTGTTTTAAGTAATTATGTATGAATGATGCGTATTAATACATATTTTTATTTTATCTTAATGAATATTGTTATGTGTTAATGAAGTTTTGATTAGTATTGTGTATTAATGATTTTTATATCATATTAATGAATGTTATGTGATTGTATTGATTGAATGTTATAGTTCATAAATGGATGAATGAATGAATGAAGTATGTAATTAGATGATAATGGGTACTTTAGATTGATGTTAGGGGGAGGCGGGTGAGGCCAGATGAGCTTCCACCTTCACGTGGTTGGCCTTGTTAAGTAGAGAATATTATAGTATTCTTGAAACCAAGTGAAGCTCAAATTTGTTAAGTCTTCAAACACACATCCCAATTCTCTTTAATAAGACTGGAGGTTTTTCGCTTGTAATAGTCTCATTGTAGTTATCTTTTGGTTTCTTGAACATATAGTTCTTGCTTAGTTTAAATCCCAATTATTTGATATTTGTCCACATTGGAGTTAGTTTGGCATAGAAACTTGCATATTTTATTATATATATTTAGTCAATTGAAAGCAATGTAGAAAGCATTCACATAGTTGATGTCTAACAAAAGAAGACAAGATGCATATACTATTTAACATGGAAATCCTTGTAGGTGAATTGTGTGTGTATGTACACACACACACACACACATATATGTATGTATGTATATAACTTCAAACAAATGTGTAGACTCAATTAGCAAGAGACACCAACCTCAAATCCTGCAATAAAGAAGGAACTGACCTTTGAAATGAAAAGTGTTTATAATGTAGGTAGATTTGCCTTAGATCTCCTTCAAGGTCTTCAAAAAATCTGCCTTGTACTTATGAATAATCCACCAAGATTTGAAATAGTGTTTTTCAATAAATTCTCTAAACTTGGAATGTACCTTCATAAAAATTCTACCTTAGATTTTCTCATCATATTCAAAATAATCCTTCACATATCTGTTCACTTAGGTCTGATTTAGGTCTTCCACAAATTTGGCTTATAATTATGCTCTTGAATCTCTTAAAATCTTCTTTGTATTCAAATGATATTTAATGAATTGATTGATAAAAATTTCCTCATACTTGAATCCAAATATCATTGTCATTGTCAAACATAACACAAACATAAAATCATTTTGGTTATTCGCTTGTTATACAAGTTAGTCTTATCTTTTTGGTTTTCACAAGTCATGCACTTATGCATCTTTGGGATATCCACAAGCTATTAGAGATGTTTGGATGGTTCATGTCCTTATTTTTTTTGTGTTGTTTGTAGGGTTTTTTCCATGAAGTCTAAGGACAGACATGTTGGATGTTTGTGATAGACATGTCCACCTATAAGAAAAGTATCAAATGTAGAAAAAATGCAAAGAGAATCTTGTAAGGGTTTTAGGTGTCTTTGGAAGGGTTAGTGAAGTTATAAAACCTTTGAAAAGGTTAGTGAAATATATTAAAGGCATATATTATTGTAAGTTGTCAAAGTTGACACTTTGTGTCAACTTAGACAACAAATTTCAGTTTATAACTAACTAGTAATAGTCAGATAGTTAGACAGTAGTGGTTGTTTACTGTTGTTTGGTTATTTAGAAGGGATTTGTCAAGTTTTTGGGGGAGAAGCAGAGTTGGGGTGGTGAGACAAGGCATTGTGAAAAAATTATAATCAATAAAATAATCCTGTTCTCTACAATTCAATCTCTATCCCATGGAATACTGAGTTCCTATGATGTATCAAATGCAATTTGACTAATATTTAATGTGAGAACATTTTATTATTATTTTTTATCTTTTCCACGCATTTTTAAAATTTTCATTGTGGGTTGAGTAAGGAATAATAGACTGGTGCATTCAAACCATTGACTGGTTAGGCACAATCAATTGTACTTATTCTGAAGTTTCCAATGTAGATTCTCTCCTACCACCTATAGTCATTGTTATTGGTGGGAGACAATGAGGTTGTGATAATTAATTTGTACTATATTAACCAAATGTAGGAAAGTGGGAAAACTTGGTGCAAGTGCAGTGTTGGATGGTAATTGTTGATGGAGGTTTAGCCTAGATTAGACACCAGTCTAATAGACAGTGGATCATTTCATGTTTGAAGATGTTTGGGGGGTGAATCCTTCATGTTTGGGGGGTGTCTTTGTTACCAAAAATGAGACAGTAGAGCACTGTTAGTGTTATGATGGGCAAAATATGTCTTTCATTGTGATAGACTATTTCTAAGTCATCTGTGTTGTTTCTTGCTATTGTCAAGTAGTCTTTGTTTTCCTTGAGACCATGAACAAAATTATCTACCATTTTTGCTAATGATAAACTTTTGACTTGAACAATGATAAAGTTTATTAGTAATCATTATAGTGGGACAACTTTTGACTTGTTCAAAAAATTTAGTCGAAGATGTTGGAATTGATAGTGAACCCCAAGCTCCTAGAAATCATGTGCAACCAAAATGCATGTTACATCTGTGTCTGAGAGAGAATATGATCGAAAAAGCATGCCTACTTTGGTGATTTGGATATTATTGTAGCACTACAAAGTGTCTTATAGTGTTTCTCATTTTCTTAAATAATAGGCAATTAGTTCATGATTTCATCATATCTTATAGTGGAACAACTCCAAGAATCTTGGGTAAATTTCTTGCTATAAGACTTTCTTGTATAGGACACTCAATAATGTAGGCTAAGTGGTGGTCAATAATGTGGGCTAAGTGGTGGGCACAAAGAGGAACAAGAAAGGATTTGTACAAGTGCACAGTGCAGTAGAATTCAAAAATGAAATTATCTTAGTTTCATTTCGATTCTCCTATGTTACCCTCACATACATAGATAGCTCACTTCAATTCTTCAATGCTCTCAAACTTATACACATTCCTTATCAGCAGATCTGGTCATAATTCTCCTAAAATTTACAAATATTCCTAGAAATAGCATCTACCTATGACTCAAGAATTAGATATAAATGATTTGAGACCAGAATTTATAATTCTTGAATAGTATTGAAAATAATTTTGATTTTGTAAGATGATTTGATATGCAGCAGTAGAATTCATCCTTGTTTACTTCTGATTTATAGGACCAGTGCCTTATCCATTGGGCAAGAAATTCACTATTGGTGGGAGATCTAATTCAAATAACTTGTATAAAAATTAATCAACTGCAATCACCCATCTCCATTCTTATGCGATATCCCTTTTATGAACTCATAAACCCTACTGATTTACTAAAGCATTTATATAATTGCTTGAATTAAAAGCAACAACAAAACTAGCATACAACCCATCCAGACTACATTCAGCCAAATAAACCTTATTTAAATGACTTCAAAGTAAACAAACCCATAAACTAGAGACAAAAATTGATGATCCACAGATATAGTATAAATACCCCTTTGTATTATCCTTTTCATATGACTAATACAATAACCAATAGAAAACCAATTGAATGCCCAAAATAGATTGCCATTTTTGTCATTTCAATTTTCTTATCAGAAAGTACAATGGAAGCAAACTCAAAACCTCTGCATACTATTGGACCGACTGAATATGTACTATTCTTGAAAGAAACAAAAAATTGCACAAGTCTCAGACCATCACAATGCCTTGAAAACTTGTTTATATAGCATGAGTTGCAACAAGCAAAGGGCAATTATGATCTGACAAGTGTCCAAGGAACAAAGCATCATAAAAAAGACAAAAACAATCACAACAGAATGTCAGGCGTATCAAATATTCCTTCAGGTAGGCCCGTTCTAGTTTCTATTATGAATCATCAACTTTTGATTTGTCTCTCATTATTTCAGCTCCTCAGAATATGTGGCTACCAAGCTGGCCAAAGAAGGATGATCTTTTGATACCTCCAAATTAGTTTTCTCCTATGGGTTCTCATTGATTTCACCTTGAGTAGGCATTATTACCTTTTCCCCTTCTTCTTTTTTCAATTTTGGTGCAAAGGTGTCAATAACTTGCACCTCGCCTTCTTGTTTCTCATCATCATTTGAACTGTCCTCCTCTAACTGCTTGTCCAACAAAAGATCTGCCATCCAAGTGTCAAATTGTATATCATCCGGCCAACTAAACTATATGATATCATTTTTATTTTTTAAAATATAACCAACCTCCTTTTTAAAACCAACAAATTCTTGCTTCAAAGAATCAAAAAATAATTAGAATTTAACTAATTCCTCTGTCATGGTGGCCCACCAGGCATGCCCCTTTTCATTAATAACTTTATTTATCCTTGTGCAGAAAAGGTCATCCAATTCTTCAATCCACTCTTCCTTATTTTCAATTTCTTCTTTCTGTCCAAGGCATAAGGAAATAGATCAAATTTTTGATTCTTGTACTTATTCAAATAAGAAACAATTTTTAGTTGCAGAGCAACTCTCCTATTATCAAAATCTGACAGGTCATTAGCAATATCTTAGAATTTTTCAACATGGTCATTGGAAGACTTTATAACTAAATAACATAGAAGGGTGATTTCCTTTTCCCTTCTTCCCCATTTATTAACAATAGGCTTTAGGGTATCATCATGAGTTTTCAATTCCTCCCATATATCTATTACTTTTACCAACTGATCAAAGAATAAGGGCCACTCAATTTTGTCCACTAAATACATTTGAGCCTTTCTAAGCTTATCCTCATATTGTGTATTTAACTCTACATGTAAGGCCCATAGTTTTCTCTTCTCTTCTTCAAATTCCTCAGCTATATAATATTCGGGCCTTTGAGGTGTGTCTGGTATCTCTACAAGGGGGGTGGATTTAAAAGGTTCCACTGGAGGACGGGGTTATGTTATTCTTGGCCTTGTGGATTTCCCCATTGCCTTGTTTTCAAGTTCAATTCTCCTTTTTACCTCCCTATTATAGGCCTCAAGAAGTGTTTCATATTTATTCTGTAACTCAGACATAACCTGTTCCTCCTTCTTAGCAGTGGCCAACACAAACTTAGAAGAATCCACATTCCAATATGCTACCTGTACATGTGAAGTGTTAGCAACCCTTCTTACAAGTATATTTCCCATCAACCCAAACTCATTTGATTTTGATGGTGTGGCTCTAGATCCCTTTCTCAATGACCAACTAACCAATGCAGCTTGATCTTCAATGAATGAAGTGCCTTGGAAGTCTCTTCTATTTGGGTCTTGCAACTCCAATCTACTTGAAATAGAATTGAAAATTAATGCATCTGCAATATCTCAATTGGGCAATAATAAAATGTTAGATGCCTTTATCATTTTCCTCCCCTCCTCAGGGCTTATATTCTGCAATTCCCTCATCATTTCTTCTTTAATTTGGTTTTGCATGGAAGTTTCGTCCATTTCTGGATGCTCTATTTTCATCTTTTTACATTTCTCCTTTAAAACATTCATGTTTGTCCTCCATACAAACTGTTGAAAAGCCCTTGATTTCAAAAAACTATCATCAGTCAAAAATTGATGACTTGCCTGCTCTAATACAGGGTCCAACTCTCTGCCTCTATAATCAGCTATTGTTAGATCCAAACTTGGGAGAGGAAGTTTTGGAGGGTTACCCTCATCTAATTTTGCTTGAGTAATAAAAATATCTCCCTATGATCCCATTTGTTCAACCTGTTCACTAGTGAGTTGCTCTTCTCCAATCCTCAAAGGGGACTGGGTGAGTGAATATTCCTCATCTTGAGGCCTTTCTTTTGTCATTACCTTTTGCCTCTTAAGACTAGGCTCTTCAGGTCTCTCCTCTTGGGCTATACTAGTAGATCCTATTATTTGTTTTCCCTTATCTATAGGAACCCTTTTATTCTAAATTATAGTATATTCAAGCCTCTTTTGTACAATTATTTTATCAATTCTCACATTTGGAGTGAAAGCCAACCTCCTCATGACCTCTCTCGCCTTATCAAGATATGAATCAATAAAAAATTATTTCTTTTCATTCATGACCTCCATTATTTTAGGGAAGGTATTCATGAGCTTACTTATTTTTTCAGCCTCTGTAATAGCATTATCCAAAGGATCATATTTATTATCAAAACAATGAATGAATTCTAAGACCTAGGAATAAACTCTCCATTTTTCCTTTTTGGTTTCCTGCTCTTGCAATGAGAATTCATTCCTTATAATATCCTCTGGATAATAAGAATCATGCTTGATCATTCCCAACTTGATTCTATGCCTCAACATCTGATTGAAAAATCCCTCAGAATCACAAAAACGGGGATGAGAGACAGCCATCATATACTGCTCCAAAATTTTATGCAAAAAGATCCATCCCCCTTTTGTAATCACAAACTGATGGGCCACTGTGTAGGTAGGGAAAATTGACCGTAATTTCCTTTTCAACAAAAAACATTTCTTCCACTCCCCCTAACTGCCATAAAACTTTAGCCATTCCCACCTTCAAAGGAACTTGGTAAGGCAAAACATGAGGGTTCCCCTTGAAACCATAAATTCTAAAAATAGTAGAAATAGGGTAGGGGATGATATCTCCCTAATTATGTGAAACTTTCAAGTCATGGGGGTTATCCATAGGCCTGATGAGACTCATTAGTACCCTAGGGATTCTAGAATTGTCACTCAATATGAGGCATCTCAATTTAGCAGCAAAATATCTATCAAATCTGACAAAACTAGCATTACTTGCATCCCAGGTCATATCTGCACTCCACAACTGGACTGGTAGTATTTTCCCATTCTCCTCTCTATTTAGTTCCATCTCATTACCAAAATATGTCACTCCTTTGAACAAAAACATATGCATTAATAGAGAGTAGTGACCAAAATTTTTTTCCACCTTGCCCTTCGCAATCCCAACTAAAACAATGTGAATTTCTTCAGCCAAAAAGGAAGAAAAATAAAAAATAACATCTACACCAAAGGAAGCAATCTAAACCATCATGCACATGAAACCAATGGGCATAAATTCTTGCTCATCTTCACCAAAAACTTGGCATAAGGTCCTGTATATCTCTACAGCCCGAGAAGTGAAAAGACTCTTCTTAAAAGAATCTCTAGAGGCTACAGTAATTACTGGAAAAGTTCTTATTGTACCAATATGTGCCCTTAGTGCACCTCCCCTAATTACATCCTTCTTTTCTTTATATTCATTCTCTAATTCTAGTAGATTGATTTGCACATGGTAGTCTAATAATGGTTCCAGGTGAAAAACCTCTCTAATTTCTTCAGGGGTAATTGAGAATAGAGGCACACCATCCTTTCTTCTTACAACCCTAATGGCTTGGTCGTAATTCTTAGCAATGGCTTCAAGCATATCATAATCCATGAAAACACTTGGGACTACTAACTTTCCCAAATCAAAATTCCAGACATTAGCATGCCGAGAAAACAACTTTCTTTTCAAAAACCACTTTTTAAACAAGATAAGGCCATTTTGAGTAGTTGTTGCATCCCTAAACTAGTTCCCCTTGTCATATAGGCCATCACCAGTTTTAAGCCTAGGGTTTAAGGAAATCGACTTTTTAACTTGTGCAGGTTGTACAGTAGATTCTGAGAGTAATTCTAATAAATCATCATGGAAATTCCTATCCATATAGTTAATTTTCCCAGAGAATGGTTTCTTAGGAGTCATTTTGACAGTATTGAGAGAATTGGAATGCCATAGAGGTTATAATATGAGTACTTACTTGACTTGCTAAACTTGTTCTTCTCTGAACTTCTAAAATTTCTCTCGAATGATAGAAGAATAGTTTCACGTCTTTACCAAGCTTAACATGACACAATCAATCAGGCTCTTGTGCTCAAAAAATTTGCAATCTCTGTTTGTGTGGGATTGAAATTAATGAAAATCTTTGTGTTATACTCTATTTCTCCCATAATCGAGGCTTTCACTTATAATAAATGCATCAAATAGAAAAATAGAGTGGTGTCACACTTTCTTTTTTAAACTTGTGCCATTGATCCTTGAAAAATCTTACGATCTGATATGACAACTAAGCTGACTCAGCTTTCTTCTTAACACATTGGCAGTCAAGCCAAAAAAACACCTCCACCTCTACCTTTCCTTCAAGGCTAGCACTTCAAACTAGGCCCATGGATGACTACAGACACGTGTCATCAACTTGCTAACTCATTATACATAAGTCTTCAGCACCTTTCCATAGCGAGCTAGCGATGATCATTGATCTTACTTTAATCGTGTGGTAGACAATTGAAACAACCTTTAAGAACATGATGCTAGGTCCATTTCTTGTTAACTTGCTATATCTAATTTTTGCACATCTCTTTATAGCGAGTCAATGAGTGTTTTCAATCCAGACTTGATCTTGTGGACAATAATTTTAGTTCAACAGTGGTGGGCCACACTCACTAACTCGCTATACTTAACTTCTGAGCACTTCTTCATAGCGAGTCAACGCCACCCTTTGATCCTGGCTCGATCTCATGATTAGAAATCTTTCTACCTAGTACATGGAAAGTGGGTCCATGATATCACTATCCATGATATGGGCCCTACAGATTTCTACTAAGCATTGGTTGAAAGTTTGACCAATGAATGACAGAAAATGTGCTAACAATGCCAACATTTTTTGACCACTGTATTGGTTGAACTTTTGACCAATCTACTAGATTGTCTAATTTTTGACCAAAAATTTTTCAACCAATGCCATCTAGTTTTCTACCATGCATTGGTTGAAATTTTGACCAATGTCCCACAGATTTCTACCAAGCATTGTTCGAAAGTTTGACCAATGAATGGCAAAAAATGGCTCAACAACTTGAACATTTTTCGACCAATGTATTGGTCAAAATTTTGACCATCTAGTAGGTTCGTCAAAATTTTGACCAAAAAATTATCGACCAATTTGTTAGTTGAATTTGGTCGAAGATTGGTCAAAAAATGGGTCAAAATTTTGACCAATAAAGGTCGAAAAATGAGCCCAAATGTACTAGTGTGTAGATAATAAAGCGACTGATGATATGGCTAATTTGGCCTCCTTGCTATAGATGCCTAAAAATGATATCCAACATGAGTTCTTGGTGGAAGTGTTATACTACCTAGCCTATGATACCCCTAATTCTAGGATGATCTATTCTATTGTAGGACAAGACTCATCTCGCTATCGTTACATCTATTCCTATCTCTATAATCAAACCATTTTAGAAGGTCTAACCCATAATGAGAAATGTTACCTTATCCATACTGCTTCATGGTATGTCATTATCACTGATGATTTGTATAGGAGAGGTCTCAACAAAACACTCCTTAGGTGTTTAGAACTTGAAGAGTCCAAACACACATTAATTGACTTTTATGAGGGCATTTGTGTATCTCACTCAAATGGCTTGACACTAGCTCACAAACTCATTAGAGTTGGTTACTATTGGCTTAAGATGGAACAAGAAGCTATCAAGTAAGCTAGGTCTTGCAAGAAGTGTCAACTCCATGGGAATCTGATCCACGATCTAGCTAGAGATCTGATTCCTTCTACTACAATGTGGCCATTTCAGCAATGGGCCTTTGACTTGGTGTGATAGATTCACCCATCCTCTTCTAATGGACATAATTTCATCATCATGGCTAAAGAATACTTCACAAAGTAGGTAAAGGCAATACCTCTCATAGTCACCAATGGAAAAACTGTAGCTCTTTTTATCACAAACCACAACATTTGTAGGTATGGTGTACCATCCTCAATCATTATTAACAATGGAGGACAATTCAAAAAAAAATACCTCAAGGAATTGTGCAAGGGATTCAAAATGACACAAAATTGGTCTTCCATCTATTACCCCTAGGGTAATGGCCAGACTAAGGCATCCAATAAGACAATCCTTAAGATCTTGCATCACATAGTCAGCAAATCTAGGACAGACTAACACGTCTAGATTAATCTAGCTTTATGGGCATATAGGACAAGCATCGAGACTCCAATGGGTACGACACCCTTTGCTTTAGTTTATGGAGTGGATGTTGTGCTCCCAATAGAGGTCAAGATTCCTACCTTGAGAATCTCTATGAAGGGCCTTATTACTAATGAAGATTACATGATAGCTCAGCTTCAAGAGCTAGTGTTATTGGATAAACATCGGCAAGTGGCATGTGACCATCTATGAGCTTATTGTCCTGAGAGAGAACCCTAAGAATCAACAACAACAAGTACAGAAAAGGAAGTTTGAACCAAACTAGCTTGGTCCTTACATCATTACTGCAATATATGGATCTGGTGCTTATCAGCTTTCCATAGCTAAGGGAGAAGTGCTCAAGGAACTTGTCAACACTCTCCACCTAAAGCAGTTTTACAGTTGATCTGATCTCAGTAGCTCTTTGTACATATCTAAATATCTTGAAAAAATCTAAAAATTGCAAAAAGTCCTAAAAAATCATTACCTTGGTCAAAACCTAGCAAAAGGAACCTTGGTGATACCAAAAAAATTTAAAAATAATAAAATAAAATAAAAAATCAAAAAGAGAAAAATACAAAAAAATTGAAAAACAAGAAAAGTGCCATTGGTGAAAACCTGGAAACAAGCATCATGGTAGCAAAAAAATGAAAGCTCTGCCAAGAAGGTGAAAACTTGGTAAACAGGTGCCTCTTGTTTACAATGCTCCATCTTGCAGTGCATCTTCCAACTTTTTGTATATTTGCTTTACTACTTTTCCAACTTTCTACTCATGTATCCATGGATTGAATTTTCTCACAGCTTGGGGGCATTCCCCTTTAGTGTCACTCATGTTCAAGATTCTCCTCATAGAATATCTTGCGTGATAGTCACTAGTGGTCCTCATTGCATCTACTTACTGTCACTTGTGTCACTCTTGTTCAAGATTTTCCTCATAGAATCTCTTGCATGACAATCACCAGTGGTCCTCACTACGTCTGCCTACTATCACTAGTGTCACTACTTTTTGAGATTCTCCTCATAGAATCTCTTTTGCAACAGTCACTAGTTGTTTTAGCTGTGTCTGCCTACTATTGCTTGGGTCACATTCTAAGATTTATTTTTGGAAGATCTCTCTTGCATCAGTCACCAATCATACTGGCTATGCCTATCTACTATTGCTTAGTCCTCTTTAGGTTCTTCACCTCAAAGATTCCTCTTTGATCTCAGTCACCAGTCATTCTGCCTACATCTATCTACTTTCCTCACCTTACTAAAGAGATTTCTTTCATTCATGTTTTGGATACTAACACTTGACATCAATCCCACAACAAACACTGAACTCAAAATGACATACTTGTTTGGATATGCTTAGTTTTTTTCCTTTGTTTGTTTCATTTTTTTTGCTTTCATCATATCTCCTCGAGCAACTTGATGATGTCATTTTTTACTAGAGAAGTGATGATTGGGGGTATGATCTTTTCTTTTCTTTATTTCTATCGTTTGGTTCCAATTAGTTAACATATTCCTCTAAGAGGGGTGTCCATTATAAGAGCCTTCATATTGTATTGGATGGCTGGGTGTACCTTGACTCCTTTTCTACGAATACATCAATACCATTGTTTCTTCTCCTTGTCTATTGGAGTGAACTCTTCATGCTATAGTAAATATTGATACTCATCCTACTAAGTGAATGTATGGGTCACTGTGAGTATACCTAGCACACTTCTATCTTAGGTTACAAATGCAAGGGTTGTTGTGGATAGAAACTTATTGAATACTTAGCATAAGATGGATCTCTTGTGTGTTTGGTGTGTCTACCATGCAAGCAACATTTTGGTCATCCTAATGTTTATGTTTTGATGCTTATTTTAACTTGCTACAATAAAAGGGACAAATATTCTTCTCATTCTAGCTTCTTGTGCCTTGAATGCTTACATTTAATCTCGGAAAACCTATAACCTATGTCCTATTCATATTCCCATGATTAAAATGTCAGTGGGGGTTGTAGGACATATAGTTTTTTGTTCTATGCTCAATGATGATAAACTATCAATGCTTGGTAATTAGACCTAGGATTGCATTCAACATAGTCTTGCATAAGCATGTGATTCAATTGCAACTAAGTTTCCATCCTTTGTGATGGGAGATTATGAATCTCTTCAAACATATTAGGATTCTCCATGGTTGCACAAGCATTTAGTTCTTTGGTTTGTATTCACATGCTCTTTGAGGGGATACTATCACTATCAAGTAGAAACATATAACACTTCATGAGATGTTAGTTCATTTCCATATGCATTACATGCATACACTCATGTCATCTACACTACATAATCACATCACATTAAATCAAACACGATCATCACATAAATATCTCATGTACATCCAAGTAAAGCACATACTGACAATCTCGTGTACATAGGAATACTTGGCTCAAAATCTTTTATGTATATATATGTATTTATATAAAATGTGTCAGTACAAAAATGGATGCTACTCGAGTGCTATTGATCAAAATGGTACAAAATAGTGTTAGCACACCAATTGATACATAGCTAGATATCAAAATCAAGGGCAAAGGACATAGCATCCAACTTTTTCCTGTGCCCTCAGCTCTAAGAGGAGTAGGAGGAGGAGGAGGCGGTGGCATATCAAGTCTGGTAGGAGGAATTGCACCCCTGGACTCACAAGCATACTATAAAAAGTGAGGCACTTTTAGAGCCTCATCAGGCACCACCATCAACTATACTATGAAGTAATAGGCCACTTAGGTTGCCTACAATTGAACCTCATCTTGCAACATCTCTACCCTCTACTCAGAAGCTTATGCTCTCTCCCTCAATCTAAGGATCTCTTAATCCTGCTTAGCATGTTACACATCCCTCACAACTACCTAGATCTATAAATCTCCCAATTGATGAGAGGCTAGACAAATTCAATCCCTATATCACTGTAGTACATCTTTTTGCCCAGTGGAAGGCTACCCATGCATCTCCTCATCTAGTAACTTAGGTGCCTACTGTAAGGGTACTTGCTCCTTTGTCCTCAGCCTTTTTCATTGACCCTGCTCTATACCACTGTCTCTGGCACCTATATCTGACACCACCTAGTGTGGGGGAATCCACACTTGCCATGTCCTTTGTCACACCTATGGTTTCTATTGCTATGGTGCCTACTGCTGTGGTGCCTATTTCTGCTATGTTGGATGTTGCATAGGGTCCTAAACTAGTGCTTTTTGGGGAGCCTGTGCTACCATTCCCAAGGGATCTATAAATTGAGGGATGGGATGGCTAATAAAGTATGCCTAGTATGCAGGTGTCATCCCTACATCTACTACATTTGGTAAATAATCCCACTATGACACAACTAGGTTGTGCACATCTATCATTGATCAACCAGGATCTAATTGTGTTGGCCACCCCTGCTTTGTATCCTTTGCCAAGCTGGCATAGGTGTAGTACTCCTGTGAAATATCTTGTGACTGGTCGTACTGTCGCCACACCCATATTATGGTGAATCATTCTATCACCTAAGATGCTTGGCCTAATAGTGGCCCTGAGTAGAACATCCAGCTAAGCTCCCTAGGAACATCATCCCAATCCTCGATCTCTTGCTAGGGCCACCATAGGACGGAGACTAGGTCATTGAGAAGGGTTCACCAATGATCAATCTCACCTAGGTTGACCTAGGTAATGTGCCATTTGTATCTACATATACGAGGCTCCATGGGCTCTCTATCATCCTCATGGATTAACCTGCACACTGGTAGGTGTTCCCACACTCAAATCTAAAAAACATACAGACCTGCAGCCATAGTCTTCTTCCCATGGTACACTATCTCATGCATCTCATGGTACACATGTACAAGCATGCACTGTCCCCACCCAAATCTCTCTGGGACATCCAACATCTACTGTAGCATCACAGCCTAACCTCACTCCAATCTGTGTTATCCTTTGTCAAGCATCAAGAAGCAGCAGAGGAATATAGCTAATACTGATGCCAATCTGTGTGTCAAGCCATAAGTATGAATGGCCTCATCCCAGGTGATGGCTCGACCACTCGCTAACTTTCTTCCAAAGATAGTGCATAATGCCTCTGTGCCTGCGTGGGGCACCACATCATATACCACCCTCACTCTATGGAAAAGGATTTGCAGTATCCTGTATATATCCTCTAGTGTGATGGTCATCTCTCCTACTAGAAAATGGAACGTGTTTGTCTCTGAATGGAAATTCTCAACCAAGGTAGTAAAAAAGATGTGACTCACTAGCATTGCTGGGATTTGGCATAAAGATGAGAGACCTAATCGGTCAATGTGGGCCATATCTACATCATCTAGGCTATGTAACAGTGCTCCATATGGCAGATAATGGGATTTGAAAGAGACATCATCGAAGATCTCCTGCATACATGAACAACAACAACAAGCACATGGTTAGTACTTGATCAAGAAATTAGAACGATGAAGAAATGAATACAAAATTCATGCTACAATGTAAAAGAATGCAACTTTAAACTAAATTATTGTCACTTGATTTGCAAAATTGCAAGTTCTCATGTGAGAATTCATTTCTTTGCACTAGAAATAAAGTTCTCATGTGATAAACAAAAGTATTCTGAATGAGGATCGACACAAATTTCACACTTCTTGTTGGTGTAAATAAGTACTTTACTATTTACACTTACTTAAGTTTACGTAGGTTAATGCATTATTTAATTATATTGCATTATTTTATTATTTTTATTTATGAGACACTAAGGATTTTGTGCAACTTTGTGAGTTTTCATGTTGACAACATAGGAGTAAGCACCTCTATTTGAGTACATGGTGTCTAAAAAATTGTTTTGCTTATCCCACCCTTCTAGGCTTATTCTCTCATCACCGCACTTACTTCCATGCTTAATGGAGGATAATCCATATCTAGTGGACATGTGCTTGGTTGTGTCACACTTCATGGTGCTAACTTCTATGCATTCTAGAAGCTCTCATGTAGCCTTTATAATTAGGCACTCCTAATGTACTCTTGTATCAAGTTATTGAATACATTGTTATTGTGATCATACTCTCTCCATTTTTGGTCTTCAGTTGTGCTTATGTTTGAGTTCTTAGTTTTTGGGTGAATTTTTCCCTTAGACAAATTCTTACATGGTATCAGAGCAGCTTGGAGACTTTCTCATCGCAAGTCGTTCAAGACCTCTTGTTTGCTTCATCACCTCAGCCTGAATCTGGCGTGCTGCAGAAATTGAGAGCATCCAGTGCCAGATCTGACCTCGCCATTGTGTCTGAAATGTTGAACCGGTGAAAATTGACTATAAGCATGCCTACCTTGGCCCAAAGTCGACTGTGAGGCAAATTTTTTTTGCAAATCGAAACCTAGAGGCCCCGATTTGCAGTATGGGTATGGTCATTATTTTCAAATCTTCAATTTAATTATCAGATCTGAATTATTTTTTTCTCTGCTATTTTTTTGGAAAAAAATTTCTAGGGTAGAGAAAAATATTTTTGCAGTAACGGGCTATCAGATCCCGTACTGCATTTTTTGAAAATATTTTTCTAGGGTAGCGAAAAATATTTTTGCAGTAATAGGCTATCAAATCCCGTACTGCATTTTTATTTATCGCAGGGTTTAATCCATGAGCCGTACAAATTGGTGTCTACGCCCTCAACAAATTTCACTCCACGGAGTATAATTGGCGACCCTATTCGGCAATCGCAAACTGCCTTCACAAATCCCACCGATTCTTTGTCTTTACCCAAGGCCATTCACTTTAGTCGCTGCAGAGACTGGTATTTAAATAGCCTATAGACTGACCCATGTTGCATGTGGGATTTTAGAAATTGAAACCCGCTACCATTATTTCAACTGTGCATAGACTTTTGGCCTGTAAAGCTTCTTCTCCCACACGATCTGAACCAAATCTGACCTTGTCTGCATTTTTTTGGCACTGGCTGTGCACTTAACAACACCCAGAGCATTTGGAATCTAGCACCCATCTTTCTTTTTTGACAGCAATAGCAGATCAGTTCTCTGACCTTCGTTTGGCATTATCCGGTGTTGAACAGTCAACTCTGACCACGGTTTCCATCGCAACCCACATTGTAGATTTTTGTCCATCACAACAGGTTCTCTGGCTCATTGGTAGCTGTGATTCTGATAGGTTTAAAACTTTTTCGGGTGCTTTGTTTCTCGCCTACTACAAATGCTTATCCCGCCCACGTGGAGACCCTCAAAACTATGACAGGTGGCAGCATTTAAATTGCTCCCACCAAGTCAACAAATTTGACTGGCATTGCCACATCACCCGTGGACAACTAGCTAGAAATTTCTTCCATGTCAGCATAATCCATATAGTACGGATTGTTGACTCATCGACCACATCAGCTTTAGTCGCTAATTTTTTCCTGACGTCATTATTTTACTGTGTTAAATTTGACACCCATCTAAACGTCATTTTTGGATGCTTTAGAACTATGTTAACGATCATTTGACCATCAAATTTAGACTCATTGTTTCTCCTCCTGACCCCTCTCCAGATTACTTTTCAATTTGGTAGCTTGACTTTGCGAGCTCCTAACTTGGACATCTGGACTCTAATTCAGGTACAATTTTTTTAAAAATCAGGTAGAATTTCCTAAATTTTCTAGTCGTGGTGTTGTTTTCTAGTTTTGGTGCACAAATTTTGTAGAATTTGTTTTTTTTGGCGACTGTACTTGCATAATCCTACATTTTGCAATTTCAGAAGCTCTGTATGGGCACATCTGGTCACTTTTTCATGTTCTATTTTTTTTTGAAAGTTCATTTTTTTTGTCTATTTTTTAAATCTAAAGTCATATTCTAGGGTTGTGTGGACCAATTTCTCACTTTCAGAATTAGGCCTTCTTTGGCATTGTAAAGCTTTGCTTCTTTTCAGAATATTTGTAAAACTAAGCTATAGTGCTTAAGTGACAGATTTTAGCCTTATAAGGTAGTTGTAAAAGCAAAATCAAAAAGTCTACTTTGTTCATTTTAACAAGTGGCTCATTGTAAACGCACTACTTATAAAGTGCCAAAGCATCTTTTTTGGGGGGATCTTTTGATTGAGTGAAAAGTGGGGGTGTGTACTATGTTTTTTGTGTCTCTATTTTGTGCTCTTTTATTTCTACATCATGGGTTTTAAATATCCTCCTTTAACTTCATGTAACTATTCTACATGGAAAGATACTGCATGGAGTAGATTAATGGAAAAAGGATATAGTCTTTATTTTGATGGTACAATCACTAAACCTATTGATGCTAAAGAACTCATTGATTGGACAAGGCAAGACCGACAAGCTTTAGGTGTAATTAGGATTTGTGTACATGGGGATCTTATCTTTCACATTAAAAATTATTCAGACTCTAAGGAAGCTTGGGATAAACTTGAATAGTTGTATGGTAAAGTGGATGAAGAAAAGGGATTTCAGATTGAAGATGATCTACTTCTCTTGGATCCTAAGAATTATGACACAATTCAAGATTATATCATCAAAGTCAATGAGTATAGGGCACTTCTTAAAGATTGTGAAAATTCCATTAAGGATGATAGGTTGATACATCACATTCTGAAGAAGCTACCTTTTGAGTATGCTAACTTTGTTTCAAGTTTTAACACTCACAAGTTGACCATAGGATCTACTTACCAGAAGCCTTCCTTTGATGGATTTGCAAACATGTTGATTGTTGAACAATCTCACTTGATGGATTTTGGACTTCTCAAGTTATCCAAGACCAAAGCCTTGGTGGCTAGTGATGCTTAGAAATCTAGTCAAGGGGGAAAAAGCAATAACAAGAAGAAGCAGTGGAAGCAAAAAACACAATCTGAGACACAACATGACTCCTCTCAACAAGGCAGTTCTTCTTCAAACAAGCAGGGAAGTAATGAAAAGAAGGACAAACTCTTTTGTGCATACTGTAAAAAGCCAAATCATGACGAGCATCATTGCAAGACAAAAATAATTGATGAGTTAGAAAATCTACTCAAGAAGAACAAGATTCAAGTGCTAGGTACTTCCAAGGATTCTACTCCTAACTCTTGAAAGGGTAAAGGTCAAGCACTTATGGCCAACACAAGTTCTTCTTCAGAATTGATACTTGACTCAGGTGCCTCTTACCATATGGGTTCTTCAAGGGAAGACTTTTCTTCATTGAAGCAATCACAGGTACCACACATTTTCATGGGAGATGATGCTAAGATGGAAGTTGAAGGGAAAGGACATGTAGAAATGAAAGATGGGGAATTCAAAGATGTTCCCTATGCTCCCAATCTAAGTTCTAGTCCACTATCAGTCTACCAAATCACTCACCTAGGAGATGGTCATAAGGTTGAGTTCCTTCCCAATTCAGTGATGGTGCGAAGTCTCAAAGATGATTCATTGGTAGCAGTGTGGAAAGTCCATAATGACAGGAGGCTTTATTCCTTCTCCCATTTTGTGCCTAAGAGTTCTTCTCAAGCCTTGTTAACTCACTCTAATTCAAACATCAACTTATGGCATGAGTGGTTTGGTCACCTTAACTTCCACTCTCTTCAGCAACTTTTCTCAAAACACATGGTCAAAGGTCTACCCAATATTAGCTTTTCTAAAGGGGAATGTTCATCTTGTTCAGTGGATATGCATCTTAAGGAGAAGTATGATAAAGGGAAGTCTTCTCAAGCTCCAATTGTT
Organism: Cupressus sempervirens; assembly: GCA_028749045.1. Lineage (NCBI taxonomy): Eukaryota > Viridiplantae > Streptophyta > Pinopsida > Cupressales > Cupressaceae > Cupressus > Cupressus sempervirens. The sequence goes on from CM053786.1 coordinate 476,282,139, forward strand.
CTTCAGCTAGTTCACATGATATTAGTAGGACTGTTTGCAGTGACTTCAGTCAGCCAAGGCTGCTACATACTTGCATTTGTTGATGACTTTTCAAGATTCACTTGGGTCTTCTTCCTTCATCATAAGAATGAAGTAGTTCATAAACTTCAAGAATTGAAGGCTCATATTGAATGCAAGTCAAGGAAAGCCATCAAAGTATTAAGAGTGGATAATGAGAATAGATATGTTGACAGAAGACTTAAGAACTTTTGCAAAATTGAGGGCATTGATCTTTAGAACTCACCAGCATTTAGTCCACACAAGATAGATGTTGTAGCTATGAGGATTAGGACTCTCAAGACCATGGCAAGTTGCATGATAAAGGCCAAGTCTCTTGATCCTACACTTGAAGTTGAAGCCATTAGCAGTGCTACTTACATACTTAATAGGTCTCCTCATCCAGCCATAGATGGAAAGACTCCTTTTGAGGCATGGTGGGGCAGAAAACCAGTTGTGAGTCACCTTAGAGTCTTCGGTTGTCCAGCTTAGGCAAACCTTTCTTCTAGGAGTTGTAAGGCACTAACACCTAGGCCTTGTACCTTAATTGGTTATGAAGACAATGTGAAAGCTTACAGAATTCTTGATCCAGAGACACATGAGATTTTTGTGAAGGATGTTCACTTTGAGGAAAGTTCTTCGAGCTTATCCTCTACTCCTCTTCATACATCATACATAATGGAAACTAATAGTGACACCAACGATAGTGCTTCAACAGCTTCAGACACATGGGGTTCTATCGATAGTTGCAGTGAAAGATCACATCAGTCCAATCCACATGCTTATATTGCCATAGTGAAAGGTCCATCTCAGCACGGTACATCTCATCTTCTAGCTCCAACTTTAGTTGACTTGGGAGGAAAACTTGAGGACTTACATCTTCTCATTGATGATGATTCTTCTACAGTTGTTGTGAGGGCTCACTCTGACCCTCATGTCCATTCTCTACATGGTCAATCTGAATAGGTTGGCATGATTGTGGATCCTTATGAACAGCAATTAGTGGAGGTCTCTTTGTCAGTTGAGAAGACAGATGGTTTAGTGGAGCAGGTTCAATAGACATCTTTGACAGATCTGCATTCATTCTTTTCAGCACAGTTGGAAGGGGTGAACTTCAACATCAATACAGGGATACTTGAGTAGGTTTTAGGGCCAGCACACATCTACAAGATAGTACCTTGTGCATTGTTTCTTCCTAAGGGGAGGAACACCATTCTACATTCTTCTACTAGCTCCTTCATCAGAGGAGCTTTCACCTGTTGGCATTCTTCTTTTGGGGGGGGAGCCTATTCTATCTCTCTTCCTTCTCTTATTCTCTTTTGTATATACTGGATGTATGTCGTAATGGGGGGGTCTTGATTACTCCATCCATTGATGCATCCTCTTCTATCTCTCTTTTAGGGGGGGGATTTTTCCCATGAGGTTTTCCCTCTTTCCCCGCTCTATGGGAGATTGCATTTCATTATGTACATGGGTACCTTACATGGCCTAGTAGCTAGGACCCATTATGCATCTTCATCCTAGTTCGTAGGTTTAAGGGCATTCCCCTAAGTTGCACTTAAGGGGGGTGTTGGTGTAAATAAGTACTTTACTATTTACACTTACTTAAGTTTACTTAGGTTAATGCATTATTTAATTATATTGCATTATTTTATTATTTTTATTTATGAGACACTTAGGAGTTTGTGCAACCTTTTGAGTTGTCATGTTGACAACATAGGAGTAAGCACCTCTATTTGAGCACATGGTGTCTACAACACTATTTTGCATGTCCCACCCTTCTAGGCTTATCCTCTCATCACACTTACTTTCATGCTTAATGGAGGATAATCCATATCTAGTGGACATGTTCTTGGTTGTGTGACACTTCATGGTGCTAACTTCTATGCATTCTAGAAGTTCTCCTATAGCCTTTTATAATCAGACACTCCTAGTGTACTCTTGTATCAAGTTATTGAATACATTGTTATTCTGATCATACTCTCTCCATTTTTGATCTTCAGTTGTGCTTGTGTTTGAGTTCTCAGTTCTTGGGTGAATTTTGCCCTAAGGAAAATTCTTACACTTCTCACACAAGAAGTGGGTGTCTCCCATGCGAGAACTTCCATTGATGCACTTGAGAAAACACTGGATGGATGTTTCTTCGCACGAGAAGAGACTATCTTTGTGTGAGAAAGGACAACCTCGCATGAAGACTGATTGACCAACTTTAAAAATGTGCTAAAAATACAATAAATGACATTGAAATGCATAAAAAATAAATACAAAGCTAAGATATCGATGACTCATGGGAGGTCCATAGTCTGCTAGCTGGCTATGTCATCGAGAGAGCTCAAAATGATGATATCTCATGTTCACTACCATCTTCCTCTCAGAGCTCCTGTTCACTAAAGACAAAAGGTTCAAATGAATTGAAAATGACCCCTTGAGCCCTTATATAGGTGTTGACCTAATTTTTCAAAGTGCTCCAATTTGCACAAAAATCACCCCCTGGCTAATTTGACTGCTTTGGATCCATTTTTGGGATCGAATTCAAAATATGACATACCTAAGTAGCTCAAAATTGTATTTTAAATTTTTTTGGGCTTGACTCGATCGACCACTTGTGCAGTCTGAATTTTTCTAATATTTTGGGATTCCTAGAATCTTTTCCACTCATAATTCTTCATATTTTCAAAATTCATTTTGGAAATAGTCCAATCAAGTCAATTGTGCTCATTTCTAGTCAACTTTTGGTCAAACTTGGTCTTCTAGACCTTGAAATCATGGTTAATTGACTCCAATTTTTTGTCTAATCATTCTAATCTTTTCTACATTCTATTAAACCTTATATTCTTCTGTATCTATGACACACACTACTTTATATGATATTTATGATGTGTCATCTTTTAATTTCGCTCCCAAGGGGGCAGGATGATTACATCATTGAACTTGAAATTCAAATCAATCTGAATCTTCATTACTTGGGGCATCTCATTCCTATCTTATGTCCTTATCACTCAGGGCATCTCATCACTTGGGGCATCTTATTTCCATTTTTCTAGCATCTTTGTCATCTATCTTATCTTATGAAGAGTTTGATGGATAGGTATCAAGATAGTCTAAATCCCAACTCCTGAGGATGAAGCTTCATTCTAGGGATGATTCTATGACTCATAATTCAATCTTGCTATCTTTTATCAATTTAGGTATCTAGATGTTCTATTTGGATCCTTAAAGATTATTCTCCATTCTAGAGATGATCTTTTAAATGCTATTCAATTCAGGTATCTAGATGTTCTATCTAGATCCTTAAAGGTTAAGCTCTATTTTGGAGAGAGTCTTTTAAATGCTATCAATTTCAAGTATCTAGATGTTCTATCTAAATCCTTAAATATTAAGCTCCATTTTGGAGATGATCTTTTAAATGCTATTCAATTTAGGTATCTAGATGTTCTATTTGGATCCTTAAAGATTAATCTCTATTCTAGAGACAACCTTTTAAATGCTATCAATTTCAGGTATCTAGATATTCTATTTGGATCCTTAAAGATTAAGCTTCGTTCTGGAGATAATCTTTTACATGCTTATCAAATTTTAGGTATCTAGATATTCTGTTTGGATCCTTAAAGATTAAGCTCTATTCTAGAGACAATCTTTTAAATGCTATCAATTTCAGGTGTCTAGATGTTCTGTCTGGATCCTTAAAGATTAAGTTCCATTCTAGAGATAATCTTTTAAATGCTATCAATCTTGGGTATCTAGATGTTTTGTCTAGGTCCTTAAAGCTTAAACTTCATTATGAAGGAAATCTTTTAAATGTTATCAATTTAGGTATCTAGGTGCTCTACTTGGATTCCTTAGGATTAAGCTCCGTTCTGGAGATGGTCCTTAAAAGCTTATCAATTGGTCTTCGTATCATCAACTTCAGAACTAATATCATTTTTTGATCTTTGCATCATGCTTTCTAATTTTCTTTGAATCAAACGTTCTTCTCACACATTCATTCAAAGAGGAGAAAAATGTAATACCCCAAAATTGGCTCATTGACATGATCACCAATTCTGGTCTATTATGATCAATTCCTAAGTCCTATGTCATTAGGAAATTTTTATTCTGCTACTCGCTACTTGACTTAATTTTCAAATGTAGAAAACCCTAAATCTACATTCATCATACTCTTTATTTAATTCCTAAAGTATTGTTTCATATTAGTCACATTAAACCTATTGATTAAGATTTGATTTAATTTAAAGTATTTATTCTTAAATTAAATTAGATTATTTCCTAAGGCTAATATACTAGGGAATTAAAATATTTAATTTAATATTATGCCCATTTTAATTAATTGGATTAGAATATTCAATTAAATAAAAAAAGGTATTTGTGAGGTCATATCTCACCTATTAAGTTAAATAATGTCTTTAAAATCTTTTTTTCAATTCTAAATGAAAACTCTGAGTGAACTACTTCTCAAAAATGGAATCAATCTGGTTAACTCACTCTCACACTTATGAAAAGTTTAGTTAACTACTCATCACACTTAAATTTGAAATAGTTCACTTCACCTGCACAAGGAAGTTTCTATACTAATTGAATCTTCTATTTAATCTTAACCATTCATCAAGGTTGATCTTGACTGTTGAGCTATTCTTGGATTCTATTTAAGGGGCTCATAATTCCTCATTATAGAGGTTGAATTGAATTGCTATCAAATCTCTGCTGAATTGTGCACTCATTTAAGATCATCATTTTCATAAGCTCTTATTTTCCTAGATTTAATGTCATTTAGATTTAGTATGCATACATCTAGTTAAACTTATTTTATATTTTCTTAGATTAATTGCACATCTCATTTAGATTACTTGCATGTTCATATAGACTTAATTGCATTTAAACCCTTCATTCTAGAAAGGTTTGGTTGCTTGCATCTCAATTTTGAGAGCATAAATAGGCAAAATCCTTCTGGATAGAAGGCAATACATCACCTTGCAGGGCTCCTCTTGGGTGAACAATCTTATGTTCATTCTAGGATGAATCTATGTACAAGGACTATGTTGAAATGTGTGTTTGAAGATTGAGGCCACATTCTGCATATACACTAAATAGATGCCCTTAATGATAAGAATATTTATTGATTACAATTCTTAATCATTTCAATAAAAATTGCATTAGCATTATTAAAAATTCAACACTATATAATGTTATCACATCATTATGGATGAATAATTTCCATAAAATTGATTCTTTCATATTCTTTCACACTTTTTACATCATCTAAATAGTTGCATTGGGACTTATAATTTCCCTTTCATGAATCAAAATTTCTCCACTATTCGAGATATTTGTATACATATAACCCAAATTTGACCATAATTGTACTCCAAATACTCCAACACTACACCTAAATCTCATATTTCCCTGAACCATGTCCCTTATTTTAGTGTAACATTTAACCACTTATTAACCCTAACCATAACACCGAGTGTCATATAAATCAAATTGTAAACCTTGGGTCTTAACTCTAACTCTTACTCTATATGTGACTATACTAAGCATTTAGTAAATTATACACCTTAACCTAACCGTATATGTACTAGTAACTAGAACTAATATTTTTTTTAAAAAAATGGGAATATACATATATATATATAGAGAGAGAGAGAGAGGTGTATCTAGAGAGTAGGATAAGAGAGATAAGGTGGTGTGTCTATATATTAGAGAGAGGGATTAGGGGGCATATGTAGAGACTAGAGAGAGAGATTAGAGGGTGTATTTTGATAGGGGGAGATATTATTGGGTGAAGTTAGAGAGGTAGAGGGAGAGAGAAAGAGAGAGTGAGAGAAAGAGAGGGGATAGGAGAGGGAGGGATTACATTGTTAAAAAGGTTAATAACTTGTATCACAATAACACTAATCATAAGCACTAAAATAGAACTAATCCGCATAGAAATTTAACTTGATAGTTACCCTAACACTAAGGTAAAGTGTAATAATAATACTAACATCAACTATAATATGATTAGTAACACAAAAATAACCTTAACAACAATAATAACACAAACCCTAACTCTAACTCTAATTCTAACTCAAACTTGAACTCTAACTCTAACTCTACTTATAAACCTAATCCTAATTCTAATTCTAACCCTAACCCTAACCCTAACCCTAACCCTAACTTTGACTCTAACTCTAACTCTAATTCTACCCCTAACCCTAACCTTAACTTCTATAACCCTAACTCTAATCTTAATTCTAACCCTAACCCTATTTATAGCCCTAATCCTAAGCCTTACTATAACTCTAATCCTAACTCCAATTCTAGCTCTAATGTCAATTCTAACCCTAACCCTAACCCTAATTTTAAACCATATTCTAACTCTAACCCTAACTCTAACTCCAACTTTATTTCTATCCCTAACCCTAATTCTAACCCTAAATCTAACTCTAACTCTAACCCTAACCCTAACTAACCCTAACCCTAACTATAACTCTAATTGTAACCCTAACCCTAACACTAACCCTAACCCTAAACCTAACTCTATCCCTAACCCTACCCCAGATCCTAACCCTAACACTATATATAACATTAATTATAACCTTAACACTATATGTAACTCTAACTCTAACCCTAACCCTAATTCTTCTCCTAACCCAAACCCTAATTCTAACTCTAACCCTAAATCTAACCCTAACTCTTACCCTAAATCTAACCCTAACTCCAACCCTAACCCTAATACTAACCCTAACCCAAACTTTATCTCCAACTTTAACTATAACTCTAAGTTGATACCTAACTCTAACTATAACCCTAACCCTAATGCTGACCCTAATTCTAGCCTCAATTCTAGCTCCAATTCTAACCCTAACTCTAACGCTAACACTAACACTAACACTAACACTAACACTAACACTAACACTAACACTAACACTAACACTAACACTAACACTAATGCTAATACTAACACTAATGATAATGCTCATGCTGATGCTAACACTAACACTAACAATAACACTAACACTAACACTAACACTAACACTATGACTGATTGTAAATCTAACCCTAATGCTAACCCTAACTCTAACCATAATCCTTGTGCTAACCCTAATCCTAACCCTAATTCTAACCCTAACTCTAACTCTTACCCTTTTTCTAACTCTAATTCTAACTCTAACTCCAACTTTAGCTCAAACACTAACTCTAGATCTAACCCTAACCATAACCCTGTTTCAAACCCTAACTATATTTCTAACCCTAATTCTAGCTCTAACCCTAATTCTTACCCTTACCCTAACCCTAACTCTAACTTAATCTCTAACCCTAATAATATTTGTAACTCTAATTCTAACCCTAATCCTAATCCTAACTCTATCTCTAACTGTAACTGTAATTCTACCCTAACCTATATAACCCTAACTCTAATCCTAATTCTAACCCTAAACCCAATTCTAGCCCTAACCTTAACCTAATATTAACCCTAAATATAACTCTAATCTTAACTCTAACCCTAACTAAAACTCTAACTCTAATTCTCACCCTAACCGTAATCCTAACCCTAACACTAATTTTAATCCTAACTCTAACTCTAACTCTAATACTAATTCTAATCCTAACCCTAATTCTAACCCTAAATCTAACCCTAACTCTAACCCCAACTCTAACCCTAACTCTAATCCTAGCTCTAAATTTATCTCTAATTCTAACCCTACCCCTAATTCTAACCCTAACCCTAACTCTAACTTTAACTCTAATTGTAACCCTAACCCTAACATTAATCCTAACCCTAACTCTAACTCTAAACCTACCCCTAATCCTAACCCTAATACTATATATAACTCCAACCCTAACCATAACCCTAATTCTAATCATAATTCCAACCTTAACTCTATCCCTAACCATACATCTAACCCTAACCCCAACTTTATCTCTAACTTTGACTCTTACTCTAACTTGAACCCTAACTCTAACTCTAATTCTAACCCTAACCCTATCCCAATTCTAACTCTAACTCTAACTCTAACTCTAACTCTTATACTAACACTAACACTAACAATACCTCTAATTTTAACTCTAACTCTAATTGTTACCCTAACCCTAATGCTAACCCTAACCCTAACTGTAACCCTAACACTAACCCTAACCTTAAATCTAACTCTAACACCAACCCTTAATCTAAATTTAATTCTAACTCTAACTCTAACTCTAACTCTAACCCTAACTCTTATTCTAACCCTAACCCTAACTATATTTGTAACCCTAATTCTAACCCTCACCCTAATTTTTACCCTTACCCTTACCCTAACTCTAATCCTAACTATATTTATAATCCTAATTCTAACCCTAACCCTAATCTTAACTCTAACTCTAATTCTAAACCTAACCCTAACCCTAACCCTAACTCTAACCCTAATTGTAACTCTAACTCTAACCCTAACTCTAGCTCTAATTATAACCCTAATCATAACAATAACCCTAAATCTAACCCTAACTCTAATTCAAACCCTATCCTTCACCCCAATTTTAATCCTAGTGCTTTCCCTGACTCTAACTCTAACCCTAATCCTATCCTTAACACTTACCCTAACTATAATTCTAACCTTAACTCTAACTTTAACTCTAACTCTAATCCTAACCCTTACCTTAACACTAACCTTAACCATAAACATACCCTACCCCTAACTCTAACCCTAAATCTAACTCTACCACAATTGGACTCTAACCATAGCCCTAACCCTAACTTTAATCCTGACACAAACCCTTATCCTAACTATAACTCTAACCTTAATTTTGACTCAAACCCTAACCTTAATCCTAACCTTGGCCCTATTATAACCCTAACCCATACCATAATGATAACTCTGAACCTAACCTTGACAATGAACCTAAATCTAACCCTAAGCTTAGCCATTAATTTTACTCTACCCCTAGCTCTAACCCTAAATCTAACTCTACCATAATTAGAATCTAACCCTAACCCTAACTATAACTGTAATTGTAACCCTAACCTTAACCATAAGCATAACTCTAACCCTAACCTTAACCAGAAGCATAACTCTACCCCTAACTCTAACCATAAATCTAACTCTACCATAATTGGAATCTAACCCTAACCCTAACTCTAACTTTAATCCTGACTCAAAACCTAACCCTAACTTTAACCTTAACCCTGACTTAAACTCTAACCCTAACCCTAATCCTAGCCTTACTAACCTTAGCCCTAATCCTAACCCTAACCCTAACCCTAACCTTAACCATGACTATAACTCTAACTCTAACCTCAACCATAAACATAACTCTAATTTGAACCTTAACCAAAACTCTAACAATAACCATAACCATAACTCTAATCCTAACCTTAACCATAACTCAAACCCTAACACAAGATTACTGTCTTTTATTTGTGAATTCTAACCCAGAGATGAATATCATGAATTCAAAGAATAGTCTACTAATAAAATTCTTTAGTAAAAAGGGAGAGATGTATTCTTTTTGTTAGTATGAATTCTGATGGTATTCCTTTGGGGGAGTATCCTAATCATTGGAGAATATTGACATGTTGCATTCATGACCATGTTTGCCATTGATGTCAACATAGCAATAATTTTGTAAAGATTAGCATAATAGAAGACATAGATCATACTTGTATAGATAGAGCTTTGATGTACAAGTGAAGTGTGGTTAAGGACATGTTATACCCTATGTCTGGATGATGAGGTTAAATGTGCAGAGTCCAAGTCAATGATGCACAACAGTTATAAGTGATTTTAAAGAGAGCAATGTAGAGACAGAGTACATGGAAAGAAGTTTTTGATGATACTATTATATCTTCTAGCAAAGATATTATCTAGTGATGTAAAGTTAGATAGTGATTGAGGGTAGTTTGATTGTGATTTTAGAAAGTGCACAAGCCCTAGTATCACACATGTTAAGTTTTGTATAGACTATGAGATGACAGTGCTATTGTATTTAAAAATTAATTAATTATCTTATTATAATTGATTAGGAAAGCCTCAAGGTTGACTCAAGGAATTATTTTGAAGATAGGGTATATAGGAAATATTTTTTCCTTGTTTGAAAGTGTGTGATCAATTATTGACTACAAAGTAATCAAAGAAGTGTGAAAAGGAGAAGAGTGTAATGGTGAATGTGAGTAAGCAATCCAAGAGATTATTGGATGTAGAGTTCATGATCTAGTATCAAGATTAGAAGAAGAGGTCTAGTTGACATGAAAGAGGAAGAGGAAGGAAGCACAATTCAAATCTATTATTCTATAAGGAATAATAGAGAGATCATTTGGACAATGGGTTCATTGGTCTTTCCCTTGAAGTTATTTGGACAGTGGGTCTATCTACCTTCCAAAACTCCTAACAGGGTTGGCACAACTCCTAACAAGGTTGGTACAACTCCTAACAAGGTTGGTACAACTCCTAACAGGGTTGGAACAACTCCTAATAGTGTTGGCACAACTCCTAACAAGGTTGGAATCTCCTAACAAGGATTCAAAGTCTCCTACTAGGGATTGATATGTACCAAATGTTGTTATAGACTCCTAATAGGGTCCATCCTCTAACAAGGAATATTTATACTAGTACATCATCGTGTGGGTACCATCCCCACTGGGGTTTTCCCTCTAATCATGGGTTTCCCTAGTTAACATATCTGGTGTTATTGTGCATGAGTATCTTGTTATGGTTTATGATTATATTTCTCATATGGTTTAGTCTTATAAGGTTAATTATTGTGATAATAGTTGGATAATTGATTTACCCCTGTTGCCCCCCACTCCCACCTCCCCCCCCCAATTATATTGGTATGCTATATACTCTAACAATTGGTATTAGATCTTCAAGTCCTTCAAGAAAAAGCTTAACAACTTTGGGAGATCAATGATGAATCATTTTAGAAAGGATAGTCCTAAATTTGATGGGGTCAACTATGACAGTTGGAAGCATAAGATGAAGACTCATCGACTATTGTGTATGGATCTAGGTTATTGGCTTTTGACAAAAAGCAAGAAGGAAATTGTAAAATAAGAAAAGCTTGAAGAATGCAGTGAAGTAGAAAGAGATATGTTTAAATGTGTAATATATAATCCACAGAAGCCTTACTATCATCTTTTCCAGAGAATGAATACAATTAGGTTAACTCTCTATTAACATCTTATGAGATTTGGAAAACATTAGAATCTATTTTTGAAGGTGAGAAGCATATGAAGAGAATAATATTATAGAATCATATATGCACATTTCAAGATGCTAAAATAATGGAAGATGAATCCATAAGAAGCTGTGGTATAGGAATCAAATCATATGACGGATCCAAAGAAGAAGATGAGGTTGTCTGGAAGATCTTGGAAACCTTGACACCATCATTCAAGCAAGTAGCCTAGATGATTTAACTTTTGATACTCTATACTGAGAAGTTTACCAGAGAAACCTTTCTTGGAAGATTAGAATCAAAACAATCAAGTTTGAGATAGTCTGGAGAATTGACAAGAGTTGAAAGAACTTTTAGTGCCTTAAGTGTTCGACCTAATTTGACTATAAGTGCAAGCACGCATGGAGATTTTGCTAGTAGTAGAACTAAATTTGATGAAGATAAGAAAATAGAAGAAGGTATAGCCCTTCTTGTAAGAAGAGAACCAAATGGTAAGAATATCATTAAATTTTGGACTTGTAATGAATTTGGTCATTATGCATCTAAATGTCCTAAAAGAGAGAAAAAGTATAAGGGAAAGTTTAAGCCTAGAAGACCTAGAAATTTTTTTGTATGCAAATGAAGATGATGAATCTAATGAAAAAGTTCGGACTGAAAGTGATGATGAGGTAGGATTTGTAGCCATTAAGGAAGATGATCTTAACAAAGAAATTAGAGAGGAAAAAGCTTTAGTTCCCCAAGTTGAAATTTTTTTTGATTAGATAATAGACAGTGGATGTTCACATCACATGATTGGTGATATGAATAAGTTTTTGAAATTGAAGAATCATGATGGAGATATTGTTAGAGTTGGTAATAATGCATCCTATCACATCATAGGGATAAGATATATTACTCTTGATGGAAATACTAACACTGATGATGTTTACTTTGTTGATGGATTAAAGTATAAGTTGTTGAGTGTTGGGAAATTGGTAGATAAAGGTTATTTGTTGTAATTCATAGAAAAGACTGGCATTATCAAAGAAAAATATGGTAAGCTGATTGAAATATAAATAAGGTCCAAAGGTAATGTATTTCAATTGAATCCTACTAAAGTAACATGTTTGGTTTCTCAAGTAGATGACACTTGGCTATGGCATAGGAGGTTTTATCATACAAACTTTGATAACATTGTGAAGGGTAGTAGTGCATTTGTAGTTAGAGACCTGCCTAAGATAATAAAGACTACTAATATTATTTTCAAATAATGTATCTTGGCTAAGTAGAAGAAGGTATTTTTCCCAACAAGAAGTTCACTACTATAGAGAATCTAGAGACTATTCACACAGATTTGAGTGGTCCCTCAAGAACAAGAGGATTATATGGAGAAATGTATTTAATAGTTTTTGTTGATGATTTCACTAGAATGATGTGGGTAGAATTCCTTAAAGAAAAGTTTAAAGCATTTGAGAAGTTTAAGATATTTAAGAATAGAGTTGAGAATGAATCTAGTCTTAAGATAAAATGTTTGAGATCAAATAGAGGAGGAGAGTTTACCTCTAGAGAGTTTAACATGTTTTGTGAAGAAAATGGAATCAAGAGACAATTGTCTTCACCCAAGACACCTGAGTAGAGTGGGATTTCTAAAAGAAGAAACATATCAATAGTAGAGGTAGTAAGAGAAATAATATTTTCAAATGATGTATCCAAGACATTTTGGAGACAAGCAGTCAATATAAAAATGTACACTATGAACAAAGTACATATAAGAAAAGGTATGGATAAGACTTCTTATGAATTATGGTTTGGTCATTCACCCTTAGTGAAGTATTTCAAAATCTTTGAAGGAAAATGTTATATAAATATAGATGATGATATCAGTAAGTTTGATCCAAGAAGTGATGAAGGTATGTTTCTTGGTTATTTATTGAAAAGTAAAGCTTACAAATGTTAACCATAGAACCAAGACTATAGTTGAATGTGAAACTATAAAAGTTGATGAAAAGTTTTGAATTAAGGAAAAGATGATGAATTATAATTCTAATGAAGAAGATGACAATACTGTAATTGTTAGAAATAATGTAGTTTTCTTTGAGACTAACAATGATCTGTAGAATGAGGTGCAAATTGTTGAGCAAAGAGGAGAAAGATCTAAACTAAGGGAAGATAAAAGAGTTGAGTTAGTAAATCCTACCTATAATAAAAATTTGACAAAGAATCACCCTCCGAAGAAAATAATTGGAAGTGAAGACAAATGAGTGATGACAAGAAACATAGTGAATGAGGAGATATGTTTGATTTCTCAAGTTGAACCTAAGAGTGAAGATGAAGCATGTAAGGATGATCATTGGATTCAAGCAATGAAGGAAGAATTAGATCAGACTATGAAGAATGAAACATGGGAACTAGTTCCAAAGTCTAAAGACAAGAATGTTATTGGAACCAAATTGGTATTTAGAAACAAGATGAATGAACAAGGTGAATTTGTAAGAAACAAGGCTAGACTTGTGTGAAAAGGATATTCATAGCAAGAAGGAATGGACTATGAATAAAATCATGCCCTTGTAGCCAAAATGGAAGCAATAAGAATGTTTTTGGCTTATGCAAGAATTAAAAATTCAAAGTGTATCAAATGGATGTTAAATCAACCTTCCTAAATGGAGAACTTGAAGAAGTATACATTAAGTAGCCTAAAGGTTTCCCTCTAATAGAAGAAAAAGACATGGTATGAAAACTAAAGAAAGCTCTATATGGTCAATAGCAAGCACCTAGAACCTGGTATGCAAGGTTGGATAATTATTTGGCAAAACTTGGATTTGCTAAAGGTATGGCAGATAGTAACTTGTATTTCAAAGAAATAGAGAATGGTTTGTTGATACTAGTAATATTTTTTGATGACATATATTTTGAGATAATGATGAAGTAAGTGATAATTTTTCTAAAGAAATGAATAATAAGCTTGAAATGAGTATGATTGGAGAGATGAAATTTTTCCTAGGTTTGCAAATTCTATAGAAAAATGATCATATTTTTATTCACAAGATAAGTATTTGAAAGACTTGTTGAAGAGATTTGGCTTGGAAAGTTTTAATCCTTTTGGTATACCAATGATAACTAGTCACATTTTATCTAGCAAAGATGAGACAACTACATTTGAGAGAAAAGAGTATAGATCCATGATTGGATGTTTGCAATATCTAACTCACATCAGACTAGATATAGAAAATGTAGTTGGGATTGTAGAAAGATTTAAAGATGATCCCAAGGAGTATCATTATGCAACAATAAAGAGGATATTCATATATTTGAAGGGAACATGATTTCACTCTATGTGTATATATTGATGTGGATTGGGCAGGCAGTATGGATGATAGAAAGAGCATTGGTGGTGGAGCATTCTTTCTTGGAGGAAGATTGGTTTCTTGGCTAAGCAAGAAATAAGATTGTATTTTTTAGAGTACAACAAAGGCAGAGTATGTGGTAACAAAAAATAACTATATTAAAGTGATGTAGATGAAGCATATGTTGAAAGACATTAGGATAGAATTTCTAGAACATGTTAGCATATATTGTGATAAAAAAAAGTACAATGAGTATGTCTAATAATCTTATATTTCATTCTAAGACTAAGCATATATCTATTAAGTATCATGTTTTGAGAGGGAAGGTAGCAAGAAAGGAGATTAGATTAGAGTATGTGAGTACTAAAGATCAGATTGCAGATATCTTTAAAAGCCCTTACCTAAAGACACATTTGAGTACTTGAGAGGTATGATTGGGGTTATGCCCCTACCTACTTTAGATTAGATGATGCAGATATTGCATCGGTCCAATGGTACAAAGCACTATTATTTTTTTGGACTGAATGCTAATGCTTCTTGTATGAAGGAGTATCTATGATGAGAAGAATCATTAATGACTCTTGATATTTGGTATTAAATAATGTCTTTGAGACTTGAGATGGTTAAATACTTGGAGCAGTAAATTGACATAATGAGGCCTTTATCATTGATGTCAATAAGGGAGAAGATTCTATGAAAAAAATCCTCTAGTTGAATAGGGGAGAGATAGTTGTACCTATATCTATTAGGGAGATTTAGAAATATTCATGAATATCTCTATGGGGGAGATATACAACATGAAGATACAAAATAGGGCAATGTTCCAGAGGATTTCAGAGTTTTATTAATGAAGAGGATTTGAAAAGATGAGAACAACAACATTAGAGCATTGTTTGATATTCTTGGAACTTAGATGTTTTTCATCTATATTGCCATCAATGTCAAAGGGGGAGATTGTTATCATGAATGATGATGGTATTCCTTTGGAGGAGTATCCTAAGCATTTTAGAGTATTGACATGTTGGATTCATGACTATGTTTTTCATTTATGTCAACATAGAAATAAGTTTGTGAAGATTGGTAGAATAGCATACAAAGATCATACTTGTATAGATAGAGTTTTGATGTATAAGTGAAGTTTAGTTAAGGACATCTTGTAATCTATGTCTGGATGATGAGGTTAAATGTGAAAAGTCTAAGTTAAGATGTATGAAAGTTATAAGTGATTTTATAGAAAGCTGTGCAGAGATAGAGTGCATGGAAAGCAGTTTTTGATGATCCTATTTAATTTTGTTGAGAAGACATAATCTAGTGATGCATAGTTAGAGATTGATCAAGAACAATGTAATGGTGATGTTAGAAATTTTTCAAGCCCTATTATTACATGTGTTAAGTTTTGTATAGATTGTGAACCGACAATGCTATTGTAATTACCAACTAATTAATTATCTTATTATAATTAATTGGAAAGCATTAAGGCTGACTAGGGTATAAAGGAAAGATCTTTTCCTTGTTTTTAAGTGTTTTATCAATTATTGAGTGTGAAGTAATCAAGGAAGTGTGAAAAGGAGTAGAGTATATTGATGAATGCGAGTAAGCAATCCAAAGGATTATTGGATGTAGAGTCCATGATCTAGTATTAAGATCACAGGAAAGAGGAAGAGGAAGGAAGCACAATTCAAATATATTATTCTACAAGGAATAATACAAAGATCATTTGGACAATGGATTCATTGGTCTTTCCCTTAAAGTTGTTTGGACAGTTGGTCCATCTGCCTTCCACAACTCCTAATAGGGTTGGAATCTCCCAATAGGGCATCAAAGTCTCCTAACAGGGACTGATATGTATTAAATGTTTTTATAGAATCCTAATAGGGTCCATCCTCTAACAAGGGATATTCATATTAGTATATCATCTCTTGGGTACTAGCCCCACTGGGGTTTTTCCTCTAATCAAGGGTTTCCCTAGTTAACATATCTAGTGTTATTGTGCATGATTATCTTGTTGTGGTTTCTAATTATATTACTCATATGGTTAAGTCTTATTAAGGTTGATAATTTTGATAATAGTTGGATAATCGATTCACCCCCCTCCCTCTTAGTTATATCAATTGACTATATATTCTAACACTTTTATATATTTTCTGTTCTATAACAAAAACAAAATAAAATGTATTTTTACATTAATTGCATCTTCTCATTCTACCTTTAATTCCTACTTATCCTTTTACTTTGAAATGAGAGCACTACCATAATTTTTGGCTCTATCAAGGTATAGCATAGTACATATATCAGACTTGTATTATCATATAGTAATAAGCTATACCATAGGATTTTATTCAATATGATAAACAATAAATGCATTTAAACTTGAAGCCCCTATTGATATGGCTTTTATGCACTTTTATGCACCTCAATATACTGAAACTACATACTTCCTTTTACTTGTTACTTTTTTTTATATTTTATCGAATATATCACCATTTATCCATTTTATCATCCTTATAATTTCTTATTCATATTAATAAGTGTATTGAAATGATATTTGGTGTTTCTTGCTCTATTATCTTAAACATGTTAGACTAACCTATTATATCAAATATGTTGTCTATAATATCATTTCTTAATCTCATCTATACTTTCCTAGCACTATTTATAGCTTTAAAAGCATCATTTCCATGATTCCTACAACTATATTTTGACTATTCTTTGCTAGGCCTGAATTGGTTGGGAACATTATAATCAACATTATCTTTCAATACTCTATTGAAGTTCTAATGTCAAAGCCAATCAATATTATCCATTATGTATTATATCTTGTTCTTGAATACTATTCATGTTACATAAAATACTTATCATGTGAAGATTGTTCATGTTAGAACAAAGATATATCATAGTTCTACTATGGATGTTCATTAAGTGCTCTTTATTAATTTATACTAAAACCATGCTCGCATCCTTGATATTTATGTTATTTATAATATTTTGCATCCCTTGTATAACTTCCCTTGAATACTAAAATTGATCAAATGAGCCCTTGAAACATGAACTTTTTACCTTTAATGCTGAAATTTTTTGATACCATTTTCTTCTGAAAATAATAATGTTGATGCAACCCTTTGAATATTTCTCTCTTCTCTTCAAAGTAATTTTTTTTTTTGTTAATCATGCACTTGTAGCCTATTAACTCCTACTAAACCCACATATTTAAAATCTAAAATTATTGATGGCCAAAAGGTTTCACAACTTTAATAGTTGTTCCCTTGAATAGCCTTACATCCAACTTGTGCCTTCAACTACTACATGACTCAGTTGAAAGGATTCATGTGCATAACTTATGAATGATCTTTCAACAACCTCAAACTCTATGTGTCTTCAATAGCTCCATGATTTAATTGAAAGGTTTCATACTTGTGATGAATGTATATCCCTTTAACAATCTCCTCAAATCTTCAGTCTTCACCCCTTCTTGATTTGACCAAAAATTTTCACTCTTGCAATTTATGTGTGTCCCTTTCATGATCTACTTGGTATCTTTAGTTAGATACTTTGGTTCAACCAAAAGGTCCCATACCTATAATGAATGTATTCCCCCTCAACGGTCTCCCCTAGAATCTTTAGACTTTGCCTTAGATGATTTAGTCAAAAAGCTTCATGTGTGTAACTTATGCATGATCCTTCAATAGCCTCATGTCTTCATACCTATATCTATACATGAAAATAACTTATTAGTTTAAAACCTACTTTTCTTTCTCCTCTTTTCTTTTCTATGCATGATTGATGTACGCTATTTTTATTTAAGGAGAATAGATAACATTGATTTTTATGTTCTTTGTTTCTTGAGCTCAGTTATTTCATGTGACTAAAATCATTTTTTCCTCTTCTTTATAGGTGGTAACAAGGATGGGGGAACTTGGGCACTCCATTAGATTCAGCATGGTTGCCTCTATAAAAGAAAATGACAGAACCATTGATCTCTTTCAATGTTTTTTTCTTTGTTGAATGATCATCATTCATTGCTTATTTTTATATTTTGTACTTTCTTGAGGATTCATACAAAATATTTTAAAGTTTAAAGAAAAACTTGTTTGTTTTTAATAGCTACCACAACTTGTGTGGACTTAATACTATGTACCTTCCTTTAATGAAATGAAATATCTTTTTGTACATGTATATTTTTTGATTTTCCTACAATCTTTAAATCATTCTTAATACTTTGAAAACCTATTCAAGACCATTTAATACCTCAACTCAACATGCAACTATGATTTGATAATTTGTTGTACGAATTCAATCTGAACTTCTTTTCACATAGGCAATAAAATTAGGAAAACTTTAGAAATTTTTGTATATGTAGTGAAAATAGTTAATAACTATACAATAAGAAAATAGGAAATAATTTTTCAAACTTAGGGTTAGAAGGAAATGTATCAATTTATTACAACAACATTAATGAAAATGCTTAGAAGAGAGGTATACAAATAGAGATAGAGTAGACACATTCTATTACTAGGAAAGGTGATTTTCAAAGTTTAGACAACCAAACTTTGTCAACCAAGTCAAAACATATTTCTTATGTTACTTATTAGAAGGAGTTCCAACATGTGACTTTGTTTTTCTATGTCTCTAGTGCTTGAACTTTCTTAAAATGAATCTTTTTTGTTATCATTTTATGCCTTTTCCACCTTATTGTTCTATGTTAACCTACTAGGAGCATCTTTTTGGCTGAAATAGTTACCTTGATCTCTTGACTACACTCTTTGATTGGGAAATTTTTTCACTTGTCACCTCACTTTTTCTATCTACTTATCTATTTGGCTTCTTTCCTAGCTCTTGACTTGAGTCACTGGTGTCATAAATTTCTTGGACACTTTTCTTGACATGTCACTCTTTCATTGCTACCTTTTTTTGACAAGTAAACACTCTACCTCTCTAGTTTGGACATCAAGTTATCTTGTGTCACTTTATTATCTTCCTCTAGTATCCTTCATGCTTCACTTTCTATCTACCACTATGGACTTCAATTTTTTTTCTACTGAACCTCTACTAAGCATATATTATCATGAGATCATCCATGCTATTGAAGAGTTTCATGACCTATGCATTGAATATAAAGAGCTAGATGAAAAAAATGATCCAAATTACCTTCATCTCACTAGGAACATAATAGAAATGAAGTCTAAAATTGAGAAAAGGTTATAGGAAATAATGAAATCATCACATGAGATCCCCCTAAGCTCTCACTATGAACATGATTCATCTTCTTCAAAATCATTTTCTTCCTCTTCTTATAAGTCTACACACTCTGTCTTTCCAAGATATCAATTAACTTCATTTATTAGATCTAAAGACTTCCTTAGAGAGCAAGAAAGTGATACCTCCTTTGATCCTATGCCAAGATTTCATGATAAACCTATATTTGATGAAGATGTTGATGCATCCTATGCACTTGATGAACAAAAATAAAATCCTAGACAAACTCTTGAGAGAAATTTTATGATTCCATCTTACAAACACTTCATCATAATGAGTTCATCACATTACCAAAAAACTATAGACCTTATTAACCTAAAATCTAACCTCCATGGTGGAGAGATGATCACTTTTGTAACTATCATAGAAACAAAGGTCATAAAATTGAAGATTGCATAGAGTTGAAGCATAAAGTCCAAGATCTTACCAATGATAATGTAGTTGGAGCTAATAAGTCTAATGAATCATGTGATGAGGACAATTCTCTTGAGCAAGATCATATTGATGAATCTATATCTAGTTATGGTCTTCTTCACACCTTCACTTCTTGCAACATGCATGAACTTCCTAAATCTTCAAATATTTCCACCAAGCCTCCATCAAACAAAGAGCTTATTTATTTCCATATTGATTATGCATATCCTCAAGGGCTACCTTTGAAAGAAACTCAAACTAATATTCACTTGGATGAAAACCTTTTCCATGCTACTAAGACTAAATATTATCAATCTTCATGCAATTATATACCTACTATGCCCACATCAACTAGTCCTTCACAATCTCTTTGTGCAAACCTCACATTCTCCCTTGTCCTTAGAAGTAGATCCATGTCAAGGGGACTCTCATAAAGCTAAAGCTATAAAGAAAGATCAAGATCAAGCACCATTTCATCTCCTTCAACATGTCACTGCTTCATATCCTATGTCTTTTCCACCTCCTAACTATGATGATGATGCCACTTCCATTATTTCCCTTGAGCTTACTAAAAATCATGAGAAAAAATATATGCCTATTCTACCTAAAGAAGCTTGTCAAGATCAAAGTATCCCCTCTTATTCTACTTCTCCATATCTACTTCAAAACTATTCTCAAGCTTCAAATTCTCTTTCTAAAGATATTGGTCCTATTAAAGTTACTCATGAGTCTATTGATGGCCTTAGTCATGCTTCTCTCTTGAAAGATGTTGCTATCCCTACTCACTATCCCTTTTCTTATCCTAAGTTTATCCTTGGTCCTTATCCATCTATGATAAATACTTCAAACCTTCCATCCATACTAGGACCTTATGTTCCTCCATCTCCTACTTTCACTCATAGCTCATCCCCTATCTCTCCTATCATACCTCAAGATCAATAAAAACACTCATCCTTGACAAATTTCCATCCATCTATCCATATAAACTATTTTTATCAATCTTATTCATCAAAAAATCCCAAGTCTTTTGGAATCAATTTGGATGATCAACTTACGAAAAAATACAAGAGTCCATTTACAAATAAAGATCACTATGTCCTATCTAATTGACATGTGAATACAAAGAAAGAACAATTATTCAAAAGACCACAAAAGGTCCACTACCCAAAGAGCTAAATGAAATAAAATATGGGTTCCTAAATCCATTATTAAAGAAATATATTCTAAAGTATCCAAAGAAAAATCTAAATCTATATGGATTCCCAAGTCTCTCTTGAAATACTTGAGTATTGAACATAAATCTAAGTTAACATTCAAGCCTCCAAAGGCTTCCACTCCATTTTCATCCAAATATCTTCCTCAAAATATTCCAAAGGCTTCCACCTCATACATCTAAACCTCAATCTATTTCCTCCATGGTGTGTTTCAATGTTGATCTTCCCCACTTTGTCACCTACCATTCTACAATATTTTTAAAGATACACTTACCTAATATACATACTCCTACAGTCCTTTCAAGGCATGAACTCTTATCCTCCATCTATGTATCCTACTACTATATCTCTTCCTTCACCCTATCAACATCTTTGAGCATTCTTATCTATGGTCTTGGCTTATCATGACTTATCTTTTCTATAGGAGCACTATCTAACATGAAAAGACTTGACCTATTTATAAAAATTCAAAAATGAAACAAATTTAATTTAATTGTTTTTTTTTTGAGAATGTGCCTTGGTGAAAACTTGGTAATAGGCACTTTGGTACCAAAAGTAAAGAGAAATAAATCCATCCTATGGTGAAAACCACTTCTTGTGGCACCTTGGATAAATACCATGATGAAACCATGGTAAATAGGCATAATGTGTAATTCTTCCATCATCCATCCAACCCATCTTTCCTCTTTGATCTTGACAATGTAGAGTTGTCCTTAAGTATTGGCTATCTTATCCACCAGTTTTTGTATTGTGCTTGATCATTCACTCATAGCCTCCATCTTGAGCTCCATCCTTATTTCTCTATTCTATCATTATCCTATCTAGTTGACCCCTTGGTATTAATCACATAAAGAAAAATATAGTTCTCATAGGCCTCTTGATATGTCTACTCTTTGAGATTACACATTTTCATGCTATCTCACTTATTGGCTTCCACTACTTATCCTATTATATCTTTGTTATTGGCTTCTGTTTCTTATCGTATATGATATCTCACTTATTGACTTTAACTTCTTATCCTACATGCTAATTCCTCTCTTGACTTTATTTTCTTATCCACAAAATGCTCCAAATGGCTATCTTTTCCTAGCTTGGAATCTCTTGAGGAGCCAATCCTTGAGGATCACTTTCACTCACTTCATATTCCTTTACCATGCATCTCTACTTATTCACCAACTTTATACTCCATCTTTCCCTACACCTTGCTAGACATTGGGACAAAACAATGTGATATTCCTTGAAAGATAACAAATGTTTCCAAGTGGCAAAAACCTCAAAAGTTCACTACTTGAGACCCTTGCACTTGTTTCTATGACTATCTCACTTTGCACTCATACACCATTCATATTTCTTTTCCTTTCCTAGCTTGGAACTAACTCTTTTCTAGGTCTAGGGGGCATGAACTATCTAAAGCTTATCATGGGTCTCCATCTTGTTGCATTGGTGTTTCTTTGGAAACTCACTAAATAGTGGTTTTCAACACTTCCCTTGACATCAAGTGTTTCTAAACACTTATCAAAAAAATTTTCTATAGTCTAGGATGTTTTAATACTTCTCATTAGTAGACTTGAGTCTTAAAGAGGCACTCATGTGACTTACACACATATACTTCAACACCTAAGCTTGGTGAGACTTGATTGATGTTATTTTCTTTGTGTCATCCATGATGGTTCCTAACTTGTTGAGTGCCACATCCCTAAAAATCTCTCAAGGATGTCATGGACTAGAGGACTGGGGGTATGGGGCATGTTTTTCTTGTTTTCTACTTGTGGGTATACTTTGTTGATCTAAAGTATCATAAGCATCCATGCTTGTCCTACTTGAAATTTGGGATCTACAACATATCATCCTTGTATAATTTTCACAAGATCTCACTTGAGAGTTATCTTGGCACCTATGCCTTAATACTAGTGTAATATTTCAATATTAAACTTAGGGAATCTAACTATACTAGTCAACTTGACCTATATGTACGTCTTTGATGCATAGGTTGGATTTTCACATTCTATCTAATATAGATCATATTCATATCCTTATAGTTCATACTAGTGATTATTGTATGATCTTCGAATGTCCCTAATTATTCTCAATGATAAAAACTACGATCTATCTATATAACCCTTGCAATTACACCTTTTGCATACTAGCTTTCATTTTAGGTTATATTTTAGCTTAGCTTTGCATTTTTGAATGTTTTGAGAATCCTATTTATCTTTCATGGACATGTCAGCTAATTGCATTCATTCTTCTCAATCATATCTTGTCACATCTTCTTAGCTCTTGCTCACTTCTTTTATATCCTATCTACAAAAGACATTAATCTCATAATTGTATCTAATCTATATAACTTTTCAACCTAATTTATGCCCTAATTATTAAACTCCTTGGATTTGTGTCAAAAATGCACCCCAACATAATTTTGACATCATGGATCCATTTTCAAGATCAAAATTGAAATTTGGGCTCATCTTGATGGTCAAATTTGTATTTTAAAATACTTCCTTCTTCTATGCAATTAGTTTACTTTCTGAGGCTTAATCTTCAAATTTTGTTGGGGTTATCATCATTTATTTGTTCCTCCATCATTTCTACCCTCTTCCTCTATTATTATTCATTTCATTTCACCTATTCTTAATTCTTTGACCTAATTATTATGCTTTATTCTCCTTGGTCAAATCTAGTCACAATGTGGTGTCTCTTCATTTCTTAGTGGTCTCTCTTTGCCTTTAAATGATTATCTCACCGATACATTTCCCCCTAATTTTCAACCTAAAATTTTTACTGAAGGCCATATTGGCCTACTTTTTAAAAAAAATTGTCGGATTTGGTCAAAATTTTGACAAAATTAGGGCTTTCCAATTTGGTCAAAATTTTGACCAAATCAGGTCAATAGCAAAAAAGAATGAAAGCGCGACAATCTTGTTCTTGGTGGGGGAGTTTGAATTTTGAGTGGGCAATGTTCCTAGGATGAGAAATGACTGCATTTTGAGTTTAAATCATAGTTTTTTCATAGGTAAAAGTGTAATAATCTTGAGTTTGGTGGAGGAGTTTGCATTTTAAGTGGGCAATGTTTCCAAGATGACAAATGACCACATTTCTACCTATGTTGATTTAGGTATCACTTCTTTTGGGGTCCTTCTGAATGCTTTCTGATACTCATTAAGAAGGTAAGATGCACATATTGTGAAGTCCAAATGTTTTCTTTCATTGTTTTAGAATTTATATGTGTCCCTAACCTATCTGTTGGATCAACTTGAGTTTTGTTGAATAAATTGCTTTTATCTTCTAGGATCATTGCTTGTATTGGATAATTGTTGTTATTATTATTTTCCTTATTATTATAGAAGATTTTTTTTGTTGATTATGAATATATGATAAAATGGCAAGAATCAATACTAGAGGGAGTAGATTTTTGACCAAAACAATAAGTTATTCCAAGCTAAAGGGGAACCATAAGACACAAGAAAAAATGTCATACTAACCATTATGTTAATCCCATAAGTTTTTGTGCACAGTGATAGGATACAAAAGGATGCCTTAGTTGATTGTACTATCTTCAAGATGTATTGTTCTATTTTCTTATTTTTGTTTCAAGCATTTACTACTTGGTTGGGTTTTCAATCTTTGATATGAAATGTGTATGCAAATAGGAACAATGGTTATGTTTTTGTGTTTATGATAGCTTGAGTTTTGCCAACAATACCAAACATTGTTTATATTTTATATTAATTGTCAGTATTAGATAACTATTGCTATGATTATATTTCCTTTAGCAAGAATTCTTTCTAACTCTTGGTTAAAAGTGAAGTTGGTAAACTGTTGATTCAACTTTTTCTTTTATTGATCTTGTCTATTCCTTACAGCTCTTAGTGGTTGGAGTGAATCACAATTTTGATGAATTGTCTTTGGTGTTTTCTAGGTTATTGTATATATATATATATATATATATAGCTTGATTTTGGCCAACTTGATTTTTGTTTAGTCATTGACTGTGCTTTACATATTAGTAGCACTTTTTTTAATATTACTGATTATTGTGAGTTTATTTTAGTGTTTACCACTTTGTTCGGGTAGGAATTTTTAGTAGCTACTATTGTTTTGGAAGGGCTCTTACTCAACAATTCCTTTTTGTTTTGAAGCTAATAAATAGTTGATCATTATGAACTAACATGTGACAAGGAATGATTGCATTGAGCATGGGTGCCATTTTAGGTAAGAAGCAGCCATTTTCCATTGAGTTGCCCCTCATGCCTTTGTCATTTATTGTATTTCAAGTTTCCTTAGGTGCCTTTTTTGTTTACATTTATAGTTCTCATATGGTTTTCTGGTTGATTGAGTTGTCATTGTAGATTTTTGAAAAGTTTTAGTTTCCATTGTAGATGTTTGATAGGTTTCAAGTTGCCATTGTAAATGATTGAAAGGTTTCAAGTTGTCATTGCCAAGTGATAGAAATCCACAACTTTTGTTATCACATAATGTATTTGGCAGGGGTTTCATCAAATCAATAAGTATTTTTTTCAAAGTGTGTATTTAGTAAGGGTTTCATCAAAATGATATTATGCCACTTATAATTGGCTATCTTGTTAATAATTACACAATAATCTTTCTAGTTTATGTCCTCCCATTTCTAGAAACATGCCTACAAAATCCAGCCAAGTGTAATCTATGTAGCCTCTGTCATATCACTATCCACTCACTTCAAAGATATTCAAGTTATGCATTGTTGAATGTACGCATTATTGGATGTTCTTTTATCGGTACATAGTAATATAGTTAGATAAACTAATTTAGATGATAAGTGAACCTCATCAAAATAACCCTAATTCAATGATATTTTACTAAAGCCACCCTTTTGATAATCTAAGTTTCCTTGTTAAATATGTTAGCTACCTTGCAACCTTCAAAATCTCAACCACTACATTATAAATGGGCTTTCTTTTGTCAAGCCCCTTGTGAATATTTTGCCAAGAAAAAGTATGATGAATATATAATAAATGCCATTATTAGTGAGTAGAGGAAAAAATGAATAACATAAATGATGATGATTACCTATGATGTCAAGACCATGTTTGGGCTTTTTAGAGAGCATTTGTGAAGTCAAAAAAAATGTTAGTGCAAAACATGATAAAAATACAAACAATATTACTAGGTTATAAACCATCAAGGCACTTGATAAATCCTCGCCCTTCTAATCATAATAAAATTTGATGCATTCCTAGATTGATTTATTTGAAGATTAAATAAGTTGTTTGATCAAGATATCCAAATAAAGAAGCAATGTATTCATATGCAAATTAGAGCTTTTTTTAAGCAATAATTCAATAGAACAACATGTACACGATTGTGTTAACATAGAGCACAAACACAATTTTTCAAGATTAGAATTTGTAGCTAAATTGGTTGGATGTTGTTACTGCATGTTATTGTCTACCATATTTTGCATCTTTAATAGTCAAGATATGAATATATATAATTCTCAATGCATCCTCTAGTGCTCACCACATAAGTATGCAAAGACACATAATTCAAAGCACTCCAAAACCAAGTCCAAGATGCAACACTACTCTCTTTAACTTGATGGCTTTAGAAATTCTATGAATTATAGAGTAGTCATCACCAACTTCTTCTTCTTCTTTTATATGATATGCTTAACAACCATAGGTCTTCATCCCTTGGAAGAATATAGATAGCCTAACAAGAAATCCCATCCCTACTTCATTGGTAATTTCAAGATCTGTGTAATGATTGGGTTATTGTTCACAAGAAAGATTTTTCCATGGAATGGATTATTTTGTTATGTGATTGTATTGATTGAATATTATAGTTCATAAATGGATGAATAAATGAAAGAAGTATGTAATTAGATGATAATGGGTAATTTAGACTAATGTTAGGGGGAGGGGGGTGAGGCTAGATGAGCTTTCACCTTCACATGGTTGACATTTTTAAGTGGAGAATATTAAAGTATTCTTGAAACCAAGTGAAGCTCAAACTAACATACCAATGAATCTTAAACCCAATCCATCTACCTCCCATCTTCTCATCCTAGTAAGTCATATTTTTTGACACTTTTTTCATATTCAATATTCTATTGTTCACAATCTTGATAATAGTAGCCTCCATCTTCTTGGTAAGTTGTTCCTATCCTATCCTTTTATTTTTTTAAATGCATCTATTTCTCTTCGACCATATATCCCATATGACAATAGATGGTGTTGTAGACCACAAGCCACCATACAAATAGTCCTTATTTCGAATAGACCAAGCTTGAAACATGCTTAGGATTGACCTTGGTATTGTTGAGTTCCATCCAAGTTTGTTATTTAACTAGCTCCTACATTGGTGAGAGTATTTGTAGGTTCATAATATGCACCTTCTTAAACTTCCATATCCTTTTTCTCTAAATGTATCAACTATAAGGATTTTATATTGTAGTGCTAGCCATGAGAACAATCATGCCTTAGGTAAGCACTTTTTATCCCAATACAGTCATAATTAGATGTTTGTCTTTGGTCTTAGTTGTTTTCTAATTAGGTAATTATAGTCCTCCTTAGTGTTCTAGTTTCTAGTAGTAATTTGACAATTTCTCTAAACACCTCACATCCTCCATTGGCACTATTTACCTTAACCCCAATAGAAATCTGCAAACCATAGTTGATGAGGATAGTTAAAGCAACCTTCATTACTGCATCCAAACCAAGGTAACCCATTTACTTTTTATTTGTATACCATGGAAAGACTTGTAAACTTATATCCATATTCCAACTTTATTAAACTAATTTCTCCTCTTTCTCTTTTGGTACTTAGAATTGGTATTGCTATTCAAAGACAATAGCAGAGAAAGTAGTGTACGAGTATGTGATGTTTAAAGGTAGCCTTCATTTGATAACATTTTAAATTGTTTTTAATTTGAACAATGAGCACATTAACCGATAATTGGGTGACAAAATGTTTACTAATGTTGTTCTTAAAACTAGATTTATATGAGGCCATAATACTTCATCAAATCTTCTACATCATCTCTTAAATGGAGGACATAATTTTTTGCAAAAAAATAGGGCTTCATCACTACTAACTCTTCAATATCCTTCTAAGAGAGGTGACTTTATATTATCAGTAAACTAAAATTCCAATCTAAAAACCCATTCTTCGTTGCATTTGTCATTCAATTTGTTCATAAAATTAATGAAAATGAAGATCACATTGCATTTTAGGGGTTTATTCACCTTTTACATGTTTGGAAGAGTAGAAAAAGATCATAATATGTGTGGATGGTCTAAATTCAAATCCAATTTGGAACATTTCATACTTGGGTTTAGTAGGTAAAACATCTGATTTGGCAACATAGGATACTTGTAGTCATTTACAAATATTTAGAAATTTCTTGAACTTGGGGCAATATACTTTTGTCCTAAATTGAGCTAAAAGGTGGGAAAAAGGTAAAGAAGGAGAGTTTTATTTGCATCAAAGGGAATCACTATGGAAAGCATTTTTTAATATATAGGAATTGGTCAAGTTTTTTTCTTTGGAAATATACTAATGAAATTGAACTTTCAGTCCGAATAATTTTTAGGAGTTGAGTGAAGACTTGATTGGTGGGAATAATATTGTAGGAATTTACTTTTAGGAGCTAAGTCATCTATCAAGATGTAAAAGGAATAATATTAGTGTCAATATTTGTCAAGTACAAGACTAGATATGATTCTATTCTTTACTCTATCACAAACAAATCACTCAATTCCAACAAAGTTCACATGTTAATAATTAAAAATATCAAAATATAAAAAACTCCATCCTAGCTAACAAGGATGGGATTCCTAATTTACTAAAGTCAACCAAGTTCAAGATCATTCCTTTTCAAGTCACTACCATACTACAATCCTCATCAAACTTAAGATGAATCAATATGCATTCATGTTTCATTGTGTCTAACATGGAAATGAATTAATGTACTGGAGTTGCATCTCTATTTCCACCACCTATTTGATGTTCACTGACTAGAGTGGGATCATCAAGCCTGTTAAGTTGGGAAAATTCAGCATATCAAATATTTCTTTCATTGCCTTATGTTAGTCTATCCATAATAGGAACATAATCCTAAAGTAAATCTAGGTCTATTGATGTACTTGGTTCACATAAAGGATTTTTGTCCAATAGACTATTTTTGTAAAATGTGATAAGAAAAGCATACTCGGGTGCATCAACATCATACCCATTTGGTACATCTAGATCTCGGATTACATTTTTGGTGGTTGCACTCTTGAAGTAACTTTTATATGGTTTTCATGGAAGCTTATCAAAAAAATGTCTAAGCAGTTGTTCATGAGACAAAAATGTTGTATTAGTTGAAAAACAAATTTTCATAGAAATAATCACAGTTAAAAAAATGTCATTGTTACATATCCTTAAAGATCATTTAACACTTACTTGCTAGATTAAATCATGAGCAATTAGCAAAGCATCTTACCTATGAATGTGGATCACAAGTCTTGATGTACTCAGCTATAGTTTGACTGGAAATCTATGCATGCAAAGTGTGTAAGTTCAAATATATGACAATTATTGGAACTTGATTGTTTACAATAGGTAGTGAAACATAATTCCAACACAAGATTAACAAATTCACCCATGGTGGATCTGCAATATTTTAATTGAATGCAATGTATATAAAAATAAGCCCTACTGCTAGAAAAATTGGCATCTTTAAAGTGTATTGACATGAATTAAATAGTCCAGTTAGAAATAACCATTAACATGTAGCTTATCTTTTAGCATGCAATGTGCCCCATCAACTATTGAACAAGTAGTCATGGAAATAAAATTTAACTTTAGAATTATCCAACCCAATGAAAAGATAGGATACAAAATACATAAAGAATGGCATGAATCAAAACACATATAACTTAAACCCCAAATACAAAGCATAGTTCTTTTCAACTATTGCATTCCATTTAGATGATGATCCCCTCTATGGAAAAGGCGTCTACCTCACAATATAGTTCTAAAAATAGAAAGGATTTCGAGGTTACAAATGTTCTTTATTCTTCAATTTTATTTCTAATTGAGAAAAAAATCTAAAGTTTTATTGATAAAAGAAGAAAAGAATATTAGAACAAAGAATGATCCTATGTTCTAGGAAGCTAATACTTAGAAACTAGATTCATTATTTGCATTAGTACGAAATTCTCCATATCATGATTTATATGAGGGATGCCCAATTTTTGGTTTGATTTCTTCCCATTGAAACAATGAAAATAATGTTGAAATAGAGGATATTGGTATGCTTGACAAGATTCTAGAAGTTAAGATCAATAATGTTCAAGGTGGTACTATTGTGATATAAGAGATCTGAGAGATTTAGGATGAGACATGTTGTGTGATCTATTATTTAGAACTCCTTATCTCACATATGTCAATTTAGTTAGTCTATTGAGTTTTCAAGTGCTACACAAATACATCACCTTTTTCGCATAGGTGTCTATTTCTCTTAGCCTATTGATGGATTTTTATGATCATTTTGCAGCAAAATAAGGTACAAATACTTACCATGTGCATATTTGAGGTAGGAATTTTTACTCTTTGTTTTCTTAGATTTTGCATTCCATTTTTGGCTTGTCTCTGTTTTCTCCAATCAATCTATTTTGTTGATTCACCTTGCATTTATTTCCCAATAGGTAAGGTACTAATCTTTATAGAGATTCTAAATCTTTTTAATAATCATCGATCCATTCAAAGAAGAGAATGCAATGTTAATAAACTAATTAACACATATCTTATGGAGCATAAAGAGACCTTTTGAAAGACATGAATAAAGGATTTAGAACCTAATGCATGGTATTAATATAAGAATTGAGTAATTGTACACTTATCCAAAATAGAAATAGAAAGTATTCTACATTTTCCTTTTATTTGTAAATGATTCAATTAGCTTTGGCAACACTTAATAATTTTGATCTTAATTTTGAGGCTAGACATCAATCTGTATATCCTTGAAATGAACCTAGTAATTCAATTCCTATAGTCTCTTTCTTCTTTCTTCATTCTTTTTTAGCCTTCATGACTTCTACAACATTTACTTTGAATGCTTTCCTTCTTTAACTTAATAGCCTCACATGTTGAAATGGAATCTTTTTTATTTAAAATACCAATAGCCCCTTCCCTAGGACTCCTATCATCACAAATATTCTCTTCATTTTCTAGTAGTGGATCCCATGTAACAACACTGACACTCCCCTGAAGAACAGCTTGAGCACCATCATTTCCCCAATGTGTGTCACTAGCCTTGGAATTTTGGTTCAAACTAGAATTAGATGGTCTTGAAGAGAACACATAGCTATTCATCTAATTAGGAACTAATTTCACTTTTTTAGTCTCCTTGATTTCATCAGTGGCTATTACTTCATGCCCTAGTGGATAAATTAGTCCCACAATTAGGACATCATGATCTTATTTTTCTTCCAGTCTAACATAGTGATATAGATCATATGTGTCCCACCAATTGGCTTTTTTGTTACACTCAAATTCATCATTCCACCATTAAAAGAAGAGAGTTTTCAATTTTCAATCGAATCTTAACAAGTTTTTTAGTACTCATTTGTAGAATGCAATATGTTCTAGAGTAATTTTTTTCTTCCAACTTACTTAACTACCCTTGGGAACTATCAATCCAATAACATAGGTCATGTTTGGTGATTAGAAAGCATGAACTACCAAGTTGTGATTAAGAGGAGAATTTGTGGCCATCACAACTATACCAACAATAACTGTGACTCTATCCTTTGTTTTAACATGGTTTTTCTCAACCTCAAACACATGATAGGCTTTATATACAAGGCTAGAGGATAGTGTCCACTATCTACCAAAAATTTATTGGGTAAATATATTTAGCCACTTATATTGATGGCAAATATCTTAGGTTTATCTAAATCTCTCCATTCCTAGTAGCTCTATTTCACTATATATTCTTAACTACTATTAAGAAGTAATCCATTGTTGTTTTTTTTGGTTGATATTTGATTTCTTTTGCACATTTAAATATTTGATTGTGAAGATTCTAAATAGTAAAATTAAGAGAAGGCTTTCCTACCATCAATTTGATGTATGCAAAATATCTACTTGTGAAACATTTACATTCCAAAGAGTAGGGAAAAAATAGATTTATTGCAAGCATGGATTTAATCTTTAGCCAAAGTGAAAAATTTGAAGTGTGGATAATGTCATGTTACATGGAAAGGATGAGTGCAGACACTGATAGGACATTTTGGATTTTTTTGCAATTAAATTCTTTGTATTTTCCATTCAACTCATGTATGATTAACATTTTGCAATGATAATTGAGTTTACTAGAGAGATGGTACTTGCATTAGGGCCAATAAATAAAAAATAATTAGGTTGTGGTGAGAAAATTTTAAAAGAATAGACAGTGATGGATAAGATTTGTAAATTGTTATACAACTACCTACTTGTCAAAATGCCTATTGACATAGCCACTATAATGCACGTGATGCAATTGTTAGTATTGAATAACCTCGACTACACCTATAGATTTAGGAATTACCAAATGCAACTAATATTATGAAAATTAAAAATAGGTAGAATCTTTTTGGAATTAGAATTAATGATTAGTTAAACCATTCCTACTGGTCCTTTATCAAGAGTTTATGCTTCTCTACATTGAAAATATAAAGTATACATTGATTACAGACAATAAAGTTTTGTGGCAAGGAAGGATTATATTGCTCTCAAGATTAAATTAAATTTTTAATGATAATTATTTTTTAAGTCTAAAGTGTTTTTGCACTATCTGCAGATTGCTATTGATGGAGAATGGAGAGCTTGTCTTGAAAATAGTGGACCAATCTAGTTTCTTGGCTTCAATCGTATTACCAATCATGTTATATCCTAGACTCTATCTCATGGTTTATCCAAGTATTCTATTTTTTGTTTCATCAATTAATTTTTTTCATATTTGAAATAAAAGAAATCCTTTTCTCACAAGGAATGACACTAGCTTATCCTTATTCTAAATCCACTTAATTTTCTTTTTAGGGGAGTTGATTTGCCCTCCTTATCATGAACTTTTTCATGACATATCCTTATATTTTTATGGTCGATGTGCCAATTCTTGTAATTTTAATAGGAATTGTATTGATGGGAAGTGTGATCATTTTCTTGGAAGGTGATGACTATGTCACTCGTAAGTAACCATGCTCTTTTATGTTTTCTACAAGAAAGGGTCTTTCATCCATTCTAGACTTAAACCTATAAGGTTATCCCATAAATTTCCCTCATTAATGCCTTTGTTTTGTATAATCTTATCTAACATAAAGCAAACTTGCTTTAGGAACTTGTCCTACTGGTTGTAGTGGCCATGGCCATGCAAGTGATATGGGCTTTGAATATCTCTTGTTTCTTATACTGATGCAATGATAAATTGGACGTATTGGTATTCTTTCATCTGGATGCTCTCATTTGCATTTTCCTAGTGTGATCCCTCCTTTGTGTCCAATATGATAGTCACTACAACTAATTTTTACCAATCACCATAACATCACTAATTTGGTAAATAATTTTCCTTCCATCCTTTGGAAAATTTTTAAGGCTTCTCAATAAACACTATTAAGATCAGAAAACCTTTACAAAGTACTCCAATAATTAGATCGACATCCTAACTAGTAAGTCATTACCTATCACAGTTTGAGACAATATTTTTTGATTACAGTAAAAACACATTTTGAAGGGGCCTCGAAACCCTTTAACAAAAGCAGAAAAGATAAAGCATTAAGCACAACTAGGTTTTACAAGGACTTGAAACCTACTATTTAAACAGTATCAAAAATAGATTTTACAAGGACCTAAAACCATAGAAAATATCTAAAAGATGAACCCAAGTTTTACAAGGACCTAGAACCTAGTTTAAACAACTGATTAAAAACTAGATAAAACAACCATAAATAGAAACCATTTACCAGGACCATTAAATAAGACCAGAACAAGAACAAAAACCAGTGACCAAAGACCAAAAACAGTTGCCATTGCAGCTCTTTGATCATTTTGACCACTTCTTTGCCAATCTCCACATTATCTTGAATGGAATCAGCAGCCTTTCCAACTCTCTTCTTGGAACTCTACCTAGTTCTATTACTAGGACCCCCTAGAAACATAATTTCTTCATTGGTATGCTTTCCAAGACTTGCAACAGTGGCACGGATACTAGATGTAACCTATTCCATTTTATTATCGCTTTCCTTGATAAGCAACCGAAGGTTTTGTTCATAGTCTTTGAGTTTGACTGGTATGTTTCCCACCTGAATTTCCATCTATTTGAGCTTACCATGATCCATATCCTAATTTTGCTACATATTTTCCACTTTCTTTTTGAGATTCATTAACTCGTTATACAACCATGAATTAGCTTGCAACATAGTATCAGTTTTTAGTTTTGCAATGTGTAAAAAGGAGAGCATAAAATCTCTATAAGGTGAGCCATTTTTATCCTCTTCCACATCAAACCTTGTTGGAGAAACCTCCTTACCAATCCGTTCCTCCTCCCTCATATTTATAGGGTCTTCCTTAGCTTGCTCCATCTCCTCTTTATCATCCCTTACTTCTTTTGAGTGGTCACTCTAGTTTTCCTCATCACAGACATTACCCATCTCAGTGTTCTCCTCACTATTTTCTTCCTCATTCTCTTTCCCACTTTTTTCCTTGCTATCCAGGTAGCCTTCCAAATTGGAACTAAAATCCCCTTCATTCATATTTTCTTCTTCCTCCAGTTCTTTGTCCTCCTTATTCTCCGAGTTCTCAAATTTAGTGGCCTCTTCCACAATATTATGAGGACATTGTTGGGTTTCATGTTTTAGACTCCTCCTCTTACCCTTAACAATTTCCTCACCCTTACTCTTCCTAGAGTGGGTTTTAGTGGCAAAACCCTTCTTTTTATCAACCGAAGGAGAAGAAACAATGGCCATATTTTTACAGTGATCTTCAATGAGAAGAATCAACCCTTCATGCAATATACAACATGACTCCTTTTTCCTGTGAGCTTGTAAGCTTTGAAGAAGAGAGAATCTCAAATAAAATGGAAAGGAAAGTCTATCCTTATGCCTAAAATGATTAAGGAAGATAAAATGAAACTTATGTACTCGTTTATTTCTACCATCTAGGATAAAATACTCATGAGTATATGAAAGCACATCCTACCAAATGGTCTTGATCTGGTCTAGTTCATAGAAATCCCCATTTTTCTCTAGGCTTTTCTCCTCTGCTTCCATCTTGGGAAATTTCTTAAATGCAGCATTTGAGATGCTTGTTTATTTGTTGAACTTAATGCCTTCCATGGGTAAAGCTATGACCTCTGCAGTGAAATTCTCTGTCAATTGCATAGTGATGCCATGCAGAGTAACCTTGTCCTTTGTCCAATTTTTGAAGAAGGTTGTGGTAACATGGGGTTTAAACCCATGAAGGTGCTCCAGAAAATTAGTCACCTTCCCTTTTTGCAGAATCTTCCAAACATCCTCTTTATCCTTCCAAGCTTTGCAATTTAGGGGTTCCTATTTTTGTGGCTCTCCTCCCATTTTCAGATATTGCAAAATGCTATACCAAACCAAATTTAGCAAAAGGCAGAAAGCATATGGTTTAATCATACAAAGATTGCTCATTAAAAAAAATAAAACCCACTTTACACAAAATACGTGCATTGTCAGGATTGCAATCGCATAAATGTACTTCCTCAGGGAAGGAATTTTTACAACCATATGCCCATTTCCAAAAATCATTAATTTTCTAATCTTGGCATATCTTTCCCACCATTGCGTGAGTAGTGTCATAATTAATGAGAGCTTTAAGATCCATGTTTTTGCTAAGATCACCATTCCAC
Organism: Cupressus sempervirens; assembly: GCA_028749045.1. Lineage (NCBI taxonomy): Eukaryota > Viridiplantae > Streptophyta > Pinopsida > Cupressales > Cupressaceae > Cupressus > Cupressus sempervirens. The sequence continues at coordinate 476,318,393 of CM053786.1, forward strand.
GTCATCTTCTAACTCGTTTGAAATGCATAGTTGGCAACCCAGTCTGCCACCCCATTGCCTTTGTGGTAAGTGTGGGTTATAATCACTTTTTCAAACTTATTTTATAAAGTTTTAATCTCCATCACACTTGCCTCAATTAACCAAGTGATTGAGTTTTTATTATTGAGCATATTTATAATGTTTAATGAATCACCTTCTAACAATAGGTAAAGATAACCAGTTTCAACTGCTAGCCTTATAGTATATAGAGCAACAGTAGCTTCTGCTATGTCACTATTAGAATTACCTATAGGGATAGCAATGGTATCAATTATATTACCAGTATGGTCTCTTAAGACTCCTCTACACCCTTCTCTACCTAGATTACCCTTAGTAGCACCATCAAAGTTTCCTTTGATCCAACCAATAGGAGGAGCCATCCATTTGGTAGTCAATCTTGGGTTATCTTTTTTCAACTGAGAGTCTTGTGATTGCCTCAGATTATCAATTTGGAAGGTTTGATTGCCTTTCCTCTAAGATTTGAAATTTTCCTTTATGGATTTAAGAATATTCTGTCCAAGCACCCATCCTAGAAAATATTTATTTCTAAAGATTTTGTAATTTCTTTCTTTCCAGATGCCCCACCAGAGATGGGGAAGAGTAGTTTTCTAAAGAAATTCCACATCAAGATCCTTTGAAGGACATCTCCAACTTTTAAAACAAATTTTAACATTACTTTGATGGACCCAAGTTATGTTCTAGTAGGTGAGAACAATATTCCACACTTGTTGACTGTAAGAGCAATTAAAGAACAAGTGATTTCTGTCTTTGAATCCATCTTTATATAGAATGCATCTATTCACTATATTTATACCTCATTTTTGTAGATTATCTTGAATGAGGATTTTTTTTTCAAGCAAAGTCTAATAGAAGAATCCAGGCTTGAGACCATAGAGGTTGGATACCTTTCTCTTGTGAAGAAAACAAAGATGAGACTTTAAACTAACCACTAGGATCAACATTCCTTATCATCTCATCCTCATGGTTAGGATAGAGAGAAAAAGCATTCAGACTTAGCTATATATTATTAAAACTTTGGTCAACATCAATCAAGTTCACTCAAGTATTATCGAGCCAATAATGTCCCACTAAAATACCAAACCTTTGCTTACATCTATCTACTTGAATGGTATCTTGAAAGTCATCAATCAAAGGATGATCTAGCAACCAAACATCTTCCCAAAATCTCACTTTTTGCCCATTCCAATTTTCCAGGAATAACCCTTACCAAGAATATTCTTTGTTCCTTGGAAAACTCCCCATATAGTAGATGGAGAAAGAACATCTGGAGTTGAAAGGAAATTAGCTAAAGAATTAGCATTAAAAAGGTATTTATGCTTCCATATAGTGCTCCATTCCTTATCATCATCATAAGTTCTCCAACCTTGTTTTGCTAGAAGAGCTCTATTCATGCTTCTTATAGATCTAATCCCCAATCCACCATCGCTGATAGGTTTGTAAATGTGATCCCATGCAATAAAAGCCATTCTCTTCTTTTCCTCAGTGCCAGTCCATAAGAAATTTCTCTGAATTTTATCAATAGTATCTGCATATTTGACTGGGATTCTAAAAAAACTCAAAGCATAACTAGGAATACTTTGAAGACATGCTTTAAGAAGAGTAATTTTACCTACTTGGCTCAAAAGATTTCCTTTCTAGCCCACCAACTTCTTATAAACTTCATAATGAGATCTTCCCAAAAGGAATCAGGAACCTTCAAACCAAGAGGAAGACCCAAATAAATAGATAGAAAAGATCCTATAGAGCACCCAAGAATTTTGGCAATTTTGTTTTGTCTAAGGATAGGAGTATTAATAAAAAACACAACACTTTTATTCCAATTAATCAATTGACCCAAGGCTGAGGAGTACAAATTAACAGCTTGCTTGAGGTTCCTTGCTTCAATAACTTTAGACTTTCCCATAAAAATAGTATCATCTACAAACTGACCATTAGAGAAAGTAAGGGGATAATAGGAAGGTTGAAGGCCTTTAATAGCTCCTTTTTTAACCAAGTTCCCTATATATCTCCCCAGATAGTCAGCCATAATAACAAAGAGAATGAGGGATGAAGGGTCGCCCTATCTCAGACCTCTAGAAGGATTGAAAAAATGAGAAGAGCTACCATTGATCAAGACAGCAATGGATGAAGTAGAGATCAATTGATAAATAGCTCCAACAACCTTATGATCAAACTTGAAGGCATGTAAAATTTTAGCAAGGAAGACCCATTCAACTCTATCATATGCTTTCGCAATATCAACTTTCATAATAAACCCCTGATTATTAGAATAAGACAAAGAATGAATATTCTCATGGGTTGCAATAACTGAATTAAGAATTTTCCTAACTAGGATGAAGCCATTTTGTTGAACAACAATAAGAGAAGGAAGCACAAGGAGCAGCCTAGAAGTAAGGACCTTTGAAATAATTTTGTAAAAGGAGTTACACAAACTAATCGGTCTAAACTAGTCTGGAGAGTCATCCCCAATCTTTTTGGGAATTAGATAGAGGAATGTGGAATTGATTTCCTTAAGCATTTGTTTTACTCCAAAAAATTCCTTCACAGCATCACATACATATTTTCCAACTAGTTTCCATGACTTCTAGAAAAAGAACATGGGAAAACCATCTGAACCAGGTGCTTTATCTCCTCCTCATGAACACACATCTTTAAGGATTTCTTCTTCCTTGGGAATAGATCCTAACAATTTATTTTGCTCCTTTGTAACTAAAGGTGGGATTACTTTTAAAAGCTTAGCCTGGTGAAGATGATTAATGCTAGGATCAATAGTCATTAAGGAAGAGAAAAATAAACCATTTCTTCCATAATATTCTTATCCTCAGAAATATTCAAATCTCCCTTTTTAGAGTATGAAATACAAGTTTTGGCTCTATGCTTCAAAGTTGAGAGATAGAAAAATCTAGTGTTTTTATCTACTTCATTCAACCATGTCAATTTGGATCTTTGCCTCCCATAGATTTCTTCTTTAGTGATTATGTCATGATATTGGGCCAATTTCTCATTTTCCTTAATAACAAGTTCAGGAGTATATCCTTCCTTCTGTATATTATCTTGAATGGTTTGAAGTTCTTCCTTTATACCTACTTTATTCTCAAAAATGTTACCAAAACAATTTTTGTTCCAGATTTTAACCATCTTTTAAACATTTCTAAGCTTGGAGGAAACTCTGTAAAGAGTTGTGCCTTCAACATCGATATTCCACCATTTAGCCAGCTTTCTTTCAAACTGTGGATGCTACATCAACATTTTTTCAAATCTAAAAGGGAAATTTCTCTTAATATTAATCTTTGTGGTAGTAAAGATCAGAGGGAAATGATCTGATCCAATTTTCTAAAATGCTTCCAGCTTACAAGTGAACTATTTAGTTCAATTAGGTGAAATAAGAGCTCTATCAAGATGAGCTTGAATACAATCAATTCCAATTCTCTTATTGCTCCAGGTAAACTAAATTCCATGAAGATCCATATCCATTAAACCCTCCTTATTAATAAAATCCATGAGATCCAATCGACCTTCCAACTGACTCACATTTTCTCCCTTTTTTTCATGTTCATAAAGAGGAACATTAAAATCTCCCATAATGATCCATTTCCCAGAATAGTCATTACTTTTAATATTTGAGAGAGTATCCCAGACCTTTTTCCTAAGGTTCTTAGTATTGGGAGCATACATATTAACAATATACCACTCCTTCTTGTGATCAATACTAGTAATTTTAAGAACCATTAGATGTTTACTAGCATTCAAAATAGTTCCTAAGAAATTATTCTTTTTTCCATAACATCAAGGTACCCCTTGAAGCACCTTCTAAATTGTTGGCTTTTAAACAATACTCTTTGAAAGATAAAACTTGTTCAACTTTCTCTTTTTCCATCTTTGTTTCTTGCAAAAGAAGAAAATCTGACTTCTACTCTCTAACAAAATTCCTAACAACATCAAGTTTGTGCATGCTATTCAAATCCCTAATATTCCAAGTAATAATTTTCATTTCTATTGTTTAGGAGTAAAATCTAGAATAGTTCCTTATCTACCATCAGTAATATTCTGCATACTTTCCATTTCTCTGGTTTTCCTAAAGGATCTTCTTCTAGGTATATTTGGAGTACCAACATTTGGTTTAACCTTATCTTGCTGATCCACTTTACTGCTCCTTGTCTCCACTCCCTTGGGGGATGTATTACTCTTCTTTTCAGCTTTTTTCCTTTGATTCAATTTATGTTTCAGATCTTTCCCTTCTTCCTTCATTTCTTCAATCTCATGATCATTCCTAAAGGGAACAATATCTTTACAATCAGGCATCTCTTGAGGTATTGAGTCTAGTTCCTGATCATCAGTCACATGGGTATTTTAGGGTTCTCCCTTCTCCATCAGATTTCTAGGGTCAAACTAAATTTTCCCTTCATCTAGAATATCCATCTCAACTAGATCTTCCAATGTTTCATCCTTCTTTTGATAAATAACCATTTTATTTTAAAATTCATCGTATCATCTATATTCAGGCATCACAGGATCCCCTTTTTTTTCAATATTCTCGCTTTCTTTTACAATTCCTTTAGCTTGAGAAACCAACTCTAGTTTCCCTTGATTCTCTTTGTGAGCGACTTTAGGTTTCCACACTTTCTTCTAAACTTTATTCTTCTTCACTTCCTTTTCAATGTTTGGATGGTTCTTACTTTTATAAGGACATTTTTTGAACAAATGACCCTATTTTTTATAGGCATAGCAGGAATTTGGAAGATCTTCATAAAAAAATTCTTGTATTCTTTTTCCTATGTTTGAGATTAATTCCACCTTATCTAGAAGATGATTTAGGTTTGCCACTTTAATATATAGTCTAGCACCTTGAAGTTTAGATCTTGAAGTTGTTGCATTATCTAATGCCACTAGTTCACCAAATGAGCTAGTGATTCCTTTAAAAATATCTTCATGCAAAAATTCTAAAGGGAGGCTAGGGAGTCTTTCCCAGATTGGAGTGGTTAAGAAAAAAGCATGAGATAAATCCATATTTGGCTCCCATTTTTTAATAGTGAGAGAGCTTTTTCCAAATGACCACCAGCCTCCACACAGAACCATATTTGTGTCTTCCTTGCAATTGAAAATAAAAGAGAAGAATCCATTTGACATAAGAGCTATATCAACATCACCCCGAATAACCGATTTTCACTTAATCATTTTTTTCAAAGAATCTAAATAGTTTGAGACAATATTTCTAAACTTTTCAAATTAGATTTCAAGTGTATTTTAATATAAACCAAAAGATATATTTAATACATAAGGTAAGGCTACTTTGTATCTTTAATGTAAGTTTTGAATGTGATTCACATAATAGTGATATGACACTTTTTGGTGAATGATGAAAATCCCATGCCTAACTATGATAAGGACATGTTTCTAAGTGAAAGTCTAGGGATTCATACTTTGGGACATATTTTTACTATTGTACACAGTAAAATATTAGATATCATTTATACATGAAGAAATGATTTCATTAAGTGTTTATCCTTTAATTGGACCTATGCATTTTTTTGTGTGTTGATTATGTTATCACTTGAATCTTCAAAATATATATGGATTTCTTACATCATTGAAAAAAGAATTTATATTTGGTGCACATACTTTAGGACAATGATAGGTAGGTAGGTCTAAATGACTTACCAAAATTTGGATCTTTCCATATTGTTCACTATCCCTATATGAATTCTAGCTTCTACTTGTTCTTGTTGGTATCAAGGTTGTCTCATTTTTTCCATCTTCAGGTCTTTTGATATGCAAATTAATTATAGGTGTAACTAAAATAGAGTTGCTAGTCCTTACTTGGAATGCCCAAGTAGCTCAATGGGTCTGTATGGCTCAATATGTCTTAGTATAATTCCATCAAAAAAAAAATTGGAAGAGGAAACAACTGATGAATAGTATTAAACTATCTACAACATTAATCTTATTTTCTTAGCAACATAGAAACCATGCAGGTTTTTACCATCTTCCAAATGACTAGTCATGTCAAAATCATGCTATTGTTGTTTCTTGGAAAAATCAAGTATACAGTAGCATCAAGTCATTCAACATCACTAGAAAAACTATCTTTAGAAATGTGTTCAAGCAATTTGACATAAAGAACAAAAAAATAAGATTTACTAGAATTTAGAGAAGCCAAGATTATCTTATGTCTGACTCTACATCTGTTAGAAAAAATGGATGTACAATGTGGTCATCTTGCATTTACAAAACTGAAGTTGTAATATCCAAACTCACAAGGAATTTCTCATTTATTAGCCTTTGAAATAGTGTCCATAGCCCTCAGAAGGTAGCACTAGCATTAGGTAGAAAAAAGGGCATTCTCTAATGAGCATATATACTCTATTTTGTTGTGCATACTCTCATATATTGATCATCCTCTCTTACCCAAGTATGATTAAATACAAATTATCCACCAATCATGGAAAACATCTTTGACTCTAATTATTGTTTGAAGTCTTTTGTCCATTGGTAGGAATGGATAACAATCTTTCAATTATTCTTTGTTAAGGCCCCAGAAGCCAACAATGGTTGGTCACAATTCTTCTTCCTAACTCAATCTAGGTTAGCTACCTAGAGAATATTTGATTGGGAATATGATATCCACTTTTATAATACATTTAGAGAGAGTTTCTTGCATGAAGGGTTCTATCATAGATTTTCCAACCTAAGTTTGTATAATAGGTTATCATAAACTTCTAACTTAAAAGTATATTGGATAATGTTCCATTTATAATCCTAGAGCTGCTATGAAATGTGACATCCTTAAACTTGAAAATTAGTTGTTGACAAATGCAATTTAATAATAGTTGGTTCATTTTTTCAAGTTTTTTGAATTTACAATAATTCACAATAAATTGATGCATTAATTACAACATTTCTGTTCACCTCCCTTGCAACATGATTACACCAAGTGGGCACTTTGCAATCAAAAGAGGATATGCATGTCTATGAGTGATTGTAAGTTTTTATAATGGTTTTCTACATGATCTGATTTGTTACAAACTTTTCTTATTCTTATGCTTTCTAGAATGTTACTAATTTATTTAGAAATTTTATCATTGTCTTTACTTGTATATTTTCCAGTTCATCTAGAAATGTGGAATCCCATGTGGTCTATCTCAAGTTATACATTAACTTTGATTCAATATTATTAAATGATTATGTTTACATGAATTTTGTATGTGTCTAATTTGGGGAATCAAGTACAATTCATTTATGTGCCAATATTGTGATTAACTTATTATTTTTTATTGTAAACACATGGGTACATCATTCTAACATGACTTCTTTCCTTCGTGATGAGTTTAAACTTGGTTTTTTAAATTTGCATGGTAGTTATGCTCCTACTTTGGAGTTTTTAGACATGTGCTTAAATGTTGTGAATCCTTAATATTGTCTTGAGTGTATTGAGAAAATATAATATTCTAAAAATGGATGTAGTTCGTTGTTTATTATCCTATGGTTGTATCTTGCTATAAAGCTCAAAGATTTTTTGCTTTTGATGTTTGAACTGAAATATTGATCAAGATTATTCTATTGTGATTGAAATGTCATTTTACTTCCTCTTAATAGGAAAGTCTGGAAGTGATCTGCATATTGATTTGGAAGACAATGAATCCCCATGTGATGGGGAAGTATTTTAGGTTCTCTTTAGCCTATAGGATGGCAAGATTATGCAGATGGATAATGCTCTCTATAATAACTTGAAATTGGCACATTTCCATATTAACCAATTCTAGTCTATTTAGTTATTCCTAAGTCCCATTTTACTAGGTAATTCGAATTCTAATAATCTCTACTTGACTTAAGTGTCAAATGTAGAAAATCATTAATCTATATTAGTCACTTATTTTAATTAATTCCTGAATATTCATTAAATTGGCTAAATTAACCTTTTAATTGAATTAATTTAATTATAAGTGTTCATACTTTAATTAAATTAAATTCACCCCTTTAGCTAATGTATAAATGAATTAAATATATTTGATTTAATAAGATATTTCCTCTTTTTAATTAATGAATTTAATTATTCAATTAATTAAATTTTATCCATTTATGAGGTCATATTCTATTTTATTAGATTAAATATTCTCTCCAAATCTTCTCTTTAGTTCAGAAATGGAAACTCTAGGTGAACTAAAATTAGAAAAGAGATTGAATCAGTTAACTCCTTATTCCACTCCAAATTAAATTAGTTAACTCCTTTTTACACTCAATAGCAACTAGTTAACTTCCTTTTCTTAAGGAATTTTCCATTATGACTGAGTCTCACCTTTAATCTGGATCATCCATTTCAATTAATCTTGACTGTCGATTGATTATGCAATTCTATTTAAGAAGCCTTTGATTCCTCATTACGGAGGTTGATTTGAATTTGCATCGAACTTATGTTGGAATATCTGCTCATTTTCCCTTGCATTCTTAGCTAAATATCCTTGCATATCAATCTCATATAGATTAATAATGCATCCATTTAGATTAATTGTTCTTTCTTATTCTTAGAATAATCTTGCATACATTTAGATTAATCTTGCATATCTCATATAGCTTAAAATCCTTCGTTCTAGAGGTCTGGTTGCTTGCTTCTCATTCTAAGAGCAAAGGCAAAATCCTTCTAGTTAGAAGGCAACAAGTCAAACTATTGGATTACTTGGATGAATAATCTCCTATTCATTTTGGGATGATCTTTCAGATAATGATCATGTTGAAGTGTGTGTGAGGATTTGAGGCCTGCATTTCACATATACACTCTCAAGATATGAAGATGACTTTAAAAATAGTTAACTAGATGAGGGGATGTTTCTACATTCCTACTACACAAATGTGTAATGTTCTCCTATATGGTGTAGCTCAAAAGAAGCAGATAAGTTCCCATTCATCTTTGATTCTCTAGGACACAATGGTGTTAGAGTGTAATAGAGTCAACCCTCAATTCAAGGTTATAGAAAACAAGTACTAGATATTTACATCGTTGTGTATTGATATCTTCTCATATAATGCAAGAGATAAATGATTCATCTTATATTTAGGATTGCCACAACTTTCCTCTTTTGTTTCAAATAGGCAAGTAATTAAATTGCCTTTGATAGATCATTGAAATGCTATTTTAAAGCAGTTGGATAATGCTCTCAAGATTATTGATGATATGCCATTGGCTGAGGTATCTCCAAATGAGCATACATATACCACTATAATGCAAGGTTATGCATTTTTTGGTGAGATTGGTAGAGCTTTTGAGTATTTTACCACTAGTATAATTTTGGAAAATAAATGACAACATGACTAAAATGTTTAGTCACAAGATTAAACATTTCTCAAAAAAAAAATGGGGATAATGTAAAGAGATTTGGATGTTGAATAGGCTAAGATTACCTACCTAGAAGTGCATATCAATAATATTCCTGAAAAGCTAAAAGATTATGAACAGGAGCTTCGTCACCTAATAAAGGAGAGTGATCTTAAAATGGAATAGGTCACTTCCAGTCTTTGTGCGAGGATGACCAGTTTGGGAAAGAAAAGCAATGAAGAAATTATGTCACCTGGTAATATTGGAGTGGAGAGCCCTGGTGGACCTACTAAGAGAACAAGGTAGAGCACAAGGAAAAAGGTTGCTCAAGCTCTTGGGGCTCTTATTCCTTTGCCTGTTGACATCATCCAGAGTATTGCAGAAGTAAGTAAAGAGGTGGAAAACATAATGAAGGAGTTGTTGAGGGTGCGGGTTGTGGATCGGGCATTCTAGTTTCTAGTCAGGGTGGTTTTGTTGGTTTTTTCCTTTTGCTTTCCCATTTGTTTAAAATTGTAGGTTCTAGGTCCTTGTAAAACCTGGTTGTTTTGTTTGGTTTAAACTCTTGGTTTTAGGTCCCTGTAAAATTAGTTTGGATGGTTTATGAACTTTAGGTTTTAGGTCTTTGTAAAACCTGGTAGTGCTTTAAATGTTTATCTTTATTATTTTGTAAAGGGTTTCGAGTCCCTTCAAAACTTGCTTTTACCGTAATCTAAAAATAATGATCAAAATTTATTAAATTTTCACAATTAATAAATATAAATGACTTATTTAGTCATCAGATAAAATCACAAGGTTAGACAAAGATAAATGACTAAATCAATGATCAAATAAATGACTAAACAATTGGTCACTAATAATTAGTCACAAAAAAAATGTCTAAATGAATGATCGATGGATTTTTAATCATATTAACACATTCTAATGAATGCTACTTATTTTTTGTAATGTGTATAAATGATTATTACTTGTATATTCTTTTTTCTTTCAAGTTTGATCATAAAACATAGAGCTTAAGACCCTAATGAGAACCCTACCTATGTGAGCCTTTTGACCACCTAGGTTGCTTGCTACAAAAAAATAGTGCCTATTGCATGATAAGTGATATAATATTTTATATTTTAATAATTTATCATATGTTTATTAGATTAAGTAACTATTTTTGAAAAAAAATATTAAAAAAAGAAAGAATACTTATATACATATTTGAAACTTAAAGGTCCCTATCTATCGTATAAATCAATATTCATATTTTCTAACATATTCTAAATTCATTTCTATATTATATGATCCCCAACTTATATACATACATACATACATACATACATAGATACATAGATACATACATACATACATACATAAATATATACATATATACATACATACATATATACATACATACATATATATATATATGCATACATACATGTATATATATATATATACATACATGTATATATATATATATATACATACGTAGGTATATATATATATATATATATATATATATATATATATATATATATATATATACATACGTATGTATATATATATATATATATATATATATATAATTAATTAAATTATTAATGTTTATTTTCCACATTTTGAAATTTTGATTTGTATGACATGGTTGCATGTACACAAGTAAATAACCTTATTTTTACACCTCTATAGCCTTAGTTAGTGTATATGGATGATGTTAAGTAAGAATTAGTGTACAAATAAACTATTATAAAGTATTCGTAGCCAAAAAAAAATTTAGTAAAAATGTTATTTATTATTTGGATGTAATATTTATATTATCGATTATAAAGATTAGTTTCTAATATTTTATTTTATTTTAATTAATTTTAATATATAAATATAAAATTTATTAAAAAAATTATTTATTAAAGAGTGATATATTGTAATATTTTATGTTTGTATTTTATTTTTGTAAATACATTATTACATCAACTAATGTTAAATATTCCATTGAAATCATTAATTATTGTTTAGAAGTTATAAAGAAAAATTATTTTATTGTTAATTTTGAAATATAAACATAATTAAAAAAATGAGTGTGAAATGAATTTGTATAATAAATTTTTATTTTATGTTTATCTTTTTTGATTTAGCATGCATAACCACAATTTAAATTGTTCTATTGAGATAATTATTGTGGAGTATTCAATCAAATAGTTTTATTATAAGAAAGTTAAAAAAATATAAATATAAAATATTAGATGTATGTAATTATTTTGTAAAGTTCAAAATAAAATTGTGTTAAGTAAAATTAACAGGTTGTATCAAAAAATACATTTTACTGTATTTAGAAAAATGTATTAAAAACAATTCCTTTTCTACACAAGTTTTTATCATATCATATTTATAAAAGAAGCCAAGTAGAATAGTCTCAAACCCTAAAATAAATATTAAGAATATAAACTAGTAAAGCTATCAAGTTTCCACAATCCATCTAAATCTATTAGATCATTTTCACATTTGATTGTGTGATTTTTTTATCATTAATATTTTTGATCACGCTATATGATCCATCATAATTTATGGTTATCTTTTTTCTTGATGTGCTCTTTTGCATTATGACGATGGATCATATAGTGTGATCCAAAAATAATGCACAAATAAATTAATAGACATTGAATTATAATGATCTTTATATTACTCCAATTTGTAAATCATTTTCAAAATCCATCTCTTAATGTATATCGAAAAGTCCATATATTTTTGTAAAAAAAAATTGAAAATCATCATTTTATTTTAAAATATAAATAAATAAAATGAAAATAATTAATTTTTAAAATCTTATCAAGAACTATTTTTAATTAAATAAAAAATAACTTTAAAAATAAAATATATTATAAACTTATTAAATTTTAAATTATTTTTAAACTAAAAAAATAAAAATAAAAATATAATAAGGTCATGCATTATGCATCGAGATCCATGTGGTTAGAGAGACATGAGACTACGGCTATAAGATGCAATTCTTTTGGTGGATGCCTTTGCAAATGTATTAGGGTTGTCGAATGATCTAATCACAGGGGAACTTTACACCGAGTTGTTGGCCATGGATGTAACCGAATTATTGTTACATCATGAATCCTTACCAAAGAGGGTTTCAAAGAGGATTTGAGATGTTGATGGAGGTTGTTGTGGAAGAAGATTATAAACCCATTGAAATGAAGGAAGCTTATAAGCCTTATAAATCTCTTTTTTTTATTGAAACAAAGAAAGTTTACAAAGAATAACAACTACATGAGGTAGTTGGAAAAGAGATTCATCATTTTTAAAAAATCACTAAAAAACAACTAACAGCTGGCATTACATTGAGAGGACATGATGAAATACTTTGAAGCTAATTCACTTGGTCTTTAGGTTGTTGTAGCTGAGCCATGGCCAACAGATTCCTTATAGATAAATTTGATATCTAAGACAACAAAAAAGCAACTTGAAACAGTACATCAGAGTACAACATTAAGATGCCCCTTTCTTGCAAATAATTGTCTAAAAAAACAACACTGCATCTAGTTTTCCAAATATGTTTTAAGATAACTTGCCTAATAGAATCAGCAATAACATCATTATGAAGGCCAAAACCAAGGAGAGCTTCCTTCCAATTCCATTTATGGTGAAAAATAGCTCAAAAGTTTTTAAAGATAACATTCCATTGCTTTTTCACGTAGGGAAAGTCCCAAAATATATGCTTCATATCTTCAGTATGCAAACAAAATGGGCACCTAATTGGTTGCACTGTAATGTATTTTAATTTGTCACCAACAGGTAATTTGTGGTGTAAAACCTTCTAGGCCAGAAATTGTGAATCTGCATCAGCTTTGGATTTCCAAACTTGTGCACTCATATTGATCCATCTTTTCATACTAAATCTGCATTTCCATTTCTGATTGAGATGGGGAAGTATAAACCAATGGGGTAAGGAGCTCAAATATGCTTTCTTAAGTGGAAGATGGTTAAAATGAGATGAAGAGAACCATTTCCAATTTTTTAAAAAGTTGCATTCTCTTGGAGTGTATATTTTAATGGACAACTCAAGTGGAACTAATGACTGCAGAAATATGATAAATGGTTTGTATTTGTTATCAAGAGAAAATTGATCTTGAGCAACCTAGCAGAGAGTCCTATCATGGTGCCAACTATAACAGTTGCCTATGATTTGAAGGGTTTGTTGGGTCTCCTCACTACTTCATAAGAAAAATTGTGCACCTCTGCATGCACCTATGGGCTATGTCTATGGACTATGTCTATCATGGCATGGACTTTTCTTTCTAATCTTTTAGAATTGAACCTGTGATATATCGAAGAAAAGAAGATATTTGAGATAAAATTATGGGTTCAGAATCGACTCGACATCATTCATCTCACCAAGAAGGCTTATCATATTTCTCATATTGGCTTCAATGAATGGTTTATAGAGATTTTTATAGGTGATTCAACACAACACATTTGATGTATTTTAACTGCCCTATTTCTAAGCATCTGATTGCATTTTGAATCTTAATTTCTTTTTATTTTAAATTTTTAGAGCCTATTTGTTTTGTGATTTCTTCTAATATGGCATCCTTTGATTGTTGAAAGTAGTTATTGATATTTTAAATATTCTATAATTTCTTAAGATCCTTCTTTTTTGTTAAATACTATTAATGGTCACCAACTGTTGTAATGGGGCGAGAGAGTTCTATGTATTTGAGCGGCAGAATGAATCCTACTTTTCTTACATTATATATTTGGTAAAGTTTATCATTATTTGTCATATTTATTAGGGGTTGGAGAGTCACTTCATTCCTTTCATTTTTCTATCAAGATCACTACAGTATTTCTTTATTTTCTAGAAGATTACCCTACTGATGGAATACAAGATCTAGACAACATAACAAAACATTACTAGTTAGATATCATAGTTAATAAGTAGTTTCAGGTATATCCAACTAGTAATGTTTTGTGATGTTTTCTAGATGTTAATGAATTTTGTTCTTCTAACCCATCCTTAACTTTAGAATGCTCACTTGTACTTCATTTCCATTATATTTTCATTCATTTTTAATATACTAATTAGTGATTTCCTTTGGAGGGATATAATAATCAATAATTTAATCATACAACACAAAACTCCTTGGCCCATATGTTCAACACGCCCATTCCATGGCACTCATATATTTATTTAGAATATCCTCTAATTTTGAGCCACACACCATGTAAACATGTATATGCACAATGTATATATACTAGAAAAACATATATGCATGCCTTAACCTATAGCCTTCTACTGCTCTTCACTGACTTCAACTCCAACTATTTTTTGTGCTTCAATCTCCTAATAGTTTTCCAAACAAGTGGAATATAGATCATTTTTATAGACAAGGAAGGGGATTTGATTGCACAATAATATAATTGTACCCTAAAATTTCTGCTTATCCACCTGCAAAATCTAAAATTTTCACTACTGACAATATCACAAATTCTCTAATCCCATTTCATAATTCCACTAAAATAAGATTCACAAGGCACTCTTAAATCCATCTAGTGTTTGAAAATAAAATTCTTGAACTAATTTCCTAAATTAAACTTATGTTATACGTTTGATACAATATATAGTATGTTCCTTCACTGAGATCTTTTTTTTTAATAGAGAAGTTAAATTACATGAGATCAACATTATATATTTCCTGGTGACTCTTTAATTATTAAAAAAATAGCCTCATCACTGATGCTAGAATATACTTAGAACATACTACTTCTCCAATATGAATAGCTAGTTTTGCCAAGCCCTCATAAACATTAGCACAAGCTTTCTTAGGTTGAGGAATTTCTTGCCCCCATCTTGTACAAAATTTTGACCAGATTATATTCAAGCATATTTAGCATATGGATTTTAAGAGGTATCTATAATTATTATAGCATTAATCGAGATATTTGTGTTGCATGTTTCCTTTGGCTTGAAACCAAAATATTACTTCCACTTGGATTTTTATAAACTCCTGGCCAAATTAAATACATGAAAGGAATGATTTCTTATAAACTCTTATGCTTAATGTGCATGCATAGCATATAGGCCACAAGAAAGACTCAACATTAATATATTATACAAAAATAATTTATGTAAACCAAAAATCATTCAATTTTTTTATAAAAGACAAGTTGATGTACTATCATATGTATTAATAATATCTTAAATCTTAGAGTGAGGTTTTTTGCAAGTATATTGATGAAAGTTGTATTTGTCATGTTTACACTTAAGAAGGAAATTATAACTTTATATCTATACAAGCTATCAAAAGGCCCAAACTGTTGTTGAAGCTATTAATGAAAGGTGTGTGAATCTTTATGAAAAGAGAAAAAAAATCTCAACCCAAATGCATGTTGTTCCATTGAGAACTTACTCTTAACAAAGATCTCTAGGGAAAGTTGTTGGGAGAAAGCAAGAATTTAATGAACCTCAAATCTTTCCAAGTCATAAAAACTTAAACAATGTTGTGGAGGTCTTGCACTTTCTCCAAGGTCACTTGGAGGCTTCAAAACAACTAGGCTGTAGGCTTGATGAACATAGTTCCACTATGGAGAATGCTATAAACTCTACATTGCAACCATGCATTAGTAATAATTTGTCTTCAATTAAGTATGACTTACAATCTATTCAATAGAACTCTGATGATCGTGACTTCTACTTTGTTAGAGATCAAATGATGAGTGTGTTGGTGTGATTTTTTGTACATGAGATCATTGTGAATTTGGCTCTTTATATTTGTACATACTCTGCCATTGGGATTGTTGGAAAGCTCCCAATAATTGGCTATCATTCGAATTGGGCTTCTTTTCATGGTCTGGTCTATATATATGTTGTGGTAAGTATTATTTGTTTGTTCCATTTACCAATATCTCCTAGTTTGCATTATGTTGAGCTTTGGCATAAAAAGCCATGATTACTGCTCAAATATGTGATGGATCTTTCATACACTTTTCATTAGTACTATCTTGGTTGTTTAAGGTCTTGAGATCAATTTTGTTGCTTCATAAATTTTTGATGGGTTTTACTATCTCTTGTATCATCCTTATGTCTCTTTTGATCTTTGTTGACATCCTGTTGTAGTATTTGTGTAAATACACTAAGATAAAGTGTCACTCTATTGCATTTCAATATCTTTTATATCTTTGTGTTTTTTTATACTCACATTACATTATAAAGTGCCTTGGGGGGTTTCATGTTGGCCATATTTTCCATCTTCCTTTTTCAAGTGATTGTTCCTTCCACGACATTAGCCACACAATGTGTTGATGAATCGTGTCATTATAGGTATTTGTACTTCTGTTGCACTCTTGATGTTCCTAATTCTTCTTTTTGCAGGAAATATTGAATTGAGTTTCAGTGTTCATGTCTTACCTCTCAGCATTATATGGGGGTTATATGTGTTCTATTTCTTTCTTGGTTTGATGGAGTGAGCTATGTATTCAATATTTGATCATATATGCTAGGTGATTGCAATGGCTAGATACTTATGCATTTCAGTGAGATGGATCATTTACCATATATACATTCTTTCATTCCTATTTTTGGAGACCATGAAGGTACCTTCCATCTTGGATTGATCAAATCTTCATAATTAGTCTTCTCTACCTATTCATTTCCTATATAATGAAGTTTCTTCAAATCAATAGTTTAGTAGTGTTTGCAACTTTATGTTTTAGTGGTGTTTTTCATGATCATTCTTTCATTTGCATCTTTTGGGACATTCCCTAGTTTGGAGTCTTCTTTAGTCCTTCACTAGTTCTTTCAGTATTTTTCCATTTTTTTTGGAATAGGGTTTTTCCCATGTGATTTTCTCTATTTCTCCTCTTTTTAGAGATTTGGTTGTACTTGGGTACCCCATCAAGCCTTGTTGTCGGGATCCAAATTTATTTTCAATAGTAGTTTCTAGGTTTTTAGCTACTCCCTACATTTATCTTAAGGGGGGTGTTAGAGTAATAAAGTATTTTCTTATTAATTAAATCATATTGATTAATTATTAAGTTAGTTATTATCTATAGTTTACTTAAGCTAAACTTTAGGCATATAATAATTAATTCTTTTATTAATTATTATCATGTAACCTAGGTTTTACCTATTAGGGTTTTGATCTTCTTTTATAAGGATTGATCTCTTTGTAATTTATTCATTCACTTTTAATACTAGAAATTTCTCTTTTTTCTCATCAAGAATGTCTCATCTATGGATCTAGAAATTTTAGCCTCCATAGCTTTTGCTTCTCTCTTTCTGTGATCGGTGTTTGCATGTAGGTGATTCTTGGGAGCTATGGAGTTGATCTTTCAATAACATTAACACTATTAACCAAGAAAGGGAAAGAAGAATGGTTTGAAGAAGATTCAATTGAAGAACAACATTTGATAAAAATATGAATTGTTTGAGAAGGTTCAAAGATAAGGATGAAGTTAGTTATGGGGTCTATGGTTGGAGAAATTCAAAGAAGATCTAATAAAGGGTATTTAGTGATTTGAATTAATACACAAATTTCAAGGTAAAGGCATAATACTTGAGTGTCTAAATTCACTTAACCTAATCTAGATTGAGATTATATGATTGTGATTAAGGGACAAAACAAAGGAATTAGGTAAAGTGACAAAAATATGTCTATTTAAGGTATGAATGCATTGTTCATTATTGTTGATCAAGTTGAATAATAAATTGATAGCCAAGGGATAACTAAGAAGAAATGTATTGTGAAGATCAAGAAAAGGAAGTGCTAAGTTGACATGTAATTGAGTGGATCAACCATAAGGGAGAAATAAGGAGAAAGAGGATGAATAGAAGAAAGGTTGAACAAAATAGAGATCTAACCAAGAAAAGTGAGTTTCTAACCTTAACATAACAATTCAATGTTATTTTCTAATCATTATAGAAGAAAATATCTTAACCAAGTGGACTTAACAAGTCTTATTTGTAAATCCATATGTATGGCAACATTCAGTTGAATGTTTTGTAAGTCTTTTAGAGAAAGCCACTCTAAATATTAAGAATTAATAAGGTCTAGATGATCTTTGGAAAAGATCCTCTAACAAGGCCACATTTAACAATGTCTATGTAACCTTTTATAAGGTTAGATCCTAGCAGAGCTCACTTTAGAAGAGTGAAATTTTTGGGTTGTCGGTCCTAGGTTGTTTTTCCCTTAATAGGGTTTCCTCATAAAATACTTGTGTCAAATTGTGTGGATGATATTTGTGTTACATGTTATTTCATGCTTATTATTTATTATTGTGACTCAACCTATGCACCAGATGATTACTCTAATACTCAATAAATGAAGTTAAAGGTTTATTGCAAAGATTAAGTTGAATAATATTGTAAACTTCATGTTTGTTACTGAGCTAGTGGATTACAATTTTAAAGTGTAAAGATTGTGAAAAATGTGTTTTAAGGGTTGTAGGATAACTAGATATAACTAGTTCACTCCCCCTCTTAGTTATCTAACAATATTTTTGCATTAATGGTTACCACCTTATGCTTGTATAAGGGAGGCAATGATTTCAAGACCTTTCCCACAATTTCAACGTTGGTTATAGTATCACCATCATTCTTTATATTGTAAAAAACCTCTATTACCTTCTACATATAGGAAGTAATATTTTCATCTTTAGGACTTCAAGCTTTCCTCTAAATGTTTTTAAAAAATCCACTTTAACTTGAGCATTGCATTCATAAAGTATTTATAATCTTTCCCAAAACTAATGTGATGTTTGCATCTTCACGACATTAGAGTATTTTGAATCTAAATTTATAATCAATAAGGATAATTTGTCTCTAATCTTAGTGTGAAACTACTTCTTATCATCAACATTTACATTAGCTATATCTATAGGGGGTGAATAGTATTTCTCTATTATAACCCAATACTCATTTTCAAGACATCTCAAATGAGTCTGTATATAAAATTTTCAAAAGGAATATTTTGTCCCTTGAAACCTTAGATTTTCCTTCTTTAAATATATCTTCCTTGATCATCTCAATTTGTTAGGCTTCAAAAGAGAAACCCCACTTTGATACCAATTGTTATAAGTAGCAACACCACACAATTGAGAGGGAGGTGAATTAGTTATGAACTAACTTTATAAAATTGAATCAACTTCAAAAATTAAATCATTAAATCATTGATCATAATGTTAATCATGTAAGTGCAGATCCACAACAACTCATCAATACATAACACCAAGATTTTTGTGTGGAAACCCTATTAGGGGAGAAACTATGATGGGGATGCAATCCACAATAAACTATACCCCATTGAGATTATAAATTTTTAGAATGGGGAATGCACCACATTCTAGAAAACTTTCTAGAGGTCATTGATCAAAGGAAGGTCCACTTACAATTATAACTAGAAAATAATCCAATAGTAGATAACAATCCAAAACTTTATGAATTGGTTAGTACTATCCCCATTATGTTTGATCATTTTTTATGAAGTAAATCAAACTACAATCATACATCTTCACATGATCACCAATGCATAGATCATGTACTTATACACACCACACATACTTTGGAACTACAATCCATTGAATTCCTTTTATAAAATTCATCATCCTTTTAAATACAAACAAGGTCGGCCTCACTACATACCTAATTACAAAACATTTACTTGAATTTTAACTCATTTTAATTAAAAAAATCCATTGAATTTGAATTACTATATAGAAATTATTTTGAGCATCATCCTCAAACACGTGAAAACTCCATTACTTACACCATGATCCATTTATACATTCTACATAATTAAGTTAGCCACAAACATCATTCTTCTTGTATTCTCCAAGTCTATCACTCTAACAATTTTCTTTGCAATCCTCATTAGTATGCACAAATTATCTAGCCAAGGATTCACAAAAAAGTCCTAAGAACTTATACCTACACATCACTTAACTCAATCATACCAAATCTCACCAATCCAAACACTATCAATCTGTTCATTCTTGAACTCTTCCTAAACACAAAGTGCAAGTATTTAATAAATCTAATGAAATTCTCTTATACCTTCAACCAACCATATATAAATTGACATATATCAACTAAGTATATCTTTTAATATTTATGTACTTTTGTACTAGATAACTATAGATATAGTAGCTATATTGATCCATTCTTTACAATGAACATTCCTACAACCTACTCTTGCGACACTATCTAAACATATAATAAATGTGTTGACATCAATAAAATCACCTCTCAAATACTTGAATGCACATATTGTTGGAATTACAATAGGAAAGGTAAACTTTGATGGGGGGTGGGGGTGGGTGAATTAGTGCTTTAAACTTTAGCCCATAAAAATATATACCACACATACATCTCACATATTCAATAAGTAAACCAAAATACCATGTAAAGCATATAAATCTAAAGTATGTAAAGAAGTAAGCATTCACACATATATGAAACAAGATATGATTACCTAGAAACCCTCCAATGAGAAGGTAAAATTGGGGTGGGGTTGACACCCACAAATTTTCACTACTGCAGTAATAAAGTGTATCCAATGAAGGCTATAGTGTTTGATCATGAAACATGATCTACCTTGTGAAAGGTCTTCCTTGTTAAAAGCTTAAAAAGACTATTAGGTCTTACCTTTTTAAAGGATTTCAACACCCTATTAAAAGTGTGCATGATGAAAGGACTTTAACTTACAATTAAGTAAGCACCTTGTTAGAGGATTTCAATATAGCTTGTTAGGACTACTCTGTTAAGAGATTTAACCGATTCACCTATTAGAATGTCTTAGCAATGATCCTATGATTAGCACTCTATTTCTTAATGACAAATCACCTCTATACTAATGTATACTTGATCCTTCGTGATTAGATATCTCTTTTTTGTTCACTGTTTCCTTCCTCTATTCTCCTTCAATTGATTTTGCAATGCAATTTAGATCATAATACCTTAATTACCATGAATTTCTTGGTTTGCGCATGCAAATTCTCCTTAATCATTCATTTATTCTCTCTCAAACTCATAAGAAGTTTAGGGTTTGTCCTCCTTAAGAAGACTTAGGTGGCTTAGGGTTAGGTATGAATCAACAGTTGTGATTCATCCATATTGTTGCTTAAACCTTCCCTTTACCTAATTGGGTGCATAAAATACATAGGAATTCCCACTTAAGATTTATACTTAGCAACAAAATATTGTAATTCAATCCTTAAGTTGGCCCAAAGATGGTTTATATAGTAGTTTGTGCCAATACAAAAAACCATGACAAAATTGTGTTACTCAGCATCTAAAGTCCTTGGTGCATGGCATCAATTGTGACTTCAATACTATCACTCGACATCTGAATGAATTGACATGCACTACTTGCTTGGCTCCTGAACCACTTGGCACGTAGAAGACACTTGAGTGACTCGACACTCACTGTTTACTCGACATGCTCTAATTTACATGTTGTGCTTGGCATATGTTACTTGTTTAGCATGAATTAAGTAAATGACCTTAGTGTATAGATACTCACTTGTCAAAAGCAATTTGAGATTAAAAATCTCCCCCTTTGACATGAGTGTCAAAAACACTTGGTCATACATTAATACTCTTATTCTTATGAGCATAACATAAATGACTATTTGACTTATATACAAAATTTCAAAATATCAAAATTTTGCAGCATGACTTATACCTCAAAATATTATAACTCCCCCTGAGTTGTTTAATCTATTCTATATTTTACTCTATCAAAATATTTCTCTTGTTGAGTAGATCTACCTCAATTGATACTCATTCTCTTTTCTCTACTTTCTACTTGCTTGCTCTTACTCCCCTATTCTTACTCTACTCTTTATTCCCCCTTTGCTCTTACTCCCCCTTTTTGACATTGATGTCAATGGGTTATACACTAATAGTGTACTTGTCCAAAAAGGATTTATGAACCTCAAGTATAATTTTAAGAGTTACATCCCAATTATCACATGCTACCTTCAAAGACTTAATTTGGATGGCTAGCTCAGTAGCAAGGTGTACTAAGCCATCTAATGTAGAAACATTAGGGTCATTCTTCATAAGTGTTCCTACATATCCTAGCTCCTTGTGTAAAATCTCCATGTGAGGAGTCAATGTAGACTAAATGCTAATTAGTTTAGCCCTTATGTTGGCTTCATCTACTTGTAATGTTACTAGCTGAATTTGAGATTGCAAAAGGGTCCTAAAGTGTTTCTCACTTTGAGCTAGAATCATGGGTAATTTTGAATCAGATGACTACATTTAACTCTTCAAGCTCAGTATGTGATTCCTTATCTCATGTATGAAGAGTGTAGGATTACACAATTTGGTGTACAAACAGAAAATGTTCTCTATTACCTTCTTCACCCTATCTATCTTAATTCCCAATGCAACCTGTGTTAGTGCAATATCACTAGATATTTTCTCATTCACTTTATTTTGATACTTCTTCTTAGACCATTCTAATAATTTGGCATTAGATTCCAGGTCTATATTATTTACTCTTTCCACTATTTTGGTCAATTGTTCAATTACTAGCTTTGTTTCATCTAGAGTAGGTAGACAGAATGCATCTAAGAAAATTTCTTTGATCTTGATCAAAGCTTGCTTCCACCTATGCTCCCTTCTAAGCAGTTCTTGATGTTTCTTTCTTGCTAGGGCCTCTTGAAGTATACCCATCTACTCAATTATTATTGTTGCATAATCAAAATTTGGAAATACAATTTCTTCATCTAGGCTAACATCTCCATAATTTATTACCTCTTCTTCCTTAGATGAGATAGGACTCAACACTAAGAATTGCAAAGGTGTTGCATCTATGCTCGAGCTTTGAAGAGTTTGAGTGGAAGGAGTTCTAAATTTTGGTAATGTCACTAGTGCTTGGATTGCTACTAGCTCCTTCAACTTGAGTGTCAAACTTGTCTCTTTAGTCTTTTCCTTTTTTGCCTCTTTGATTTTAGTTACACCTTGTTCTTGTGTTGGAGGTGCAGGTACATCTACTTGACCTATTTGACTTTGTGTCCTATCATTCACTGTTGTTCCCACCTTGTCTTCTCCAACTATCTCAACCTTTTCTTTTTTAGGTTCTTGAAAATTTTCTGAGATTGGAGTGCATGTTGTCTCCTTCCTTTGATATATGACTAAGGGTTGTCAAGGTTGTACACTTGTGACTTGAGGAGTGATTATAGATAGTTCTTGTGGTTTCACTTCCTCCTCTACAATCATAGACTCTAGCTTATGAATTTCATCAACAATTATGAATATAGGGTTGCCACATAATCTGGCCTATAGTGTGGATTGGATAAGTATCTTTTTCAAATCTTCCTCTATTAGGGGGTTAAAATTCTGATCAGTAGGATCAAACAAATCCTTTACTGTGATAGTTTTAGTGTTTGCACTTATCACCTATGGAGGGTTAGCACTCAACATTTGTGTATCTTGTACACTCTAGTTTGGTTGCTGCTCTTCCTTAGTTGTTTCCTAATTATCAACATTCATATTAGTGCCTCCCTCAACTGTGCCTTTCTCATTATTATCCTCTTCATCATCTTCTACCTTATTAGGTTCTTGTTCATCATCTTTGGTTGTGGCTAGTCCATATGTTATCTTCTACATTTGTTTTTACTTTTGTACAACATCCTCTATGTTTTTTTGTAATATGTTAAATTCCCTATACTTAGGTACAAATATGACAACATATTTCTTTATGGCTTTAAAAATTTGTGCCTTGCTAAGTTCTAGCATAACTTGAGCGAGGGTTGTTTCCCTAATTTTCTTCTTTGTATCTAAACAATAATGCCATTTTTGCTCAACTCTGTCATATAAAATCTTAGGTATGGAGTTGGCAATTTCTAGAGGAGTTTTCTTAAAAGCAACCATCATGGCATATATTGCCTCTTGTACTTGATTCTTCTCAATCTTTCCAAGATTATCAAATTCAATGTGAGAGAAACCTGATAAGTTAGCATTATTTCTAACATTCTCACATAAGTTATCTAGATCTGAGGAGGGACTCTGATTCACCACTTGGAATTGGCTATTGTCATCAGATTTTGTCTTCTCCTCATTAGATTTAGCTTGAGAAACATACTTTCTTCTTGGTCTTTTATGTGCTCCACCTTCTTTCTCTTTAGGCTTGGCTACCTCTTTAGTCTTTTATGTAGTGACTCTTGTACTAGCCCTTGTGGTAGGTGTTGTTGTTTTAGGCTAGCTTGGTTTTGCAACCTTCTTTTGTCTTGTCACTTCTTGTGTTTTGGCTTTTCTTTTCTTCTTGTCAATAGGAATAGGTGCTTCCTTAGCTTCTTCTCCCTCGACACCTTCTGTAGTTTCTATTTCCTCTTCTTGTTGATCCTCTCCTTGACCTTGTGTTAGTGCCAATGGTGCTAGAGCCTGTGTATTCTCTTCTTCTTCATCATCTTCCTCTTCTTTCTCTTCGACACCTTCACCAAATTTTTCTTTTAGTTTCTTCACCAATTCGTTCTTCTTCTTGATTATAGAAGTAGTCTTCAACTCCATAGTGATCCTTAATTTGGCCAATTCATAGTTGCCAAAAGCTTGGGCTTCTTTGTCCACTTCTTCAACAAGTAATGTTGTGATTGTTGTAGAGGCCTCATCTACATTTATCTCATAACCTAATGGCTTTAGCAATCTCACCTTAGGAATTTTTTCTTGAACATATGTGTGATCAATATCAACTAGGAAGAAAACATTGTCATAATTTTTCTCCAGTAGTGAGACTGGTATCCTTAGTCTCTTCTTCATAGATTGTTTAAAATCTTCAAAATAACTAGTCATTACTGACTCAAAGTTATCATCTAATTGATCAATGAATTCTCTTATTTGAACTACAATTGATCTATTTGTCTTCCATGCAACATTGCCAAATGTAGGAAATGTACTATGCACATAGAAGAAAATACATACTAGAATAGATCCAAATTTACACTGAGGACTCTTTGTTTTCCTTATTGCTCTTATATTTTCAATCAATTGTTGCAAATGTAACTTGGCAAGATCATACGTATCTTTCTTCACAATTTCGTAACCTATATCCATTACAATGCAAGATACACTATTTAATTAACTTGATTGATAAAACTTGTGTCCTATTATACATTATTTAATTAACTTGATTGATAAAACTTGTGTCCTATTACCCTCACTACAAAAGCTATCAAGGGATCTGTGACAGTCTCAATGGTCATTCCCTTTTTGTTCCATACAGCCCTTGTGTTCTTTTCAATGACTTCCTTTGACTCACTTCTCATAGTTTATGGCTGATCTAGGGTTGGATACCCTATTACCCTATGAACAATTTTCTTTGTTATTTTAATTGTCCCATTCTCTAACCATACTGAGTGATCATGAATTCTACTTAAGGCAATCTTTTTCCACTTAGTTTTGAAAACATTAGGGAAATCTAGGGTGCAAGTTAACCCTTTCTTCTCTACAATCTTGAATTTATATTTCAACACTCCATTTTCACATAGTCTTCCATATTCTTCTCTAATTTCCATGTCAGCTATGGTTCCAATCTTGCAATTGTAACAATCCCTAACATCTTGAATCATTAACACTCATGGTGGTATCATAGACAACACACTATAGGGATCTTGTTTGTACACTATATCTGGAATAGCCTTGAAAATAGGTTGTTTGATCTCATAGTTAATTAATTGAACATTTAAAACCTCTTTTCCCTCTACACCTTTCACTTTAGAAGAACTAGATGCCATTACATATATCTAGGGTTTGTGAAATTTGAAACACTATAGCTCGATACACGGTAAATACCTTATAAATCTTGATGAAATGGTGTCGAACAACTTTTCAAATCTCCTGCAAAAGCTTCAAATGAAATTCTTTAGATCACCTTTATTTGTTTGTCTTCTTTCTCAAATTCAAATGATGTTAAATGAGTAGAAATCAATCAAATAGCCCTTAAAACACCATAATTAATGCTAAGTGCTTACGCAATTGTAAGCTCAACAACAATTGATTTATGGATCACTCGACATCCACATGTCTTTCGTTTTGCTCAGAAACTATTATGAGCTCAGCCTTAACTAACCAATTTCATTAGCTTGGCATCCACTAAAATTTTACTTGGCAACCATAGGATACTTTTCATGCTTAGTAATAACATAAAAAAGCTAACAAAACTTAAATATTTTTCCTTGATTTCTAATAACACTTTGCATCTTTATCCATGCATATGTAATCTTTTCAAAACTAAATCCTTGGAATTGATGTATGGTATATCTTTTAAATATTAGTCCCACATACCTCTTGATTGCTTAGTTTGATGGGCTATGATCACTTGATCCATTGGGTGAAGTGATCCTATCTCCACTTGATGTGTTGCAATCCTCCTTTCTCTTCCATGTCTTGTTCATCTCATTTTTGACATTTTCAATATCTACCTTGCCTTTGCCTTTGTTGAACTCACAACTTGGTGCCTTTGACCTTGTTGGACAATATTGACTGATGTGACTAGTCTTCAAACAACTAAAATATGTGGTTTCACTCAACCACCTTTTATAATCACCTCTGAAGTGTGTTCTAATAGAGTTCTCAGGAACATGTCCACACTCTTGATAGTAGTGACAATTATACCTTGTATTATAATCCCAATTATAAGAGTTGCCATTGTTCTTTGCCTTTGTTTTCTTGTTTGATGATCACTTAGGTTTGGACCTGCACTCAAAAGCTCTATGTCCATACTTCTAACAGTTATAACAATATCCTTCAAATCTTTGAGTGTGCATGGTCTTGGTCCTTCATTCATGTGCCTGATGACCTTGTTTGTTGCACTTATAGTGACCCATGCTCTTATGCTTAATATTTTGATTTTCAGTCTTGCTTCTACACATATAAGTAGTATTTCCTTTCTCACAATTATGACAAGTAGGTTTTGAGTTCTTACCTTTTTTGCTTCTTTCTTCAGCACTTTTGGATGATTCTCCTTCTTCAATACTTGTGTATCCCAATCTAGATGTATCATTGTTAGATCTAGTAGATCTCATCAATTGTTCAAAGTACTTGATAGCTTCACTTGATTTATTGAAACTTTTAGCAAACTCCTTTTCCCTTTTTAGTTGATTGCTCAACTATTCATTCTAAAACTTTAGTGTTGTGATCTCAATATCCTTGGCATTTAGTTCATGATTTGCATTCATCATTTGACCCAAAGTTTCTATTTGCATGTTAGCAATCCTAGTTACCTCTGATGATTTCTCTTCTAGTATGCTGGTCAAAACTCTTTTGTCATCTTCAATCATGACTTTGTCTTCTATAGATTTCTTTTTCTATTTGGTCACCTCACATAGTAATATGGCTTGTGATTCTTGTTATGTCTTAAGATTTTGGATCTCTTCAGCTAGGCTTCTGTTCTTTTCCATTAGATCTACAACTACTGCATCAAATTCGTTAGATTTTCCATTTGCAATTAGCCTAGTAGTGTCCATATCTTTCTATTGTGTGCCATTCTCCTCAATAGAAATTTCTTTCCTTCTTCTCAATGATTTCTATAGATCTTATCTTACTTAATTCAATTGATGTAGAATGAGCTGTATTTCAATCTCCTGGTTCTATAACTTTTCCCAAATTGTAGACTTTCATTTCCAAGATCTTTTCTCAAAGTTGTTAGGCTTTACTTTCAGAGAACAAGGCTCTGATACCAATTTTTGGAATTACAATAGGAAAGGTAAACTCTGAGAGGGGTGGGGGAATCAGTGCTTTAAACTTTATCCCATAAAAATATTCACCACACATCCATCTCACATAATCAATAAGTAAACTAAAATATCATGTAAAGTATGTAAATAAGTAAGCATTCACACATATATGACACAAGATATGATTACCCAGAAACCCACCAATGAGAAGGTAAAACTGGGGTGGGGATGACACCCACAAATCTTCACTACTACAATAATAAAGTGTATCCAATGAAGGCTACAATGTTTGATCATGAAACATGATCTACCTTGTGAAAGGTTTGCCATTTTAAAAGCTTACAAAGATTGTTAGGTCTTACCTTTTTAAAGGATTTCAACACCCTATTAGAAGTGTGTCTGATTAAAGGACTTTAACTTATAATTAAGTACACAGCTTGTTAGAGGATTTCAATATATCTTGTTAGGACTACTTTATTAAAAGATTTAACTGATTCACCTATTAGAATGTCTCATCAATGATCTTGTGATTAGCACTCTATTGCTTGATGACATACCACCTCTATACTAATGTATACTTGATCGTTCTTGATCAAATGTCTCTTTGATGTTCAGTATTTCCTTCCTTTGTTCTCCTTTAACTGATTCTACAATATAATTCAGATTATAATATCTTAATCACCATGAATGTCCTAGTTTGTGCATGAAAAAACTCTCCTTAATCATTCATTTATTCCCTCTCACACTCATAAGAAGTTTAGGGTTTGTACTCCTTAAGAAGACCTAGGTGACTTAGGGTTAGGTATGAATCAATGATTGTGATTCATCCATATTGTCGCTTAAACCTTCCCTTTACCTAATTGGGTGCATGTAATACATAGGAATTATCACTTAAGATTTATCTTTATCAACAAAATATCATTATTCAATCCTTAAGTTGGCCAAAAAGTGGTTTACATAGTAGTTTGTACCAGTACAAATAACTATGACAAAACTGTGTTACTCGGCATCTAAAGTCCTAGTCCCTAGTGCTCAGCATTAACTATGACTTCAATACTATCACTTGGCATCTAAATGACTTGGCATGCACCACTTGCTTAGCTCCTAAATCACTTGGTACATACTATATGCTTGGCACTTGATTGACTAGGCATATGAGTGACTCAACACTCACTGTTTACTCGACATGCTCTAATTTACATGTTGTGCTTGGCATACATTATGTGTTCTGCATGAACTAAGTAAATGACTTAAGTGTATAGACACTCACTTGTCAAAACCAATATGAGATTAACACATATTCACCCAATATTCTAATTAAAAAGGAATTCAACCCAAAGTGATCTTTTGCTATGTTATTTAAAGTAAAAAAAAATTGCAGCATGATGGGGGTAGGGAGACCACCCCCAACATTATACCTTGAGGAAAAGGAATAACAATCTATATAACCATAAGGATTGTACATTTTTAAGGTGGCATACCTTATTGTCCCCCATCACTATTCTAGGTGTCAAGTGAAGTCCAAACTATGGTTAGGGTGGTAGGTCCTCCCTTCACTACCAACATGGATCTAAACTATTTTATCAATTTATAAGAAAATTTGAAAGAAGAAATAGTAGTATTGTAAACACACACAAAAAACAACACATATATTTTATTTCAAAATATGAAATATTCTATACAAATTTGGACAATCATGAACTGAGATGCATTCTTGTAAATCAAATTAGTTTGGGAAAACTCATGGAAGATGTGTATGCCCAAGTCCATGGGTGTTAGGAAATTCCATGTGTGATATTTATGCGCATGAACTCCATAAACTGATACTAAACTACTTTGGGCAAACTCATGGAAGTGTTATATGCCTGCATCCATAAAATTTATGTAATACTAAGGGTGAGATGTATGCCCACAAATTCTTTATGATAGAAATGATATAAATTGGAAATCTAAAAAAATGAGGCATATTTCCATTTCCCTTTGTTTAATTAAATTCAAATTGAGCCAATGTATACATCATCTAGAAAGCTGAAAGGTCATTGCATCTACATCTTCATTAGAAATTGAAAGAATGATCTACAATTAAAAAAATTATTATGATTGACTAGAGACAATAAATAATTAATATATATGATTTAATATAATATACTAGTTTGATTCTAATTTGTCCTCCCCTCTTACAAGGAAATCAACCCCATTGCCTTATCACCTTAGAAATGAAATGCACTCAAGAATGATTCTACCATGTAACCTAGAAGTGCTCTTGGTGGTTTATTAGAAAAACATATATGTCAAAGAAGTTATTCATGAGACAAGAACTTTTTCTTCCATTTGAGTTGCAATTCTGAAATACACATCTATAGTTTGATTGGAATTCTTATTTTAAAATTATTTTTGCTATTAGTACAACCAAGAAGCTGAAGAACATATTTTTTTCCATATTTTCAGTAGTGGCATTTGTAACAACATCAAGAAGAAAAGATGAAAAGAAGATTTGCACATAACCACCCCCTTGCAATAGATATTGTAAGGAATGTGGAATGTTACCAATCATTAAGTTTGTTTCAAGATTTCTCTTGTCATCCAATAACTTGACAAGGTAGTAGAAAACATTTAAAATAATATAGATCTTGATCAATGAGATGAAGCTTTCACTATTTTTGATCAATTTTGTATGGCTTAACATTGTGGTGCATAATTCCTTGTGAATGGAAATAATATAAAGCCTTAAGGATTTCATTAATGTAGTACCAGATGTCATAATCCATAAGACTTGGATGTATACATTTAAAATATGTATTTTTTCACTTATTAAAAGGAAAGACTCAAAGTTTTTAGTTGTTGATCACAAATTATATCAAAAAGTTGCATAATATTTAGGCCATCAGAAACCTCATTGTATTTTCCTCTTACAACCTTTCTCAAGATCAATGGGGCAATGAATAAATTGATGAAAAGAAGATAAAAAGTTTGAGATTGTAGTGGCACTAAGGAAACTATCTATTAGATTAAATAATTAATATAATTACATTGATTAAATTAACTTTACTTCCTTCTTAAGATTTCCCTTTATGCACTTTCATTTCCATTTTAATAATTAATTATTAATTATTAAATTCCTTTTACCTCTTAGGTTTCCCTTTTAGGTTTCACGATCTCCTTCTATGAGGATTGATCCATTGTATATTTTTGCTCATTCTTTTTATCTGATAATATATTCTTGCATATTTTAGACTCAAACCCTTGCCTTTTCTCATCTTTACTTCTTTGTGATATGTAACTATCTATTAGATTAAATAATTATATAATTACATTGATTACATTATTTTACTTCCTTCTTAAGATTTCCCTTTATGTGCTTGCATTTCCATTTAATAATTAAATATTAATTATTAAATTGGTTTTACCTCTTAAGGTTTCCCTTTTAGGTTTTACGATCTCCTTCTATAAGGATTGATCCATTGTATATTTTTGCTCATTCTTTTTATCTGATAATATATTCCTACATATTTCAGAATCAAACCCTTGCCTTCTCTTGTCTTTGCTTCTTTGTGATAGGTTCTTGCATGCAGTTTTTCTATGAGATCTATGGATTTGTCATTCTTAAATCCTTCATGGTATTAGAGCCCAATCTACTACAAATTGTTCTATTTTTGAATAAAATAGGAACAATGTGTCATAGGGGACATTTTCTAGACTCAAACGAATTGATGAGTAGCACTGATTTATCAACATGCTAAACTAAAAAATCCATTTAACCATACAAAAAAGAGAATAAAGCATGATTCTTAGAAATAAAAATAAAAATAAATGAATTCATGCAAACTAACAAATACTCCAAGCTTATGTTGCTTCTCTTTGTCTATATGAAGTATGCACTCAACTATAATTTTGGTAGCACTTTGACACCGTGCTTTGAGAAAATTATTAAGGATTATGATATCTAATGGTTGTGATGATAAATTGATAGATGTTTGATTCAAAATTTCATGATTGAACACTCAATGACAATTGTAGTCTCTTAGAGAACACTATATTCCTTCTTTCACCTTGTTACTTAGTGTAGCTTGTATAGCTCAGTGAATACATAACATTCATCATTACATTATTGTTAAAAAATCAAATCATCATTACATTATCATTGTCCAACTCATGAAAGTTTCCATTGAGTACCATACTTATCAACTCTATCATCATCATACTTTCTTTAGATCCTCTTCATCAATCATATGATATGACACTCTACTAAATTAGTATAATGTCTAGCCAGCTAAGACTTTGAAATCAATGAAGACATAACTTGATATGACTATGTCACATATATTCATAGAATTTCTAGTTACATCATTAGCTGGGGCTAACACCACCCCCTCATAATTTCTATTTTTCTTGTGTGTACTAGAAGATTCACAAACTTTTGGATGTATAGAATTAACAATTACAAATCTAAGGCCACATTCTCTCTTGAGACTTCACACTCTTAGATTTTTTTGAAATATAGGTACAAGTCAACCTCAACTTATACCCAAGTCAACCTATTCTTCAGGATTCCAAGTTTTAATATTTAGTAAATTTCATCTTGCAAGTTGTAGATCTGACTTGGTTTATGTTTTTGAAATAAAAAGTGACCAAAATAAGGGGGTCGACCCTTACAACCAAAAATTTGTTAACCAACACATTACCAAAAACAATATATAGTTGTCACAAACAACAATGAACTATAACTATTAACCAAAAACACCACTAACAGAGAAACTACTAACTAGAACAGAAACTATAGTTTGACTTGATTTATGTTTATGTTGTAGTTTGAAAGTATATTTTCATATAAGATATTGTTTCCTCTACCATCCCTAAAGGAGAGTTTGATTTCTTCTTTGACATTTCAAAGAATTTATTTTGGCATATTAGATTAGACCTCTTTGTGTACTTGATTGTCATTTATGCTTCTAATTACATAATCAATCAATTCATAACAAGGGAAAGAACAATCATTGAAATAGATTATTTAGTATATACATTTGAGAGGATTGGGTTAAAAATTGAAACCTTTACACCCATTTTGGGTTGTGCTAATATAATTTAGGTACTCATTAAGGTTATGCTTGAATGTCCCTCTTTCTCTTTTCTTAATGGGCATAAAAGGCTAAATAACACCTTGAATCCCTTATGCATCCAATATTTTATGTTACACCAAGAATCTATCAAAAGATGAGAGAACATATGAGACTTGCACCAACATGTTAAAAACAATATTTGCAACACAAAAAGAAGACACCTCGAACCTTGTAGCATACTAGAAATCCATGAAAAAATTTGTGGCAGAGAACAATATAGGAACACATGAAACATGACACATACTACAAAAATTGCCCCTCATTATTTCTAATCACCCTTTCACATCTTTGAACACTCAGAGAAAGGTTTTCCACTAAATTTTAAAAAATGGTAAATGAAAGTGGTGTCTCTAGCTACTTGGACATTTAAATGGAATGAACACCAAAGCTTGATGCAATGATGCTACTTGAGTATGCAAGATCTTTCTCCTACTCTACAAATCACAAGTGCAAATGGAAATAAAAACAAGTAAAAACCATTATTACTGTTTACCCAAAGTTCTACACCACCCAAATGATGATTGAGAAAATTTTGAAATATTCTATTAAGGTGACATATTTTAATATTAAAAATGTTTTCATATAGAAAATGACATAGGACATACCAATCTTGGAAGAATAATAATATAGTGACAATGATACAAATATGATAGAGATAATATAAATGAATATATGGGATTTATTTTCACAAATGGTTCCCTTAAATTATATCAACCTACATAAATTTGGCAGTCTTTGTTGGCATGTGTTTTATGCCAACCATGGATGGGATCAAAAGATAGAACCCAAACAATTGCATGAAATTATAATACAATTCATAAATGCAAATAAAGCATGTAGCCAAGATGAGACAATGATGCCCACCTCTAGCATTCCACTTGTGCATTATCAGCCAAAAAGGAGGTAACTCTCAAATAAATTACAAACTAGAAAAAAATCTCCTCTTCAAACCACTTTACATGATCATTTAAGGAATATGGTACAAGAAAATCCTACTTCAAAACATGCATAAGAAATGCAATCAAGAGTTAGATACTCCAATAGAAGAGCCAAACATTCACACTAGTGCCTACAACAGTTGTTGTATTCAACATATGTGCATTGACTATACATTTAATACCAAGGATTCCTATTAAAGAAATTCACCTAATAAAAGGACAAGCATTCACACAATATCCCAAGAGGAATTAAAGGACATAAGATATGTCCTTATTAATAAAGTGGGCTTCATAGGGCTAAAGTTTCTATTAAAATATAAATAGTAGACTACAGAAGGTGTTTCCATAAAATCAACACGTGCTTTGGCAGAGTCCCCATAATCTTGGTCAGTGACCTTACACAACTACCCCTCATGATGGAAAAACCTAAAACATAGGCACAATTTCAACAAGTATTATAGAAAATACAAAATGTAGAGCCACAACATGAAGATTGACACATCTTGATGACTCCCATAGAAAAACATGTTACGAATCAATGCACTTATTTGCTACCAATGATTTTGTCAAACTACATAGTAGAAAAACATTGAAATTGTTAAACCATCTAGTTATGATAAGTATGGAAACAAGCACCCAAAGCACAATAGATAATAAAATTGGTGATGAGAAACTTGAAAAAATTGTACTACTTTGCAAAGGTCAATGCATTATGCTCACAACAAATATACAGACATAAGAAGGGATTGTAAATGGAGCTTTTGACAAAGTAATTGATATTGTTTATAGTCTAGTTCCAAACCACTTGATGTTCTAATGTGTGCTATAGTAAGAATTAAAATTTATAATTGAGCACCATGGAACCCAAATGACCACAAAATTGTACCAATAGTTTGAGTATCACTAGGTAATCAAAGGAAAATACCACTTACTATGGCATGGGCTATAACCATACACAAATCCTAGAGACTAATAATATAAAAGGAAATAATCAACATCGACAAAATATAGATGCAAGGCCTAATGTTCACAACCACATCCAAAGTTAGGGTACTAAAAAACTTTCCATACAACTAATATTTTCCTTTGAGAGATACTCCAAAATTCAAAATAACCCAAAAAATAATTACAAGAACATAAGTGGAAACACAACTACAATAACTCTCTCTCTAATAGATCAGGGTACATAGCTCTCCAACTTATCTCCTTTACATTTCTCACAATAATTAAAAAGACATCATTTTAAATTTTGCAAATTTATATTCTACAAAAAATTATTACAAGGCGCATCAAAGTCAAATATAATCATATGGCATCAAGACACCACACACATATTGGTTGAAGGAACCAATTGCACCCCACTCAATGAAAAAAATACAACTTCGAAAACAAAAAACAAAGAGTACACTACAACCATCCTTTTAAGGTATCAATGAGTATGCTACAACCACCCTTTAATCTATACTTCTAACTATTTTGTTGTTTTTTCTTTACAATTTTTTAAGATATTCCATACATTACAGAGTATCAACTTTAAATCCAAACAAACATATTTCTATTGTTTGAATGTGGAATACTAGAGAAGTTTATCTTAAACAATTGACACATAAACAATATTCTATATCTCATATCTTCAATTTCATTTGCATTTATTCATATTTTGTTCTGCAGATTGTCAAGTATATATTCCTACTACTTGTTAAATAGCTAGATAGGGCTTGAGTCACTAAAATATTTTAATAAGCTATTGAGAGTCTTTAAGAGTATCTCATAAAGAACTGGTCTTATATATTTTGTAATGATAAATAAGCTTTAAAATATACACTCCTATTTTTTAGGAAGGTAGTGGTCTTATGCCAATGAACATGTGAAGAGAATAAAAAAAGATAAAAATAAAATTTTGATAAGTAGGAGAAATCTTTACAAGTCAACTTGTGATATTGCTATCATGATTCAACTTTACAGCCTTTGAGTCAAACTTATTAAGCATGTTTCATGAGCAATGGTTTGAAATAACCTATCTCTCATGATAATGAATGGAGCACTTAGACCTCATTGCATATAATTCCAATAGGGTTTACACATTGGGCCTTCTCATGGGTCAACCATCCCAAGATTGCTCTAGCTCAAGCATACTTAACCATGAAGTTTTCTCCAAGGTTAAAGGCCACTTAGCTTTCTACCCCATTAACTCATAGGGGTAATGGGGTGAAGCAAATGAGGTAGCAAGCTAAGTGGGCTTAACCTCGGATGAGTATGCTTGAGTTCAAGCAATATTATTATGATGTGTGACCTCCTAGGAAGGCCCAATGCTTCACCCCATTGAGCATTTAGATGCATCAAGTGTTAAGATTTCCATTTATTCTCACGAGAGATGGGTTGTTATGTACACTACTCGTGAAAATGGGTCAATGAATTTGACTCAAAAACAACATAGTTGAACCTTGATAACAATATCACAAAGAAATTTTCCCCACAAGATTTATTCATGAATATTTGAAATTACATTTAGATGACATGTGACAAAACACATCTTAAATTAATGAGCTTTTTGAGGAGTCAAGAAGTCACAAACTAGTTGGTTCTTAGTTCAAAACTCATAATAGAACAAAACCATTGAATTCCTTCCTTCATTAATTAATAAAATTTTGATTTTTGTTTTCCCTCTTCTATTAAAGACCTCCTATTTCATTAGATTCTAAGCCTCCACCCCTAAGACCATTTCCTAAAGGGAATAAAACATAGGTTTTGGGTTTTAACAATCTAACGTATTATGTAATGCCTAGCAAATTGATGAGGAAATTGCCAACCCTAATACAAATATTTAGAAACATAAGAAATGAAAAGTAAAACTTCAAAGGGTGGTCCAAATGTTACCCCAGATTCTGGTGATAATGGGGTTGAAAAGATGACAAAGATCTACTTACATCACCCTCTACTACTGTTTTCACCACTTAATGACTTTTTTAATGCTTTTTGCTCTATGTACTTTGATTCTACTTTCTAATATGAATATGTATTTTGATCTTCAAGCTTTACATAAATGTCTCTAAAGAAATAATCTTATTTATTCCTAATTTTGTATAAATAATATAATTGACTACAAATTAATACAAAAAGAATAAATATTCATTTAAAAAAGAGTAAAAACTTTATCTAAAAATGAGTACCTAATCCTAGTGAACTATGTAATATTGCTATCAGAACTTAACTATTTAGTTTTTGAGAAAATCTAATTGATTCATATTTCATGTGTAGTGGTTCATACGAACTGGCCTGGAATTTGACGATTACCCCTACTTGTTATATGTATTTTTAATGACGGTTTGGCCACATTAATGCCTTTCATTGTACATTTTAAAATAAATATCGATGGTCATTTTCTCTTTCAATAATTTAATAATTCTTTTAAAGTCTAACATTTAATCAATATCATGTAAATATAAATTAGTAATATTTACAAAAGCAAGTTCCTTAATTCAAATGTTTTATAAAATAATATAAAATCCTAGAAAACAATTATAAATTAGCAATATATGTTAACTTTAGAAAGTGTTTAAGTTCATATTTTACATGCTATATTAGTTCTTGCCAAGGCAGGAATACTTATGCATTCATGTCAATCCAAATATGACATTAACACTACCCGATCGAATCCAAGAATTTAAAAGATTATATGAGATTTCAAATGTTTATATCTTTTTCTAATTTTTTATTATTTTATAAATCACATTTTTCATCCATTCTATTGGTCCATACTATTTTTGGTGGGGGAGAAAATTAATTTTCTTCAACAAAAATTACAAATATTTTCTAACAACTTCATCTTGCATTAATGAATGTATTAATTATAACTTTATCTTTTCTACAAGTTGATAAGATTTTATTTTTTCAATCATTTTATCTTCGACCTCACATAATATGTCTAATCAATATTAATTATCAACATCTATTAGATATTTTTAATTTCTTATTTTAAATATATTTATTATTAGTTTTACATTGATGTTTATTTTTTACTATTTGATATAACTTGTTCCTAAAACTTCATATAATGCATAAGTTCAAATTATATATATATATATATATATATATATATATATATATATATATATATATATATATATATATATGTCTTTTTAATATAATTTCCATATATGTTATATCTTTGTATTTGAATTTCTAATTTTTTTTAAACTTTATTTTTTTAATAAAAGTAGTTAAATTATTACTATTATTTTACTTTTATAAAAATAAATTAAACAATATTATTTTTTAATTATATTTTATAATAGTGTTTGTAATATATATAATTGATAAGTGTTACAATTTTTAAATTATATTATTTATTATTATTAATATTTTTTATTTAAACAATTTATCATTTAGTTTAAATACATTTAAAATTTAAATATATATTTTAATATTAAATTAATAATTATATTTTATATCAAAAAATATATTAAAGAAATAACCACAAAATATAAATAATTCAATTCTAAAAGATATATAAATTATAATTAGGTTTGTATAAACTATGTATTAAAATTAAATAGTTATATTTTATTTCTTATTTATTACATCATATTTATTCATCAACATCAAATTTATATGTATTAATCTATTTATTATTTACAAATGTACATATTAAATTATATAGATATTATTTCACAATAAAAAATTACTAGTAAACAATTAAACAATTAGCTTTACTTATAAAATATTTTTATATTTCAATACATTTCATTTTTTCTTATAGAAATGTGAGTTTTAATATAAAATTTAAATTCATAGTTTTATTAATTAAAATATAATATATTTTAATTCTTTATTATAACCATGATTTTATTTTGACTATTTGTTTTATTAAGAAAAATAATTACATTTAATTCTCTGTCTCACACACAAAACTTATGTTGGTATCACTCTATCTTACTATTTTATCTCTCTTCCTCTTCCTCCTCAATATTATCTATCATTTTTTTCTTTGCATATATGTTTATGTTGTTATTGTTGTATACTGTTATTTATCTCTATCTATATCCCTATCTTAGTTTTTGTCCAGTGCTAATGATTAAAAATAGTGTGAGTTCCATTTGACAATTAAGATGAGAATAATATATAGTTGGGGGAGTTATTCCAACTACTTATGGTTGTCTAGTAGCATGCATGGTATGCTTAAACATATAATGTGATACTTCAAATGCTTCATCACTTCTTCAAGTTCTATAATTCAAATATTGGTATGGATATCTTTTCTCATTGCACATAATTTAAGTTGTCAATGTAGAAGTTGCAAATTTGTCTAAAACATATTTATTGATCGTAGTATGATATTAAGTACTTAGTGCCATATTGGGGACTTTGGCCTCTTATTCTTGGGCTTAAATGCCCAAAGATATAATATTATAACATGAGAACTTAACAACAAAATATGAGCCATCCTATCAGATCACAAGCGCATTTCTAGGATGAAAATTTAACAACAAAATATGAGCAATCCTATCAGATCACAAGTGCATTTTTAGGCAAAAATTAATGCATTTATAATGTTAATTTAGATTCTCACTCATCTACACCTCTACAACCATTATGTGTTAGGCAGGAACTATGACACATTACGTCTCTTGTTTTAAATTGTTAAGTATATACTTTGCCTCTAATAAATTTTGATGGTTTATTAATAAACTTAAGTATCATATTGACAGATTTATAAAAATTTAAGCTGTCAATCAACATGACAAAATTTCGGCCTATCATATGGTTAAAAAGTTGGAAAAAGATCAGTACGATCATCAAATTCCAAGTCTGCTACGAACCCATCTCTCATGCTATGAATCCATTTTTGTGAGAATGAATGGAACACTTAGCTTATT
This sequence comes from Cupressus sempervirens, assembly GCA_028749045.1. Classification (NCBI taxonomy): domain Eukaryota; kingdom Viridiplantae; phylum Streptophyta; class Pinopsida; order Cupressales; family Cupressaceae; genus Cupressus; species Cupressus sempervirens. Next base: position 476,358,354 of record CM053786.1, read on the forward strand.
CGACTCTAAGAAATACTAACTTATTCGACTCTAAGAAATACTAACAAAGTTGAAAGAGACTTTTGAAGTGGTCACCCATTAGAAACATAATTTCCGCCGGTTAAACCCACTTCTTAGATCTAGTGAATTTTTTTAGATGACATTCGTAATGAGATCTTGAGCCGCCAACCCCCCTCCGTTAGAGGGATGACATCAATGTTATTTTCGCTCAGTTTTATCATGTAATGCCACGTAGTAAGGATAAGTGTACAGTACAGTACAAGAAATTCTTATCCGGGTAGGGAGTAAAGAGTGAGGTATTCCTGGGGCGAAGCAGACCCCCTCTGCTCTGGCTATGGCTATGGCGATGGCGATGTCAATTACTCTGACTAGTACCAGTAATGCTGGTAGTACCTCTATGCCCAGGGCATTTTCAATTCAGCCGCACCGGCTTCCTTTCCCATATCTTCTTCCTACATCCACCCAGAAACGCACTGGATTGAGACTGATTGCAAATGCAAATGCAAGCGCGGTGAGCGGTGAATTCAGGGTAACCGAGCTGCCACCGATGGCAAAGGAAGAGTTTTATGCTGCCCCGGTGCTTCACATTGAAGAAGTCGCCCCAGGCATCCGATGTGTTGTCGTTGAGGCTGAAATCTCCAGAGAAGTAACTCCCTTTCCCTCTCATCTCTAAAAATTTCGTTGGTTTGAATTAGGGCTAGGGTTAGGGTTAGGGCAGGGCAGTAATGTGATGCATGATTCAGCTGGTGCACAGGGACGATGCGTACAGGAGGCCTGGGCAATTGGCGAGAGTGAGAGTGGGAGAAGGAGAAGTGAAGGTGCCCGTGTGCAGCGCCCCCTTCTCGAGGGATAGCAACTGGAAGGTGGCGTATAAGATGCGAGGGGACATGCCTTCTGGGGCCATGAAGGCGCCCAATTCGACCCTGTCGGTGAAGGCGCCCCTGCATATGCACATTGCTCAGCAACATCTGCCCAATCTCTTCTCTCTCTGCCCGGGAGATCAGCTGCAACTTGGCCCCTTTGATGAGACGTCGGGACTCGATATGCGTCCCCTGCACTTCATCTCAGGGTTTCCTACTGTGCTCATTTTTGCCTCCGGGAGAGGCATTGCGGTGGCAAAGGCAATCGTTGAGGCCAACGAGGGAGACAATGGCAGTATTAGTTTGGGTTTCAGGGAAGAAGTGCGCCTCTATTACTCTGCCCCTGATCCAACCCTCATTGCTTACAAGGTAAACCTTCAATTGCTCTATGTTTTTTTTTTTTACATATTGTTTCTGCATTTGATTGTATAAATATTCTTTGGGATTCGATTGTGTGAGTACTTTTACTCTCTGAATATTCTTTTGGATTTAATTGTGTCAGTGCTTCTTTGAATTTGATTGTGTGAGTGTTTTACCCAATTCAATTGTGTGAGTGCTGTTATTGTTTTTGAAGTTGATTGGTGAATTCTGTTGTTGTTTTGAAGTTGATTGTGTGAGTGCTGTTGTTGTATTTGAAGTTGATTGTGTGAGTGCTGTTGTTGTTTTTGAAGTTGATTGTGTGAGTGCTGTTGTTGTTTTTGAAGTTGATTGTGTGAGTGCTTTTATAGCAATATGAATCTAATAGTGGAACTATTTGCAAATTGACTTCTGGAATCAATGGTGTGAATGTTTCTGCATCAATGTCGATCTATCAATTGTTAAGTGTTTGATTGTGTGAGTGTTGCTGGTTTTTCTAAAGTTGATTGTGTGAGTGTTTTTACAACAAATGAATCTAATATTTCAACTGTATACAAATTTGACTTCTGAAATCAATAGTGTGAATGTTTCTGCATCAATATCAATCTATCAATTGTTAAGTGTTTGATTGTGTGAGTGTTTTTACAACCATATGAATCTAATATTCCAACTATTTACAGATTTTACTTCTGAAATCTATCGTGGGGATGATTCTGCATCAATGTCGATCTATCAATTGTTTAAGTGTTTGAATGTGTGAGTGCTTTATTGAATTTGATTTGGTTGTGTTGTTTCTGAAGTTGATTGTGTGAATGCTTTTACAACAATATGAATATAATGTTTCAACTACTTTACAAAGTGACTTCTGAAATCGATTGTGTGAATGTTTTGCATCAACGTGAATCCATCAATAAGTGTTTTTTCATCAATGTTCTACCGTCATCAGAACAATAAAGAGCATAGCAAGATTAACAATTAAAGGTTACATATCGAATTGTTCAGAGAGCTATTTACATTTTTATTTTGAATTGAGTTTACTTATCAAATTGTTCAGAGAGCTGTTTATTTTTCTGTTTTGAAGTAAGGATTACATATCAAATTGTTAAAGAGTTATTTATTTATTTCTTATTTAAATTAGGGCTTACTTCAATCTGCTATTTGCTTGTGGGCTTCCATACGCTGTTTACTTACAGGCCTCAATTGCCTATGTGCGTCCAGTGTTAATTTTTGTTATGCATTTCAGGGCAAGTTTGGAGAGTGGGAGAAAAGGAAAGTGACAATTCGAACTACTGTGTCGAGTAGAGGTGGCCAAGAATGGGATGGCTTTGTGGGGTCTTTCACCCATCTTTGGGACGAGGATGATATTGAATACAATCCAGAGACAACGGCAGCTATTGTTTGTGTGGAAGAGGATGCGAGGGATGAGTTAAAGGAGCTTTTCTCTGATGCAGAAATTCCAGATAAGCAAGTTGTATATTGGAATCCTGCATTATGATAGAGACGAGTTTAGCTTGTAAGCTCAGGCATCCTATTGCTGCGAAATAGAGATGGGAACTTTGCATACAAGCTCTGGTTTTGACTCAAACCTTTGTTGAGATTCAACTTCATACCATTTAGATGTTCTTGAAATATTGTAGCTCATTTGTAGGGTTTGGTAGGCTTTCAACATCAAAATCAATCTTCTCTAAAAGGAATGCTTGAGAAAGTGTAATGATGAAATTATCATATTCATGTGAATGGCCTCGTTGGTGGAATCTTGGAGGGTCATAACGAATTGATGTGTGGTGTATTCTTGCGTTAATCATTTAATATAATAACATATTGAGCATTGGTATATTCTTGCATTGATCACTTAATAACATATCGACGAATGACATATTTTTGCATTAAGTTTGGGTCATCATTCAATGTGTGTCCATGTTTATTCATCTCCATTAACACTGAATTTTTGGGCATTCACCATTTAGTCAGCTAGCATGTTATCAGTACAGGCTTTTTGTGCTCCAGAATCAAGTATTCGCTCCTAACAAAAAGTTAGTGAACTCCTTAGGCTTGACAGAAAAATCTGTCCGAAACTCATAACAAGTGGTTGAAGCATTCCTCGTTTGACCCCTAGAAACTCACGATCGATAATTGTTATCTCCTTTGCTTGCATTACATGGCAGCTTTATCTGCTCCAACATCTAAAAGTTGTGAGTGCATAATTTTGAAGGTGAAAGAGTTGAATTTTAGGAATGGAAAGTTTATTTTGTGTTGGGTGTGCACCGATCAAGAAATTGTGGATGTTATTGAGTAGCAGGATCGGTTTTTGAAATTTGCAAAGCCAAACACAACACTTTGTCAATCCCTGTATGAGAGAATAGGTTGCTGGCACTTTGTCTGCTCGCTTTCAATACATGGCCATCAGTGTTGAGACCAAAACTAAGATTCAAGTTGCCTTTTCATTTACCAATCCAGTTTAAATGATTTGGGTTTTGATTTTGTTGAATTGAGCTTTTACCTTGATGAATGAGGTCGTGTCTTACCACTTCGGGATAGTGCATTGATATGGTCAAATTGGTCTCATGTTGCTCGAATAATGTTTCACCATTTTCTATATATTGCGTTCTTGTAATTTAATAATTCTTGTTTCCTTTGCATGTATTAGGTGTCATTCTTTTCCAAAAACACTGTGGTGAGATTTATCTCACATATGAAACAAGTATTAGAATGTTTGATTTTGGCTCAATACCATCGAAGTGCACTACTACATCAAGTTGTAGTCTAGGGTGTGCTGCTCTAAGGAAAGACACAAAAGGACTAGTGATTGAGAAACACCTTATGGAAGGATACAAAACTTGCAAGGAAGACACACGTCTCTGAGTAAGGCATGTGAATATATATGAATCAAGACAAACACACCTTTAGACACTTGCTTTTTCCAAATTTCCAACCATTAAGTTAGCCTTGAATCTCTTGTCTCAAGCAACCAACTAGGTTGACTAAACTAGAGGACAAACCTAGGTCGTATCAAGTCAACCACCAAAACATATTTGTGGGGAAAGTAATCCAATCCAAAACATCAATACAAAGAAATGAAGAGGGTTTCCTAAACCGATTTGGGTAGACAAGCAAAGTGTCAACCAATTGCAAACCCAAACAATATTAGTTGCAACGACAATGTTGTTAAGAAATAGTAGTGCAATGTGCACGGATCACACGTAATGTGCTCAAGATAGAACACTAGTTGCAACCATCACAAGGACATCATCACACATCATATATATATATATATATATATATATATATATATATATATATATATATATATATATATATGTGCGTGTGTGTGTGTGTGTGTCTAGACATCATCACATAATAACATGACACATGCTAGCAATGTCATCATGCATATATGATCGTCGCTAAGTCACATATAATCAACTACCTACAACTAAAATGATACGATATGGAAAAAATAATATATTAGTAACCCAATGCATCATAAAATACCTAATACCTAAAGAACATAAATGGAATAAGCATATAAGAGTATATCTTAGATAAAAAGAGCGAACATGTAGCAAGTCATAAACATGGGAGGCTCTACACTTATTGTGACCTAAAAAAAGTATGTCATCAAAGAAAATAAAAACATTACTAAATATAATTTCAAGTAATACTAGAGGGTATTAGTGCACTGGTCAAATTAAAGGCATGAAGAAAATCAAAGCCGACAAATTGACATTCAAATGTTGTTTACTATTTGTCATCCTATTTGGCCCAAATATGATGGTACCTACATGTCATGTCTATCTTAGGGAATAGACTACTCCATGTAGCTCATCAATCGATTCATCTGTATGTGAGATGAGGTAACTATTCTTAATAGTTTTCTTTTTCGATGCCTTGTAATCTATTCACATACATGTAGTTCCATCCTTCTTAACCAACATAACTAAAGAATCAAATGGATCCTTACTTTTTCTTATATGCCCAATGTCAAAAATCTACTTAATTTCCTTCTTAATTGTATCCTTGTTTTTTTAACAATGTCAGTGTGATGTGGCAATAACTAGCTTTTCTCCATCATCTAACTAAATCATACGTTCAATTACCTTATCAAGAGGCCTACCTAGAGGATTGCTGGTGAAATATGTTATTTCTCTTAAATAAAAAATGTTATTGTTAATTCCCTTCATGCTTTCTCTCACCACCCAAGCCAAGAATTGGGTATCCTCAAAACCCTTTCCATGTGAGCATATCGCGTCTGTGATGAGGATAACCTTAACCAAGAGCTTGCCCATCTTCACCAAGCCTTCATCATGAATGGGTACACCAATAAGAAAATTTCTAGAGCTTTTAACCAATCTAAATCTCACTTTCCCTCATAATCTAAACCCACCTAGAGTCATATTTTCCCTGATGCATCCATTCCTTACATTGAAGGCATCTCCCACAAAATCACCAAGATTCTTCTCGAGAGGGGCCTTTGATGCTCGTTCAAACCTTTCTCTGTTTTGAGTAATCGTATCCCCCCCTTAAGGACCAAAGGATTATCTTACTTGACTTAGGTGTCTACAAGATTTTGTACTCATGCGGTGCTCCCTAAATAGGTGAGACGAGATGTTCATTCAACACTAGAATTAGAGAACATAGTGTTGACATTAACCATGAGAAAGCTCTCAAATCCGCCTCATGAGCACTCCCTGTCCACCAAGCATCACATTTGGCTTGAGGACACCCAAGTGCTCTTTAGAGAAGACAATTTCTTCAAAAGGAAGCTTAGAGAAGCGATTGAAATTCACAACCACCCATCCCATCTTAATCGTGGTGAGGGTTGGACCATCAATGCTTCTTGGCATCTATTTTTATCGAAGCTGATATAGTTCACCTTCTTTTGTCTCTCTTTTCTTCCCCATCTCCCTTTTGGTCCTTGGCTCCACCGTTTGGTGCTCATGGCTTTTCTCACCCTTCTTGTCTCGACACCCATTCCTATTGTCCTCTTTCTCCACTTCTAGGTGGATCTACCTCTTTTTTGGCTTTCCTTGCACCCTCTCTCTCTCTGGTCCACCTTCTCTCTCTTTTTCTCTCTCTTTTATTTACTTTTGTGCCTTTTCTTTTCACTCTTGTTTATATTTGCTTGCTTATTTTCTTGCTTGTATGTGCTTGTGTGTGTGTGTGTGTGTGTGTACACACCCTCATATTTTTACTTAGTTATATTTGTACATATAAATTTGCACATATGGATATGTAGATGAATGTGTGTGTGTTTTATATGCACAAGTATGCATAGGTGTTTGTGTGTGTATATATCTGCATGTGCATTTAGTATATTTTCTATTATTGAGTGTATTTATTTATACATGCATGTATATGTATATGTAGAACTGTGGGTATGTGTACACACACACACACACACATTTATACTCATGTATTCATATTCACTCGCGTCCACACACACACACACACACAGATATATATATATATATATATATATATATATATATATATATATATATATATATATATATATATATGTGTGTGTGTGTGTGTGTGTGTGTGTGTATTTGACATTTGCCATTTTTTCTTTTTCTTTTTCTCATTTTTATTTGTCTACTTCCTCTTTGGCTCTTTCAATTACATTTCTTTCTTTTTCTTTTTTATATACATACTAATGCACGCACGCGCGCACACACACACACACGTTGTGTATATTTGTTTAGATTTATTTTTATTTTCCTTATCTTTTAGTTTTTTTGTTACACACACACACACACACACACGTATCTATTAAAGTTTTCTTGTTAAATGTTCTTTCCCTCTGTATCTAGAGAATTTGGTGACCTTATTTATTTTATTTCATTTTCTTATTATTTTGATCTTGTATTATCTCTTCATGGGTCAACGCAAGAAGTTGGGTCTCACTTTTGGCCAAAAAGTGGAAGTGTTTTTCATGTTTTTGAAATATTTTGTCAATTGATGCCAAAATCCGAGCCATTTAGAGATTAAATATTAAAAAACTTCAGAAATAAAAATTATAGTGCCTGGGATCTTCTTTTTAAATATGTAATTTATTTGTATACCCATATGATAGATTGTTTTTTTGGTATGGATATTTAAAAACCACTTTTTCAAAATGTCTGCTTCAAGACCATACCATGCTCATGTATGGACACCGTAATTTGATACAAATAAATGAATTCTTGTGAATCCTTTTAAACAAAATTACCTGACACACCAAAGATTGACGAGAATATTTTTCTTGAATTTTTTAAATTTAAAGGTACCCATTTTACAGGTACCTGTAAACAGGTGCCTGTTTTTTAAATTTAGGGTTGGGTACCCAAGCCAAAAATGGGTGCCAATTTTTAAAATCGGGTACCCATTTTTAAGAGGTCTCATTCCACGGATTTGACTTCTGCAGAATTGCAACCCAACTTTGTGCATTCACCCTCATATTTTTTATCATTTTTTCATGATTATTGTATTTCCTTCTATTACTACTTTTGTCATTTGTATTATTGTTTTCTTTAGTGTTTTCCTTGCTAGTAGTTTTCCTATCTAAAGTTTTGAAACGTTGACGCAAATAAACATTACACACAATCTAATCGAGAAGTGTATCTCTCAATTATAAGATCTTTTCTCCTTTTGTGTCACCCTAGACATAATTATGCACTCTACTACCCACTCCACATGATCATGTCTAAAATTCCTCATCATGTGTTCAAAAGAAACTATACACAACCCTCCATAAGGTATTCCCCTCAACGCCCTACATTATTTCCCTCTAATTTTACTTTTAGCCCCGTGTTCTAAAAATTGAAAATAATATCTTCAAGGGAACAAAGCCATTGTATACTCAATACCACATACACATCGCACATGATACATACATAGAAAACATCTTCTCCAACTATTAACTCATTTATGGAATCATCCTAATGCATGTTATTAGTAAACCATCCAAAATTATCACATCGAAACCATATACATCTAATGTCTTAAAAATTCTCTATGTGCTACAAGTCCCTCATCTATGAAATTTTGAGTAGCACATGGACCTATCAATACCACTGATCATGGCCATGTAATGCTCCTCAAGTGAAAATATTGATTCTAAAATATATGGAGTTGGGAAAGTGTCCCTTCAATCTCCTCTCCATTTTCAAAAGACTCTTCTTCCTCATTTCCATCTAAATCAAATTGTTGGTTTTATTTTTCTATCTGTGATTCTTCAATCGAATAGTAATTGATTTGTTTCCCCTTCCCTTTAGTTGTATACTTATGTCCTAGGGCCCAAGAAACTTTGCATGTGAAGCATAAATTATTCATTCGTAGGTTATTAAATGATTCATTATTAAGTGTAATAATTGATTTCTTCAAATCATTGGAGTATTTTGAGAAAAGTTTCTAATCTTTCTTATTAGGAGAAGACTTGGACTAAAATATGGATTATGGGGCAGCCTACTTGATACTCCTTGTCTTCTTCATATATTCATGCAAGGATGGACAAACAAATTCTTTAATTCACCCTATAATTGGATCCACAAGTCCCTCATTGAACAAGATTGTTAATCTTGTCTCTATAATATGATAAAACATTATTAAAACCATCTAAAAAAATTCTACGTATGCTTCAACTAAACCATATCATTTCAATTGTGTTGACTCTCTAAAGTTCATCACGATTTTTTTTTGGGATAAGTCTCTTAGTGAACTTATTAGTAAACTCATTATATGCATTAAGAGATATGTGGCCCAAAGGTGATAACAACATGGTACCACCACTTATTTACAACATCATCCCAATATAGAGTGGCAAACTTAATTGTCTCATTCTCAACAATAGGTATAAGATCTTGGTAACTTTCCAATTTCTAAACTAGTGTTATAGTTGTGCATTTGTCACTACTATCGAAATGAACAAGTGTAACCTTTCCATAAGTATATCATAACTCTTCAACAATTATAAAGCAATCTCATGAGAGCATTGTACTGCACTTCTTCATATGAAAGCATCGAGTTGGAAAGGTCTAGTTGTTGTACTTGACCCTACTACAACAAGCACACTCTTATCATTACCCTAGTAATTTGTGGAACTATTTTATCCACTCATTGTTTGGTTTCCTTATTTTTTGTTCTTATCTCCATGTGTATTTGTTGTGTTGTGTGTGGTATAATCTCTCCAAATTTAGCAAATATTTGTAACTACATGCAAATCATTGCACCAAATTTCATCTATCTTCAAGTTGGGGCTGACAAAAATATCTTCTCCCTTATCCTACAAGCAACAATGTCTCTAGTAGTGCATTTTTTATCTTTGGGAGGGTCTTAATGTATCCCAATGATACCTAAAATTGGCTCACATTCTAGAACCTATGAATGCTACCATTGAGGTCCCATCTATTCCATATTAAGATATCTTTGTTTCTTTCACTTATAAAAAGAAACATGTCCCAATATTATAGAATGAAATAGAATAGCATAAGGATTAAAAGATTTTTAAAGATATAGTAAGGGAAAAAATTTTAATTGTCAATAAGGATTCTCCCTAAGTTTTCCCTTACTATACAAACACCAATTTTGACAATCATTTGAGAAATCTAAGATTGAAAACTTAAGGAGATGCTATTGGAATGAACACAAAGAATTCCCTTATTGCTAGTTGAGGATGAAAAGCTACATAAAACACTTTTAAAATATACATTACCATTGAAAAACCCATATCATCAATTGCAAGCCAAATCACCAAAAACTTATTTTGTATACTCTAGCTTGTTAGGGTGGATAGATCACCATCAAATGTAGTATAATTTAAAAGAGTTTTTCCTGTCAAGTGACAACAAGAGAATTTTTTGAGTCCTTTTTGGAAGCATCTCCTAAGTTGTCAATTTTAGAGTCCTCAACTATCACAACATATATTTAAATTTTTTTCCATCACTTCATCTATCTTTGATATGTAGCTTCAAAAGTGGACACAAAGGGGGGGGGGGAGAGAGAGAGAGAGATTAAAAACATATCAAAGAGAAATTGAGGGGATAAATTTATATATTTTAAAAGTTGTTGCCTAAATTTTATAGATCTAAAAAGTAGAGTAATCATTTTTTTCATATATCATTCATAATAATTTATTTGGATAAATAAAATAGAAATATCATATTAGAGGAGACAGGTTAGATCCATGTGATACATGTGGGTGAGTTGGTTGGATTCTCTAGAAGATTGCTTTCCTTTTAGCAAGAAGAATATTTACAATTATGATTTGCATGAAACTTTAAAAAGAGATGTACTAAGAATTATAATTTGTAGTAAAGAAAATATATTTCATCCATTTGTACACTTAGTTTACCTTGCCCAAATAAAATGATGAACAATTATCTTCTACTCTTGTCAGAAGTTTAATATTGTAGATTAATAAATGGCCTAATCACTAAACTTTCAATACAAAGTTTTTATATTATAAAGTCCTTTTATTTTTAAGTTACTCAATTCTTCTAAGGTATGTTGATTTGACTTCATTGTAGGTACATTTTGAAATGAGATAGAGATGCATTGTATTAAATATAAATAATTCCCTCATTCATTTTCATCAATCATCTACATGATAGCTATCCCAACAAGGGCTGTAGGGAAACATAGTTCCTGCCATGTGCAGGTAGGGCATGTTGAGTTGATTGATTTAAGTGGAAAAAATTATCACTTTAGAAACTACAATAGTGTAACCATTGCTTTTAAAATACTCAAATCCTTGGGATAAGTCAACTAATTGTTGATGAAATAGGCTAAAAACTTTTATGGTACCCTATTTATAGGAAGGCTCCAATGCTCCAATGGTGTTGTAACATTTAATGAATAAATCAAATTATTCTCAATCAATGATACTGTTTTCCTAAAAAAGAAAAATCCTATCATAGGTAAAATGAAATACATGAAATTTTTCTATTTAACAATTTGATTGGTTATATTAAAAACAAGGCTGTAAAGCAGCTAAATTCCTACCAAAATAGTGGCAGGATTGTTTAAAATTTGCTTTTAAATAAATGTGTGTAATAGATAAAATTAATTTTAAAGTTTATATTTACTTTTGTGCATTAAAGCTAATTTAATTTATTTATTAAATAGAATTATAATATTGAAATAATATTATTTCTAATAAATATGAAGGATATAATTTTATTAATAACATATTTATATTATTTTATTAATAACATATTTATATTATTTTATTAATAACATATTTATATTATTTTAAAAAATAATTCATTTGATTTTATAGCTCAATTGAAAAAATAAAATATTATTAAAACTTATAAAACTATATGAAATTTTTTTTTACATTTATTTGTGAATATTAAGAAATTCTAAATCTTTGGTACTATATCATGTTTAAAAAATGTATGTCTCATATTTATTTAATTTCAATTTTCATTGGTGGATTAGGCTCGAATGAATGAAATAGAAATAAGATAAGTGTGAAATTCTCAACATAATAAAAATGTATAGTTTACTGTATAAAATGAAAAAAAAAATCACTTCATTCTGGAAAAAGGGCTATTATTACTAAAATGTTTTAACCAATGAAATCTTATAAAAATATTCTACTACAGGAACTAATATTAATCAGAAATTAATGTCTTAACCCTTTCCTAATCAAAGGTTAAGTGTGGCTGCAGGAACCGTGCTCTTGTCTTTAATCGGGGTATATTTAGTTAGGTATGGAATTCAAATTTGGTGGATGAGTTGCGGGTTTGGTCAGTTCTTTTAGCCAAAATTACTAAAGTCCTTTACATTATAATTAGATATAAATTGATTTTCAACCGTCGGTGGTACAACACAAAAATTGAATAGCAATTTTGATAGTTTAAGGAATGAGTTCAAGTGTACTAGAGAAAATGCACATACTTGCATTTGACATCATGGCATGGCCTACTAGTACTGGAAAATATTTAATGTTAGTTCTAATGTCAACAATTTGAATTGCCTAATTCTAGTAAAACACTATACTTGAACTAGAATGCATCTTTGAGTTGGTTTTACAAATTTAAAATTATGAATTTTTTTTTTTTAAAACATTAAAAAAAAAATCACTTCACTTCGGAAAAAGGGCTATTATTACTAAACTGTTTTAACCAATGAAATCTTAGAAAAAAATTCTACGACAGGAACTAATATTAATTAGAAATTAATGTCTTAACCCTTTCCTAATCAAAGGTTAAGTGTGGTTGCAGGAACCATGCTCTTGTCTTTAATCAGGGTATATTTAGTTAGGTATGGAATTCAAATCTGGTGGTTGAGCTGTGGGTCTGGTCAGTTCTTTTAGCCAAAATTTCTAAAGTCCTTTACATTATAATTAGATATAAATTGATTTTCAACCCTCAGTGGTACAACACAAAAATTGAATAACAATTTTGACAGTTTAAGGAACAAGTTCAAGTGTACTAGAGAAAATGCACTACTTGCATTTGACATCATGGCATGGCCTCTTTAGTACTGGAAAATATTTAATGTTAGTTCTAATGTCAACAATTTGAATTGCCTAATTCTAGTAAAACACTATACTTGAACTAGAATGCATCTTTGAGTTGGTTTTACAAATTTAAACTTATGAATTTTTTTTTTTTTTAAACATTTAAAAAAAAATTAGTTCATTTTGGAAAAAGGGCTATTATTACTAAAATTTTTTAACCAATGAAATCTTAGAAAAATATTCTACGACAGGAACTAATATTAATAAGAAATTAATGTCTTAACCCTTTCCTAATCAAAGGTTAAGTGTGACTGCCATGCTCTTGTCTTTAATCAGGGTATATTTAGTTAGGTATGGAATTCAAATTTGCTGGTTGAGTTGTGGGTCTGGTAAGTTCTTTTAGCCAAAATTTCTAAAGTCCTTTACATTATAATTAGATATAAATTGATTTTCAACCCTCGATGGCACAACACAAAAAATGAATAGCAATTTTGATAGTTTAAGGAATGAGTTCAAGTGTACTAGGGAAAATGCACATACTCACATTTGACATCATGGCACGGCCTACTAGTACTGGAAAATATTTAACATTAGTTCTAATGTCAACAATTTGAATTGCCAAATTCTAGTAAAACACTATACTTGAACTAGAATGCATCTTTGAGTTGGTTTTACAAATTTAAATTTATGAAATTAAAAAAAAAAGAACATTTAAAAAAATCAAATTATTTTTTAACTCAATTCATAATCATCTATAACTTTAGAAAATGTACTAATACATTGTAAACAAGTTCTTAAAGAGGGTTCTCTAGCAATGGAGGAGGTCTAGCTAGGAACTAGGATTGCTCTTTCAAAATTTGAATTGGTTGGTTCGCAGGTAGGCGAGAATCTGGTCAGAGAGAATCTGGCAGGAGGAACCGAGACCCTCTAGATGCTGGATGGGGTTCTGAGAAGAATGTTGGGATAGAATCCTTGGCTAACATGGACAATGGAAAGATCTTGTGTGAATCTAATCCTTTTTGTGCTCAATCAAAATTTAAAATATTTGGTTCGTAGGCAGGTGGGAAATTGGTCAGAGAGAATCTAGCAGGATGTTCTGTCCTTGGAGGATCTATTGGGGGTTTTGAGAAGAATTTCAGGTCAGATTCTCTGGCCGACATGGATATTGGAAAGAAGTTGCACAAATCTGGTCCTTTTTGTGGGGTAGGCAGGTATCTAGTTGGAGAGTATCTAGCAAGAGGAATCGACCCTCCAGGCGCTAGAAGGGGTTATGAGAAGAATGTTGGGACATAATCCTTGGCCGACATGGATAACGGAAAGATCTTATGTGAATTTGATCCTTTTTGTGCTCAATCAAAATTTAAAATATCTGGTTCGCAAGCAAGCGAGAAATTGGTAAGAGAGAATTTGGCAAGATGTTCTGTCCTTGGAGGATCTGTTGGGGGTTCTGAGAAGAATTTTGGGTTAGAATCTCTGGCTGACATGGTTATTGGAAAGAAGTTGTATGAATCTAGTCCTTTTTGTGGGGTTTGTGTCCCCCATTGGATTCCTTTCATGGGTCGGGGCAGGATCTTAGGAAGGAGAAAGATGTTGCTGATTCTAACAAGGAAATAGGATGGTGATGTTGAGGCCTAAAATAACCTATCTCATTTTTGAGAGATCACCTTCTATTTGGATTTGGCACATCGATCTCACTTGATGCCAAAACTCGCAATGTGCCTTAGTTCATAGGTGCACCATAGTATAACTTTGAAACCGCTGATCTTGGCATCAAATCATCAGTACATTAGCTCCAGATGGGTGGGTGAATCCTAGAGTTTTCAGAAGGGCTGAAACCTCGGTCTTCTCTTTTTGGAAAGAAACCTACAGGAAAACCTCTTTTCCCACCGGTGACTACCAAGTCTTGCTGGGAGAAAGGTGAGCTTCAAGTTTTTATTCCAGATCCTTTAGTTGATTTTTTTGTGTCCTCCATGGATTTCACCCTAGTGGGTAAATTTTTAGGAGCAATACCAGTTCTTGAATCTCTTAGAAAAATGGTTAAAAGGAAATGGATCATTCGAGGAAAAGTTGATATTGCCCCAATGTTGAATGGATTCTTCTCTTTTAATTTCAATTGCATTGAAGTTATGAATATGGTTCTTTGTGAGAGACCATGGTCTTTTGGTAAATGTTCTCTCACAATTAAAAAATGGGAGCCTAACATGGATCTTTCAGATTCTTTTTTCTTAACCACCCTCATTTGGGCTAGACTTCCTGGTCTCCCTTTAGAATTCTGGCATGAGGACATTTTTAAAGGTATTGCCAATTCTTTTGGTGAATTAGTGGCATTGGATAATGCTACGGTTTCTAGAACCAAACTTCAAAGTGCCAGACTTTATGTTAAAGTGGCTGACCTGAATCATCTCCTAGACAAGGTGGAACTAATATCCAAACTTGGTAAAAAGACTCAAGAAATTATTTTTGAAGATCTGCCTAACTCTTGCTATGCTTGTAAGAAAACAGGGCATCTGGTTAAAAACTGTCGCTCCAAAAGTAAAAAGCATCCGAACAGTGTTCCAGATGGGAAAAAGACCAAGATCCAGCAAAAGAAAGTATGGAAACCCAAAGACGATTCTAAATCATCACATGCTAAGGTGGATAAAGAGCCTTCATTTGAGAAAGCAATCCTTGAGAAAGAAGGACATGGTTTTCAATCTAATACCATAATGTCTGAGCAAAGAATAGATGATCTGGAAAATTTATCAAAACAAATTGTTATTTATAAAAGGATAGAAGATCAAAGGAGAGATTTAGAAGATAGATCCATGCTAGAGGAAGGTGAATTCTTGGTTGAAGCTGGAAATAAATCAGAGATGGGTGATCTTCCTTTTTCTCAGTCCAGGGAGTTCCAGGTTTTATCTCAGGCTGATTATGACCTTCCTTTGGAAGAACCTCCTCCTCTAGATGCTGTGATTGAAAAAGGAGATAACTCAAAGCATAAACCAAACCAAAGAAAAAGAGCTGATATTAAGAACATTACTAAAGGGATAGAGACTAGAAGCAACAAAATAGTTCAACAAACTAAGATAAATTCTCTTGCTTCTACTCTGGATAAATCTAGAAAAAGAGCAGAACAACATTCCGAGGTGAAATTGGATGTTGGTCCTCCAGAAAAATCTCGAAGAAGAACCACTAAGAAAATTAGAGAGTTAGAAAGTATACAAAATATTGCTGATGGCAGGCAGAAAACTATTCTGGATTTTACCCCTAAAAAATAGATATGAAAATCATTACTTGGTATATTAGGGGGCTGAACAGTATTCATAATCTGGATATTGTTAGGATTTTGTTAGATAACAAAAGCCTGAGTTTCTCCTACTTCAAGAAAAAGCGCTGGAGAAAGAACGTTTCTAAGAAAGTTGTGACTAGAAGAACAAATTTGATCAGCAATCCTAGGTGATTTTCCTGGTCTAGGAGGCTTCTCTAGTTGCCTCACTTTCCAATATGTTTTCTTTCTAGGTTCCAGTTTCCTCGCTAGTTTCTCTTTTTGAACACTTCTATTGGTTTCAAGTCCTTGCTTGACCTGGTTTAATTGTACTACTAGTTTTAGGTCCATTTAAAACTTGGTAGAGCTTTATGGTATATCTTTCATTTTGACGTAAAGAGTTTCGAGGTCCCTTCAAAACCTACTTTTACCCTAATTTAAAACTTTAGAAAATGTACAAATAGCAAAGTAATGCCAGAAAACACCAATATTGAGCTTATCTCTCAATTACTAAAGATAAAACTATAGGAGTATATTGCTTTATGTTCATCACTATGGATTCAAATGGACTCAAAATACAAAAGATAATCAAACATTAAGCAAGTGAAACAAACCAATCAAAAGTATGTAAATGAATCTAAAAATCTTGTTAATATTCATGAGATAATCTACTATAGTGAAACTTTTGTGAGTTTCACTAAGAGGCAATGGGTTGATTGTTAGTTTTGTTCAGAAAGTTAAAACCACACTCACTTTTTCCTACATTTTCTTGTCAGTTTTATAGAGCATGTTAAACCATGTCTCTTCACTATTGCTTGCATCAAATTTAATTGTATTTTATCAAAATGTTTCCCAATAGCTATGATTTGAGTGCATAACTTAGGGAGCTTACTTCCACTAAAAAGGGTTCTAGTTTTCCCAAAGCTGTCATATGCAAAATTTTGTACTAAAAATCCCACATGCAAAAGGTAGTTGTTCATTTCATCAACACAAGCTCACTTCTCCATTCATTGTATTGCCAATATGTGTCTGTAAGCATGGTTTGTAAACATACACTCCTTTCTCCCACATATACAACTTATTTGCTCTTGGTCATTAGCATGGTTTCACATCAGCTATGCGGTATCAATCACTATCCATTTTAAAATGACACATCATGCGTCTTATATCCCCTTTGAGCATTATATCAGATGTTTAGTAACTAGAAACAATCATGTTGTGTAATTGAGCCGAGTTATAAGCTTGGAAAGAAATATTCTAAGACCCATAGATGAAGAAATTTTCAATAAAAGTGGGACATTTACTCATGGTGGCATTGTTATGAATTTTTTACACCATCTCTTTATAATTAGAAAATATTGCTCTATCTTCGATTAATGGCAGTCGTCTTACATTTTGCATCTTGTCAAATATTTGGCACTAAAACTCTAAGAAGATCTGAGTGATGCCCTTGAAAGAAATGAGATTTCCTATTGGCACTAATGGGGAGGGTATTCCCCATGGGTGTACAGTTGGGCTTTCTTGCATGCTTTATAACAACAGGGGTCCTTTAAATGTCTTAACAACATCTTCGTGATATATTGGGAGAGATAAAGTTTCCAAAGCTGAATTGAGAAAGAAAAGGCTTAGATACAGGCCACTGATTTCATTTTGCAATTTTCTTTGCCTTGATTATAGTATCAAACCCATCATCCTCTTGAGGTAATTCATCTCTTAAAATCTATCAAACATTTATTATGTCAGTGCTTGTACTCACGAATTCTTGATTTCTCTGACAAATTCAGCATTTAATCTTCATGATCTGTGTAGTTTGTAGTCAAAAACAACAAAAAAATTGCATAAAAATCACTACATTTTGGTGAATCTAGAAAAAAAAAGGTTTTGACTTTGTTTGTCCTTAGTGCATTTTGTGTGGAGATTAGCTTGTCCCTAAATTTTTAACCTCTTTTCAAGAGGTTAACTAGCACTTGCACCTTTGAAGGGTGCAAGGGTTAAACCGATAGCCTTGTATACTTTTGATAATGTTCTCATTTTTTATTCATACACTATCTCTTTCGCTTCCCTACCCCATCTTTATATATTTCTCATTCACACACATAGACACTACTCTCTTCATCCTCCCCTTATCCTTCAAATTTGTATTTCCTATACGAAACAAAAAAATATGTGAAAGCAATAATTAATAAATATTTCTATCACATTGCATATGTCTCTCCCTCTCCATCTTACTCTATGTTTTTATATGTCTATTTTTAAATAGTTCTAAGTATGTGAATATGTGATAAAAATGTATACAAAGAAATTACATCATGCTAATAAAAATATACAAATTATACATATTATTGTGTAACTTGAATTAAACTCATTGACATATATTTCATTAGTATGGTTCACCACAATCCATCTTCCATACAATGAATAAAAAACTTTATCATTCGTTTCCATATTTCATGTGTAGACACTAGTATCATAGAATATAAAAGATTTTATTTTGTAAGAGGGATTCTTGTGAACTTCTACTCATAAACATAGATAAACATATGATAAAATTGCAAACATCATAATTTGATATAAAATTCTATTATTAATTTTTTGTAATAATGTAGAAAAATAATAATTTTAAATATCTATTATATTGAAAACTATATTACTTATCTCAATATTTACATACAATTATCATGTTAAACATTTGATTTTCCAATAATTCATATATTCAAAAATTCAAATAATACAATATAATCTATTGTGCTATTAATGTAATCATATTATATTGAAAAATATATTACTTATTTTTATATTTACATACAATTATCATGTTAAACATTTGATTTTCCAATTATTCATATATTCAAAAAGTCATATAATACGATATAATCTATTGTGTGCATTTATTGTCATCAAATTATATTTAAAAATATATTACTTATCTTAATATTTACATGCAATTATCATTTTAAACATTTGATTTTCAATTATTCATATATTCAAAAAGTTATATAATACGATATAATCTAATGTACAATTAATGTAATCATATAACTATTTTAGAATTTAAAGAATATCATCAAACAATTAAATTTGCATAATGAGAAATGACAAAACATTATTTTATTAAGATTTGAATAATTAATATATCAATATATTTATAAAAAAATAATAATAATAATTTTTATCATATATTAAAAAAATATTTTTTGAAGAGTTTAAATTATTTTTGAATAACTAACATATAAAATAATTTAACTTTACAAGTAAAGAAAAGGGATTAACATTTAAAACCATAAGAAAAGTCTTTATATACCACTATTTCCAATCTCTAGTGACATTCTATTACATATTCATATATACCACTATTTCCAATCTCTAGTAACATTCTATTACATATTCATTTTTTTTAATCAAATCATGCTATTCTTCCTGAAACTCTATTATTCAAATTATTAAAATAAATTAAAAATTTAATCCAATTGAAAATACAAGAAAAAAAAGTGTTTCAAACAAAAAAATCTGTTAAGTTAAGATTGTTGATTTAGGTTAATTGTTTTCTTTTTGTGCAAGCGGTTGACAAATAAACAACAATAACAAAACAAAAACACGTGAGGCTCTGATATAAAAGGAAAAAAGGAAAAGTAATATTGACATTGTAAATAGCAACAAAACCATATGTCCATGGAAATTTAAGAACAAAACTCACTACTTCTTTCTTGCCACAATTCCTTCCATCACCGTTCAGTTTACATTAACCGCTTTTCAGTTTTGTTGAAAAGGTTTCTTTCTCTCCAACATCCGGCAACACATGACAACTAGTGGAGATGAAACGATAAACTTTCCATTAGTTTTCAAACAATCTAAAACTTAGCAACAGTTTGTTTTGTGTGTCTACACACTCACTCAGATAACAAGATGGAGGTTTTAGAAAAGTGTAGAAGCCAACAAAAGAAGCACATTGAGAATAAAATGTTGATGAGCAAAGTAATTGATCTTTTCTCTCTTTATTTAACAAGATGGAAGCAATATTCTTCATTCCTATAATATTCCAAGGCACAAAAAAGTTGCTTCTATGATATTCCTATAAAATAAATGGGCTCTAAGTCTTCTACATCTACACTTGCTCAGAATTTTGGTCCAATGTTGGGTTGAAAATGGGCAAGTTGATATGTAAGTTTTATCAACCATGTTACTCAAGGTGAAGATTTTATTCGACACAGTATCCTTTTACAGGTGTCTGAAACCATCAGACTGTCACAAGTCTCATAGTAATAAGCTTATTGACTTAAAAATCTTCTCCAAAATATATGTTTTTGGATTTCCCACCTAACTTCTTTTTGGTTAGAGAGGTTAAGAATGGGAGAAGGAATATGTGTCTTGTGCATGTTTCTTAACCTCTTTTACATTTTGTGGTTAATGATTCAATTGAAAACACATATTTTGAAGGCTTTCATTAATCTAACATAACTTTTGACTTGGAAATTAGATTTTGAAAATTAAAAGTGTTGGATAGAACTAGAGATGAGTCATAGGCATCAACACCATAAAATCATTAAAAATTCAATAAATCATAGACTCTTTTAAAGATAGAATTTTGGCACATTTGAACTTGTTATGACTCAAGAAGATGATTTTTTTCTCAATCTGGCAAGCACATGAACCAAGCCAACAACTAGCTCTATTAGGGGAGAAGGGTTGACAAGGAAAAAGCTCGAAGCTAGAACAACTAGAACAGTGCATTATAAAGGGCTATAGAGTCACCCAAAAAGTAATAATGAAGGGGACTAACCAGAGAGACTGGTGAGCCAAAAATGAGGCACACAACAAAATCTCCTAACTAGAATATGTACATGGCAGGTGTCCCCACCTCTAGTGACTCAAAGTATAATTGTGCAAATCTATTCACTGGTTGAGGAAAATAAATACCATGGTGTGAAATCAAGTGGCAACTTTCAAGTGATTGTGGAATCATTAGTATTCCTATTCTTTGAAATCTTGTCTTATTATTTTCAATATGTGCAAATGTATTAGGCAAGGAAACATATCCAAATAACGAAGCCTCATAAAAAACTTTGGAATTTGGAATTTCAACTCTTCTTCCTATTGCATATTATTGATGACTTTTTTTTGAATGAGTTGAGGTATCCAAATTTTAATATTTTCAAATCATTTGGTCCATTTGGAAAGTCCTCTTCCTTGATTTTTCATGGTTGGTCATCATGAAGCCCTTGACAATTTTCTGATAGTTAGTATTCTTTTTCTCCCATTGGCATGATTATGTTTGAATATTGTATAAAATTATGCCAATCACGATGCACATCCCTATCAAATTGAATTTTCTCATGATGCATCTCTTCCCTTTCTTCTATTTGAAAATAAATTTGATTATCTTCGTAAGAAGAAA
This sequence comes from Cupressus sempervirens, assembly GCA_028749045.1. NCBI lineage: Eukaryota > Viridiplantae > Streptophyta > Pinopsida > Cupressales > Cupressaceae > Cupressus > Cupressus sempervirens. Next base: position 476,379,656 of record CM053786.1, read on the forward strand.
CAACCACTTTTTCTTTTTTGGTGCACATGTCCTCTAATAAGACCACTTGATAAGGAGCCTTAATTAATGGTTAGTATTCGTGCAAAGGAACTTCTTTTAAAAGAAGACAATGACCAAAGCCTTCATCTTCACATTTTTCAATCACCTGATCATAACACATTTCTCCAAGGCCTAATGCTTTTGTAGTGTGAGATGTTATCACAATCTTTTCTTCTAATTCCTATGAGTGAAACAATAAAGTATGATTCCCCTATTTGATCCAATCACTTTGCCATCTTTTATTGTTTTAACCACCTTAGGAGAAAATAACTAATTAGATGCATGTCTCTAATTTGACAATGGAAAGGTTTGTAGGGATAATTTATTATTAGAAAACCCACTTTCTAAATTATTAGGAGCAATGCTTTATGGGATTTGATCAATCTTTCAAATATCTTTGAAGATATCCATACTGACACTTTCCTTATCTAAATATAATAAAATTGTGTTTCCTATCCCCTCCTTTGTACTAGCAATTCTTGTGGCATCCTCATTATTGTTGCCTTTTTGCACAAGTCGACTTCTAGTGTTATGATTCATAATTTGTAACCCATTCAATGGAAAATTTTCTACTAACTCAAGATGATAAACAAAATTTCCAATCTTGGTCTCATCCTTCATAGAATCATTGTGATCTCATTACTTAGTGACATATTAGGAGAAGATAAAATAGATAAGTTCATACCTTGAATACATCAACATGCATTTCCTCTTTAATGAACAATGATGAATGAATGAGAACATCTTCACCACATAGGAAGTCATCATTTGACGCATCAAGGCAACGAGTGGGTATAAAAAATACTTGAGATTCATGTTGAAGTATATTTTCTTCAATTTCAATCACATGTTGTGTACTTGCTTGAGAAACATGTGATATCCCTTTTTCAATATCATTGAGATCAAGATGATTGGATACTTTCTCTTGCGTTTTCAAATTTTCACAGTGATCTCCTAATACATTAGCATGCCCTTCTTCTTTTGTACATTCCTTTTCTTGATGATCTTCTTTATTAGACATAGAACCCTCTTCTTCTTTTACGCATGTATATTTTGATAAATCCTTTCCAACAATTTAATCAAAAGACGTTGTGTTGTCGACACGATAATGATTACACTAGTCTTCTTTCTCAATTTCCTTTAATGTGCAAAGTAAAGAAGGGTGTAATTTTTCAGGGTCAAGGTGTGTGTTTCCATAAAAGATTTTTAGAAACTTAACTTGATTAGGATCATTAGAAATTTTATTTTGTTGAGTAACTGTCATAGGTATTGGGATACTTTCTCTACGCTCTTGATCACCATTATTTAACCTTGATTCACATGAAGCATAGTTTTGAAAAGTGTATTTTTTATGTTCACAAGCGAAACTTATTTTTGATAATGAATTTGGTTTGTGAGAGAAAAATTGATTAACTTTACCATCTTCAATCTTTCACAAAATTTGAAGCAAGTGGGGATGAACTATTCTATGATCTAATTACTTTCCACCATAGAAACTATTCAAGAATTCAACATGTATGGGTTCATCAACATCTTGTATCTTTTGATATGAATATTATTCCTCATCACTGTCACTGTCATGATCACTTTCTACTTTTCCTTTGTACCAAACTATTTTTTTGAATGCAAACCTTCAAATAGTGTCACCAATATTCAATCTTTTAAATAGATTCACCAACCTTCATTCTAGGAAAGGTACCTTTATCATCCATCTTACTGGTTATTGTTTACTTGATCTTGGATGCGACCAAGATTTTACTTGTTATTTCATGGAATAGAAACTATTAGTTCAACAACGAAAATGTTTTGACCAACATGAGTTCTTCACAAGATTTACCTGAATTATTCTTCTTCTTCTAGAACTCGACTCACCTAATGATATTGCTGAGCACTTCGTCTACACCTCCAAGCTAGAGTGTTCAAAACTAAACTAATGTCTTCTTTTGTGTAGTGCCTCTTGTGTTTGTAGTTTGTACCTTTTTTATTTTGATTCGAGAGATACTTGATACTCTTATTATTTGTACTTTGAGGTGACTTAAGGGTCAGATGTTATACTTTGATTTTAGTATAATAGATGCTATACTGCTATGTTGTTTTGTTTATCATATTTGCATGTTGATGCTATTTTGAGATGACAATAGGTCTATGATGATATCTGGTTATTTGGTATTTGGACATATCTCTGATTTTGTTATGTGATGGATTTTATGCTATGGTGATTTACTTCATTCTTGGTTCACTATGCTTTATGCAAATGTGAGTGATGTAAATGGATTTAGGTATAAATTGAATAAATGGTTAAATTAGTCACTTAATTCATTTATTGCTTTGGCTATGATATTATATGCAATTGCACTTGATCGTGTGTTTTAGTTTTTGGGAACTATATCCATGGCAATGACAGATGGAGTTAGTGATTCAACTACTCATATTTCACCAATGTCATCCCTATATGGTTGACATATCCTTAATTAATTTTAAAATTAAACCTTTCAATGATTAGTAAATCCAAACTTATTTGTATTATGTGAGTAGACCAGTGAACATGTCTGTGCATTTAGAGGTTCACATTGTTGTGAAAGTCGTTAAGGAAATTTCTATGATCTTGGGTTTTCGGGCTTTAATTTTTATTGAGTTTAATTTCTAGTAGCTTTTCCATAGATGAATTCCTATTTCTAGGAATACCCTATTTTTGTTTGGATCGACTTGGAGTTTAGCTAGTCTAATTGGTTATTTTTCCTAATCGATTATTCACTCAAAAGTGAATAAGTATGAAAAGAGGAATTTGATTCCTCACTTCTCACCTTTGCAAAACACAAAATTGAGAGCTTTTTTGAGAATTCTCTTTTGGAGGATCGCGTTTCTATTTGTTGTGAGAGTTGTGTGCATGGGATCTTCATGAGCTCAGTCTTGTTAGATCCGACTTGGGTAGACCTCACTTTGCCAAGATTTCTAGTAGTTTCAATGGGCTCTCCCATTTTCTTGTTTTAGCTTAGATTCTGTATCTATTTTTGGTAGTCATTTTTCTGGAGGTTGAGAACTAGTGTTCCCCTTTGTTTTTGTTTGCTAGTTCTACTCAGTTGGTTAGGTATGAATATTTCCTAGTTTTTGGGATAAGGATTTGAGGTTTCACGCTGTTATGCTAGCCATTTTTGCATACAATGTTTGAACTCAAATTTTATTGGATTTTTGAGGCTTTTGTGCCCAAAGACCAAATGGGTTTTTATTTTGAAGTTTTCTAGTTTTGAGTTTTTTACCTCATTTTGTGTGCCACCCTATTTTCTCAAGTTTTCTTGGCATGAAGTTGGCCGTGGACCTGGATCATCCATTTGGATGTTAGTTGGACCATTGTTGCACTTTTATGTTGCATTCAGATGTGTGTCGCATCCATCCTCTTGAGACTATTTTGGTTGAGTGATTATTGCTTGTGTTCTCTTCCTATCCTTGTGTTATGATCTTCATGATGGTGGTGCACCACACACAAGTACATGCATGTACATTTTTTAGGTGAATTGCAAGGCCCAATATTCTATGGTACTTTTGGGAGTTATGATCATTGGGGTTGGCTTGGGAATATGCATGCCTATGGGAACTCATCGTTGGATGAGCATGGGTAAGGTAGGGTAGTAGATGGATGGGGCTTCTATCTTGTAGCCTGAAGATCATGGCACCATAGGTTAGTAGAGGGAGCTTTAATTAAGTGATAACTAAATAAAACATTGGGTGGTAATAAAACTTAAGATAATAAAACATGTGAGCACTCGATTAAGTTTGAGGATACAGTGCTAGAGCCTTCCATTGAGGAGTTGAATCTACATGATCTGAGCTTGGGCTTGTCGATGCCATGCAACTCTTCATGATGTCAGCCCCTACTTACTAGCTCATTGAGTGTCTGACTAGGACCTGTAGTTTATGCATTGTCTTTGATCTTTGTTTTAGTCATCATCATTATTGTCTGGTGTGAGTGTTAGCCATGCACTTTTTCTTTATGTGTGTTTGTGGTTGGATCATTATCTCCATCAACATGATGAGAGTGGACCTACGAGTTTCACATGGTTGGGAGGCACATCTACCTTCATCACTATTGGGGACTATTGTACAAAGATAGTCTATTATCTCAATGCAACCGTTGCTAGATGTTTTCACTCAATACTTAAGTTTCTGGAGTATGCTTTCTTATGATTTATGTTTTCATTAGAATACTTGTATATCATGTTTAGATGATATTATTTTATTGACGTATTCCCTTATTATGTTGTTTAGCATATGATAGATGATGTTATCTTCTTAGTTGGAGTATCTACTACTATTTCTTTAGCATGTTAGATTTCCTGTTCTTATGATGTTATATGCTTTAGTAGTGATGTCCTTATAAGCCAACTCTAACTATCTAGTTGGAAATTTGGGATGTTACACATGGAGGATGGCTAGGAACTTTGAAGTCTCATGATGCTATTATGGTTGGGTAGAACCACACACTTAGTTTGTCATTTTAGTTCATTACAATGTTACTTTTGTACATTACGATGTTGCTTTCAATCATTTCCCTTCATTGCTATGTTAGATGGTTAGTTATAGATTTATGTCTAGTAGTTTTGATCAAGTGTCTTTTCTTGATATGTGTATCCGGTACTCCTCGGTGCGGAGGAACTTCATTCCTTAGCTTTTTACCTTTTTTCTTTTTGGCATTCTATCTTGGATTCTCACACAAAATTGTATTTTCTCACACGAGAATGCAAGATCTCGTGTGGTGTGTTGGACTTTCTTGTGTGGCTTTTGGAACTGTCTCTTGCAAAGCCCACACCAATTTTGGGGTGCTTTAGCTATTGATCCAAGTACTTCCTCACATCCTTTGATGTGTATCCTCACATGAAAGGCAAATCCTTGTGGGTAGTGTTGCACTTCCTCACGTGAGATTTTGTTGGTCTATTGTCCTTGTGCAAAAAATAGGGAGTATCTCCTCTAGTTTTTGGGGATCAATTTTTGGTGTTTCTAGTACCCTTGGGTTTGTTATCTTTTCCTTGCTTTTGTATTTCATAGATTTTAGATTCTGCTATCATAGTGGTTTTTCATCCTTTAGATGGTTATGTCAGTTCGGGTAGTAGCATTTGGAGATTCATTACTTGTTGGGATGGTGGTTAAGTCTTCCATTGTGATCTTTGTGATCCGTGTATGATGTTGTCATGTACACTCATAATTTATTTATTTATTTTTTAATCTTGGCTTGTATTTCATCCTTGTTCCAAGGATTTTGGGAGGGGCATTACATTATGTGTCCAAGAAGCCAAGATTCAGTTGACAAACTAGAAACACATTCTCATGCAGAGACACCATCTTATTTCATCACAGGTGACTAATTAATCTTTCTTGTTCAAATCCCTAGTAGAGTCACTAAAAAACTATTGGTAAAGGGATTTACCACTGTGAGGTTCTCTCTAAAACTAACCATGTTTGGCCTGTGAATAGTGATAATTGTGCCAACAGTTGGAGAGATTGCGACTGATCACTATCAACTTGCAATCTTCCTTTGCATTGGAGAGGGGTAGCTCCCATGTAGGATAGGTGTATTTGGGTTTTTCTATACAAGGATAGAAATAATAAAACTAGATAAAGGTAATAGAGGAAACCCCACTGATAGGCCTACACATACCGAATCAAATTTCCATAGTGGGTAACTAGTAACAATGAGATTTTGAGAAGATAAGTGTAATGATGATAATACATGAATAACACACCTTGACATATGAAAAAAAATTCTATTTTGATATATTCATAACAAGATACCATGAAATGAATACATTCTGTCAAATAGGAAGACTATCAGATTGCATTATCATAGAAGAGATATCCAACTAACATATGACAAGTAGGTGACTCCATAAACAATGAACACATTTAAGACATACATCTAAATGAGCTCTCTATTATTTTCTTGAAAATATACAAGTTCAAGAACACTTAGCCTATAATGAAAATCAAAGAGTCTCTTTATAAATTTCTTTAGGATTTCCCCTTTGCAAAAGTTCTCCCAACTTTAAAAAGAAAAATTTCCTTGTATTTAAATAGGACTAAAAAAATAGCTAGCTGTCTCTTGGCATTAATAACTAACTTCCTTTTACACATTTTGGAAGAGGTTAATTAACCTCACGATTTTGTGCAAAAATGATCAAATCCATAACCTTTGACCAAAAGTGACAAAAGTCACGATTTACAATTTATAACTTGAAAATATCATGTTTTAGGTAGAAGGTTGAACACATAAGTTGTTGAAGTGGAAACTGACTATCCTCTTCCATAGCTATTGCAAAAATAGTTGAAGATGAGAAGAAATATACCTGTTGCACTTTTGAGACAATGATAAAGTATGTTGATTTAACTTCACTGTAGGTATTGTTGTGGCTTTACCACACATGCCCCATTTTTTAAAATTTAAATGTCAACATCCCTCTTTTCTTTTAGGGTAAGGGATCCCACTCTCCATAAAAAGGCACCTCATGTAGAGTAAAATTGTGGTATGGATATGGGATTGGAAATTAGATATGCATCTTTAGTTATACTTTAGAGTGTCAATCCAAGTTTCGTAAACTATTGAGAGGTATAATGGTTGTTTGCACAAGCATTGAAGACAATAATTTGAGTTGATATGAATGCACTTGAGTATTTAATACATTTTCTAAAGATGTCCCTTTTTATTTAGAATAACCACTCTTAAAGACTAAGCATAATAAAATTATCCCAAGATAATTAAATACAATCTCCACTTCTGAAATTAAATACAATATGCACTTCTAATAAATGAAATTAAATACAACTATTACTTGAAATACAATCCTTTCTTATAACAAAAGAAAACCCACACTTATATTAAATCAATTAACTTAATTCTAAATGAAACAACCACAACTAAAAATAAATCCCTCACTTACAAATCAAAATACACCTTATGGTATTATTATGAATACACTCTATACCAATTACTATACCAATTACATCTATTCAAAAATTCAACCTATGTAACTATTGGTTAACAATTTTTCTTCATTAGATTTGGTTTATACCTTGAATTTGAATGTGCCCAAAGTGATGGAAAACAAAACAATTAATGACAGAATGGGTCAATGTAGTAATCTATCAGAGACCCATGAATTGAAAGCTATAGCTCCCTTGTAGCACAAAGATTTGCAAAGAATTTGTTTGTAGTAGATCAACTAATTTTTGGGGGGTATGCTCTTAACCAGAGAGAAGAAGAGGTATAACCAGATTGCCTAATACTTTAAACAATCTAGGCCAATTTCAAATTATGACTCACAACCTCCGCATATATGAATGCATATGAATCACTTTTAAGCTCATCTAACATCTAACATGCAATCTATTCTATCTCTAGAATGTAAGGTATGGTAATGCAAAACTATCTTCTAATGCATGTTGTATAGCAAGAGAGAATATGGTCAACTAGACAATACCCAAATTGCCCAAGTTATCAAGATTTGACAATACCTAGATTGCTTCCTACTTAGTCCCTTTCATTCACCAAATCCCAGGCCTCTCACACAACAATGAAATGCATATGAACTAACTTGCACAAAGAAAAGGAATTAAGATACTACCATAAATGAGGGAAGTAAAGCTTACAACCACTGAAAAGAAAGAAAGAAAACCTAGTTTATTTGCAATATTATAGATTTCATTAACAACACATTTCATTCCAAGCACCGTACAAGAACTACATAAACAACAAGTTTAAAATGTAGATGTAGAGTCTCACACAGTAGTCCTAGCTATAGGGGTTTTCCCACATAATAATTTGACGATCTTATTTACTCATCAAAAAGTTACAATTATAGGCCTTCATAGGAATGACTAGTTACATTAATGATTACTCCATAGAGTGTCTTTGAATCATTATAATAATAGGGCTGACTGAATGGTCATCCATTACAAAACTTTAGCCTTCGAGAAGAATGCCAATTATGGCTACAACATTAGAAATTGAGAAGAAAAGAGGTGAAACTTGTCAAAGAGAGTGTCAAAGCATCCATTTTTCTTTGGGGTCATAACCTTAGCTCTATATACTTTCATTGTGTTACTTATGCTCTTTAATTCGTTGAAACTTGGGATGAGAATATTATAAGCTCTAATCATCTAGTAATCATGCATTTCTATCAACTCTTTAACTCTGGAGATCTTTGATTGGAGCTTCTCTAATGCATGCCTCAAAACATAATCCACTGCTAGAAGCTCTAGGATCTTTGACACTTGGAATTTTTATGGATTAATAGATTCTTCCACAAATGCCAAAAATTTATCTTTCATTCATTCAATGTCTACCAATTGACCATTATTGGTGACATATTATTTAATATGCAACACCTTTAGATATTCAAATATTTTATCCATGACTTTTTGCACTAAATCATGTACATCTTGTACACTTGATTTGTGTCCCACTCTAAACCCTTCTATCCAAAAAATTCCATGAATTTGAAATGTTCGGATGTCGGCTTAGAGCTCCCTATCCACAGAGTGCAAGAGAGTCTATTTCAAGAATAAGAAGACTCTCAGATGAGCCTTAGAGATACTCTTCTTGCTAGTAAACCATGCAATGGGAGGTTCCAAAGACAAGATGCAAGAATGCAAATGTCCCAAGGAGTTCCTCAAGAATACAATGCAAATGAAAATTAAGCTAGAATGAGATGCAAAGTGGAGCTATCCTAAAACATGTATGAGAGTGTTACAATACCATTATTAAGCTATGTGTGATTAAGCTACATGTAAAAATGAAAGCTAAGCTAAGCTAGAATGCCATGATGCCATGGATGAGAGAATGTAGACAAGAAATAGAAGTTCTCCACAAAGCTCGAAAGAAACCTATTAGAAAACCTACAGTATAACAATATTCAAAATGAGGATTGGATGATTTGAGGGGGAAAGCTCTCTCCCTTTTAAAGTCGTACGGATGGTAGAGATCAAGATGAAGATGGTGGATGATCAACAGTGGAATTCGAAAAGAGGAGTGATCCATGTGCACACACAAGTCAACCAATAGAATATAAGTTGACTTGTCACATAAGACAAAAGTCTCACAAGCCTTTTCTTTTAATTGTAAAATAGAAAAAAGACTTTATGTGTGCACTTTAAGTGGGTTAGAAGAATGGAGTGTTTTATTTAATTAAAAGGGGACATGTTCTTTTAATCAAATAATGAACTTAGGATAGCATAGTCAAACTATAGGTTATAATCAAATAAATTGATTATTAGCAATTTGGTCTAGATAAATGGTTAAATTAATTTAGCCAAAATGTTGAGAAGGGGGCTAATAGTCTAGATGAACATTTTTAGGTGATTACATTTGCCCCTCTTTGACTAATGCGTGATCGATCTAGGAACAAATTATGTCAAAGAAAATAGAAAGCCAAGTAGGCAGTGATATATATATATATATATATATATATATATATATATATATATATATATATATATATATATATATATATATATGATTTCAAAGAATGAAATGTAGAAATAGATAGAAAGTCCTGAATGCACAGCCTGATAGCGATAGTAATGAACACTAGGAAGATGATGTTAGGATCCAAAAAGAATTCTAACACCTAGCAAAGCGAATAGATTGAGAGCAAGTGATAAGGTCAAACAAATGCTCCTAAGAAATAGATAGCTGTAACAATCAACAATAGAGTATTTCTACCCCCTCAGGATCGAAATCGAAATGAGGTAAGAGGAAGCAAAAACTAGATAGACATGAGAAAATTGAGATATAGCAATGTCTGATATGACAGATAAATAATTAGAACCCAAGAATGACTATAAGAAATAGATGAAATGCCCCAATTTGACTAGAGTTGACCTTGAAGGATATAGCATAAAAATTAAGTCAAATCTAGTAGAAAGATGATTTAGATGTGAAAAGGTGACTAGAAGTAGATATGAAGCATAGAAATGATGAAGACATGAAGAAATGAAGATGCCCCAGTGATAATTTAGAGATTAGACCTCAAAAGGTCAGCTAACTGCTCAAAAGAAAGTAGAATTTTAAAAGACAATTTTGACCATCAAGATGAACTCGAATTTGGATTTCAATCCCAAAAATGAATCTAGGACATTGAAATTATTTAAGAGGTCAAAAATTTATATAATGTGATGATAAGATAGAAAAGAGATGAAGTGAAAGATTAAGAAGGTGAAAAGACACGAACAAGAAGAAAGTAAAGAAATATATGAAAGGAGTTAGCCAATATGTTTGCGAAAAGATGAAGAGAGAGCTCTCCCCATATGCAAGAATGCAAGACTAAGCTAGAAAATGAACCTAAAATGCAAGCTAATATGCAAAGTGGTTTACCAACAAGAAGCGCATAACATTTAGACTCTTAATTTCATGATTGAGCATTTATTTGGAACATCATGAGATCATACAACCATCACTAGTATAACTATGAGGATATGAATATGATCGATATCAGATAGGTATGTGGAAATCCAATCTAAGCATCAGAGACATGTAAGTCAAGATAACTCCGCGATTAGATTTCCTAAGTTTAATTTAGCAAGATTACACCTATATCAAGGCATAAGAGCTAGGATAAACCCCAAGTGTTGTCTTGCAAAACAATCAAAGATGATACATTTATAAGTCAAAGTGTTGAATAGGACAAGCATGAATGCTTACAACACTATAGAAAAACAAAGTATACCCACAAGTAGAAATCAAGAAAACATGCCCTATGCCCCCAGTCTTCTAGTCAATGACATCCTTGAAAGACTATTAGGGATGGAACATATAGTAAAGAAATCATCATAGACACCACACAAAGTAGATAAAGATCAACATAGCTCAGTCGTTTAAGTGTTAAAGTGTGTGTGTGTAAGTCACTTGGCTATTTCTTCAAGACTTGATTCTAATAGTGAGAAATATTGCGACATTGGAGACCGTAGGTAAACTATTTGAAAAGTGTTGAAAAACACTTGATGTCAAGGTGGGGGAAGTGTTGAGAAACACTATTTTGTGAGTTGTCAAAGAAACCCTAATGCACAAGAATACCTCAATAGGCTAAGTGACCATGCCCTCGAGAAAAAGACAAGAAACAATTCCAAGCCAGGAAATGTGTAGCTAAGTGGATGATTGAGATTGATAGACATAGGTGCAAGGGTTTCAAGTAGCGCCTGTTTCCAAGTTTTCACCACTTGACAGATTTTTTTCAGGACTTTTTTCAGCATCATATATGATTTTTTGGATTTTTTAGAATAATTTAGAGATTACTAGTTCTCTAGCAAAATCACATCATTTTCTCCCAATGTCTAGCAAGGTATAGGACACGATGGAGAAACAAGCCAGTGGATAAGCAAAGATGGATAAGAAAAAAGTATGAAGCAAGTAAAAGTGATCCTCAAGGACTGACTCCTCAAGAGTACCCAAGCTAGGGAAAGAGGTGAAATAGTCATATGAAGTAGGTTTTGGATAAGCAATGGAAGAAATGAGCAAGATAGCGTGTAGGATAAGTGGTGAAGCCAACAAGTGTGATAGCATATAAGATAAGTGATGGAAGCCAATGAATAAGATAGCATGTAGGATAAGCAGTGGAAGCCAATGAGAGAGATAGCATGAAAGCATGCAATCCAAGAGAGTAGACATGTCAAGAGGCCTATGAGAACCATGTTTGATTTATTTTGATCAAGACTCAATGGTCAACTAGATAGGATAGTAATGGGATATAGCAATAAGAATAAAACTCAAGATAGAGGCTATGAGTGAATGGGAGAGCACAATAGAAAATCTGGTGGATAAGATAGCCAAAATGCAAAGATAGCTCAACATTGTCAAGATCAAAGAGAGAAGAAGGGATAGATGGATGATGGAAGAATTACGCATGATGCCTATTTGCCAGGTTTTCATCATGGTACTTATCTGAGGTGCCACAAGAAGTAGTTTTCACCATAGGAAAAATTTATTTCTCTTTACTTTTGCTACCAGGGTGCCACAAGATGTGGTTTTCACTAAGGCACATTTTCATTTTTTTCATTTTTTTTTTAAATTTTTTTTTTTTGAATTTTTAGAAATAGCTAAAGCTGTTTGAATGTAGATAATGCTCCTATAGAAAAGATAAGTCATGATAAGCCAAAACAATAGAAAGGTATGCTCAAAAATGTTGATAGGGTGATGAAAGAGAAATGGTAGTAGGAAGAGTATATGGAGGATAATAGTTCATGTATAGAAAGTTAGTGTAAGCTTTAAAGGATTTCATGAGGGAAGTTGAAATATTGTACAAGATCAACATTGACACACACCTTGAAGGGTATTGGAATGATGGAGGAATCATGGATGAAGTAGCTTGAGGTTTAGATGTATGAGGTGGTAGAAGAGATTTGGAAAAAAGTGGAGTGCAAGGCTTTGGAATAATTTTAGGAAGATTTTTGGAAGAAGATGGAATGGAAGCCTTTGGAAGCTTGAATGTCAACTTTGAAGTATTTTCAATATTCAAGTCTTTTAAAAGAGACTTGGGAATCCATAAAGCTTTAGATTTTCCTTTGGATACTTCAAAACACATTTCTTTAATAATGGGTTTAGGAACCCATATTTTCTTTGATTTAGCTTTTTTAATAGTGGACCTTTGTGATCTCTTTTGTGCATTCTCCTTCTTAGCATTCACATGTCGATTAGATGGGACATAGTGATCTTCATTTTTGAATGGATTCTTATGTTTATTCTCACTTCCAAAGGACTTGGGATTTGTGGATGAATAAAGCTGATATGACTGGTTTAGATGTATAGATGGGTGAAAAGTCATCAAGGATGAGTGTCTTTGTTGATCTTGAGGTATTATAGGAGAGCTAGGGAATGAGCTAGGAGTGAATGTAGGAGATGGAGGAACATAAGGCCCCAAAATGGATGGAAGGTTTGAATGCTTTAGCTTAGATGGATAAGGACCAAGGATAGATTTAGAAGATGCAAAGGGATAGTGGGAAGGGATATCAACATCTGTAGAATGAGAAACATGGTCAAAGCCATCAATAGACTCATGAGTACGTTTGATAGGAACACCACTTTTAATAGTAGCACTTGAAGCTTGAGCACAATTTTGAAGTGGATGTGGAGAAGTAGAACATGAGGGGATGCTTTGATCTTGAAAAGTAGCTTTGGATAGCATATGAAGACAAATTTTCTCATAATTTTTAGTAAACTCAAGGGAGATAATGAAAGTGGTATCTTCATCATACTTAGGAGGTGGACAAGTTATAGGATATGGAGGGGAAAAATCTTGAAAGAGATGAAAGGGTGCTTGATCTTGATCTTTCTTGACATTTATAGCTTTTTCTTTTTGAGAGTCCTCTTGACATGGAACCACTTCTAAGGACAAGGGAGAATGAAGAGTGAATGGAGTAGTGCTTGGACTAGGTATAGTAGTGCATGAAGGTTGAGGATGTTTAGGATTAGTAGCATGGAAAAGGTTTGTAGCCAAGTGAAGGTTAGCTAGAGTTTCTTTTAGAGGTAGCCCTTGAGGATACACGTAGTCTATGTGGAAAGCATTAGGTTCTTTATTTGATAGAGGCATGTTGGAAAGCTTTGAAGTGTTGGGAGATGCACGAGTGTTGGAAGAAGTGGAAGATGTAATAGAGCCGCTACTAGACATAGGTTCATTAATGTAATCTTGCTCAAGAAAAGTATCCTCATCGCATGAATCATTAGAGGTATCAATAATTCCATTATCAACAAGATCTTAGATTTTATGTTTTAGCTCAATGCAATCTGAAGTAGCATGGTCATTAGATCGATGATAGGCACAATAGCTATCCAAGAATGGATTTCCATAGGAGCTAGACTTAGGCAACATGATGATCTTATTGCCAAGAAGTTTTTGCAAAGTGTCATCATAAGAATTTTCCAAAGGAGCAAAAGTTCTATTAGAAACATGTCTAGGATCTTCTTTTTATTTCTCAAGTGAATATAATGCATTCATTTCTTCATCATTTTCTTGGTCAAAGATAGGTTTATCATGATATTTTGGCATAAGGCTCAAAGGAGGTATCACTTTCTAGCTCTCTAAAAAGGCCTTTAGATCTAGTAGGTGAAGACAATTGATGTCTTGAAGTAGAGCATGTAGACCTAGAAGAAAAGGACGACCTTAAATAAGGTGACTCACATGCATGTAAAGACCTTAAGGAAGATTGATGTAATGATGCAATCTTCTCCTCTAACCTTTCCTCCAGTTTAGACTTCATTTTTGTCATGCGCTTAGAGAGATGAAGGTAAGAAAGATCATTTGTCTCTTCTAGTTCTTTGTATTGTGCATATAGATCTTGAAACTCTTTAGTGACATGGAGGATATCATGATCATCTAGATTCAGTTGAAGTTTGGTAGCACAAGGTTTAGATCCCATAGTTTTAGATGCAAAGCCAAGCATAAAAGAGCCTCGAAGATAACTTGATGTTGAAACTATAGGAGGTAGAGTATTTACTTGCCAAGATAGTAGAGAGAGATTAAAGTGACTTGTCAAACAATATGTCCAAGAAACTTACGACATGAATGACTCAAGTCAATAGCTAGGCAAGATGCCCAAATAGCCAAATAGATAGAGCAAGCAGGGTGACAAGTGAACAACTTTCCCAACCCAAGAGTGTAGTCAAGAAATCAAGGCAACCATTTCAGAAAAATATAACTAGCAAGTGGACATAGACCATGAAGATAGAAAGACCAAGACCACCAAGACCAAAGAGTCACTTTAAGCACGTTCAGGAACTAGAGACAATAAAAATAAAAATCAAATGATGAGACTCCCCTTAGCAAGCAACACAAGAAAATGTTTGCATTTGATGTTTTGACTTGGTTGACAAAGTTTGACAAGAGTTGATAGCATAGCAAGTTTGATGTTCAAAAGCAATTTCTTTCCAAGCAACATAGTGACACATGGAGTATTCTTCAAACAATCAAGCAAGGGACAAAGAAACCTTGCATGATACAATCATATGTGACATCTCAAAAGAATTCCCTAGAATTATCATCATGTGTATGTTCAAAAGATTTTCACAGGTATACCACATTTGAGAACACATCAAGCAATATATACCTAAAGGACATGGTTCATTACTCAACAACTTGGCCCATGCTTGATGCTCCTTTGCATCACACCAAGTGGTTGCCCACAAGAGATATTGGCTTTGTCATGGAAATGCCATAAGCATAACCAAGGGAACACAGGTGGTGAGTGTAAAATCTTGGGGTGATCCAGGTAGTCCATTAAGATCAATCCTTGCACCAAGAAGTTGAGCAGCTAAAAAGGGTAGTTACTAACTTAGGGTGTTTATATAGGGCTTCCATTCATAGTGTTCCTCTTGCTTCCAGTTATGAGACACCTCACCTTGCGATGAGTAACTGATCTCGCGACCACAAGAGTACCTTAAGCATTCTTGCCTAGTGATCTCCCTATAGTCGAAATCTCATAAGTGATCACACTAGGCAAAGAAAAACACTATGTATACCAAGGTTTTGTGTCCTTGATAGCCTTGAGTTTATAGTGGGTTGGAAGAGCCGGGTAATCTGCTTGTCCCCACTTGAGTCGTTCCTCTTAGGTTGTCCGAGAGCAAGCCCTCTAAAGGATTCTAACTACACAAAGAATGGATCAACTTTTGGAAGTCAAGATTTTTGATTCACCACAAGGGTGAAGAGCATACTCTCCTATTCCAATAATTTTCTCCCAAACACGCTAGGAAGATTTAGTTGCCTCTTACTCTTGAAACCAAATGGCAAGTCAAGATTTCTGATTCACCACAAGGGTGAAGAGCATACTCTCTTATTACCAAAAGACTCCAATCACAAGTTTTATGTGCCTATGAAAAATGAAAAATTAGTCAATGCCACACATGAAAATAAAAAAACAAAAAATTTTGGGTTTTTATGCTTTGGGCAGCCCTACAAACAATGTTAGTAGCCCTTGCGCATTTGAAGCTTTGACATGCGTTCTTTTTATGCAATGTTTCAATTTTTTTCATAAGGATGGCAACCTGTAATCACAACTTGTTAGCACCAAAATTTAGTGTGAAATAACATAAAAATCTACAATAAAAAGTGGTTAGTTTCCTCAAAAAGCCAATTTATCTTCCAACCAAGTGCATGCAAAGAAAGTGCAATTTAATCACAAATGCTCTCATTTTTACTCTTTGATTTTGACCTAGTCAATAAGATTGGACTTGTTTGCTATTATTTCGAATCTAAAAAGAGAAATTAAAAGAATAGACCCCTACTAAAAATTAGGGAGCTTTCCAAAAATGTCAGAAATTCAAAAAAATCTCTTCATTTGCTCCCTAGAGATCGATTTTGTCAAAATAGGCTAGATTTATCAAATCGAGTTTTTGATCTCTAATACAACCTCAAAAGTCAAAACACAAAGAGAGTACCCCTCTTAGAATTTAAAAATATTTCTGAAAATGTAATTTTTTTTGAAAAATGCACTGATTTTCGATCAAAAATGGATTTTTATGAAAAATAAAGAAAAAATCATAACTCTGGCAAATCACCTCAAAATGCTTTGAAAATTGGACTGAGACATTTTGAAGACATACCCAATGTGAAAAAAAAAATTCAAAATCAAAATTTAAGCGGTTTAAAAGATATGATCAAATCTTTAAACCAATTAAGTTTTTGGCTTTCAAACCAATCTACTTATGGGTTGGCCTTAAAACCAAAGTGATAATTCTAAAAAAGCACTTGATTAGATCCAATATGCTGCTATAAAAAACCAAAGGTAAGAAATGAAAGCAAATGGAGCTAGAACTTGATTCGAGCCCCATGGTAGGCGCCAAAAATGTACACTTGATTTGTGTCCCACTCTAAACCCTTCTATCTAAATGATTCCATGAGTTTGATATGTTCGGATGATAGCTTAGAGCTCCCTATCCACAGAGTGCAAGAGAGTGTATTTCAAAAATAAGAAGACTCACAGATGAGCCTTAGAGATACTCTTCTTGCTAGTATACCATGCAATGGGAGGTTCGAAAGACAAGATGCAAGAATGCAAATGTCCCAAGGAGTTCCTCAAGAATGCAATGCAAATGAAAATTAAGCTAGAATGAGATGTAAAGTGGAGCTATGCTAAAACATGTATGAGAGTGTTACAATACCATTATTAAGCTATGTGAGATTAAGCTACATGTAAAAATGAAAGCTAAGCTAAGCTAGAATGCCATGATGCCATGGATGAGAGAATGTAGACAAGAAATAGAAGTTCTCCACAAAGCTCCAAAGAAACCTATTAGAAAACTTGCAGTATAACAATATTCAAAATGAAGATTGGATGATTTGAGGGGGAAAGCTCTCTCCCTTTTAAAGTCGTACGGACAGTAGAGATCAAGATGAAGATGGTGGATGATCAATGGTGGAATTCGAAAAGAGGAGTGATCCATGTGCACACACAAGTCAACCAATAGAATATAAGTTGACTTGTCACATAAGACAAAAGTCTCACAAGCCTTTTATTTTAATTGTAAAATAGAAAAAAGACTTTATGTGTGCACTTTAAGTGGGTTAGAAGAATGGGGTGTTTTATTTAATTAAAAGGGGACATGTTCTTTTAATCAAATAATGAACTTAGGATAGCATAGTCAAACTATAGGTTATAATCAAATAAATTGATTATTAGCAATTTGGTCTAGATAAATGATTAAATTAATTTAGCCAAAATGCTGAGAAGGGGGCTAATAGTCTAGATGATCATTTTTAGGTGATTACACATCTTTTAGCTCATTTTTAGACCTTACTTAGCTCTCAACTTTAAATTCCAATGATTGCTTCCATTGAAGCAATGGTTCTTGACCTATTTTAAGGATCCCATGGGTCATAGCAACATTAGTTTTCATATTAATTACCTCCTACAACAAGGCCAATTGCTCTGTCAGGCTCTTTGATGCTTTGTGAATTGAGGCCTGATGACTAGACACTACTTCTCTCACTTTGTCAGTATCTAGCAGTAGGTTTCCAAGGTTCTCAATCAAAGGGGGACCTTGGGCCTTCATTTGATCAATCCAGGGATGGCCAATTTGACCAAATTGCATCTCTTGTTGCAACTTTATTAGAAAATTCTTGTTCTTTTCTACACTTGGGTTGAATGTGCTTGTAGAGATAATTCCAAGCATAGCTTTGATGTACTCCATCAATTCCTTGATGGAGGCTTTGAGTACCTCTTTTTTAGCCCTCAGTTCTTCTAGTCTATCCTTGATCTTCTCATTTGTTGATTTATAAATATTGACCATAGAATCATGCATTAGAATGCTTATGTAAATAGTTCTAAGTTGGAAATCACTTGTATGCTACTACATTTGGGTCTGAATTGTGATGGGAACCTATCGCCCAAGCAACAATAACATGAATTGGCTCCCATTGGACGAGCATCAAACTTTTGCTTTTGCAAATTGTGACAATAAGACCATCTTTCGTAAGTGCAAAAGATTACATTGTCATAACTTAGAAGAGGGAAAGGGCAAGATTTCATCTTCATGTTGTCCCAATTATGATAGTAGACCATTGCAATTACAATGGCATAAGATTTTAGTCTACCATCACAATTGTGATGGTTTTGTGATAGTCATGTTGTGCGAGTGACAACTATTTTTTAGAAAAGGTCATTACAAGTGCGACATGTATGTGCCAATTGTGTTGTGGGAGAAATGACTATCCATCGAAAAAAGCTATCACAATTGCAATGGGTAGCTAAATTATTTTTAAAAAAATCCTACTTGTCCAATGAGGTCCTTTTACTATTGAGAAGATTATTAGTTTTTTTTTGCAATAGTGAAGATCAGTTATACATGAACAACCTATATATTTAGTGGGAAGATTTTCTATATACAAAATACCATGGGACCATAGGCAAAAGGAGCTAAATATGTGTTTAGCTTTAGATCATCTTGAGACCAGAGTCATTTGAAGCAATCCCGGAGGCTACATGACCAAGTTAGACATGCAAAGATCAATAATATAAGAAATATTATACAAGGGATAGAGATTTGACACATCTTACAAATGTCTATAAATGGCTATTTGTAATAATTTGTCATACAAGTGCCAATTGATATTAATGTATCCTTTATAGTTGTGGAATTTGTGTGGATGCAAGTTTTTTTAATCAAATCAATCTACTTTGGTTATCATTCACATATAATTGTGTATAGGGTTCTATTCTCAAAACTCTAAATCTATTTGAGTTATAGTAGGATTTACAGTAGCATATTGAACTATGGTGTCCTTCTGCATTGCCTGAAACCAATAGATTCACACAGTAAGTTGTCATGCAATCATAGGTTAATATTGAGATTCACTTGGTTTTGAATATATTTTAATATTCTATACTAATCAGGGCCAACCACATGAAGGTGGAAGCTCATTTGCTCCCCCCCCAACATCTGAATTCCTCATTAACATCTAAAGTTTATTAATTCATTCCATTAATAAATTTCCTAACAACATCTAAAATTCATTCATTCATTAGTAAAATTCATTTATTCCATTAATAAATTCCCCATTAACTCATACCATTGTTTTGATAAACTTATGAGTGCTTCTTGGAATCAAGAATACATGTGCAACTGTGTTCTATAT